>JAOXNO010000004.1:4891582-4902497 GCA_028565335.1 Limnodromus scolopaceus
GGGAGGTGTCCCTGCCCATGGCAGGGGGGGTGGAACTAGATGATCTTTAAGGTCCCTTCCAACTCTAACCATTCTATAATTCTATGAAACACACCAGCAAGGGACATGGTGGTCACAGCCCCTTACTGCAGCCCACAGGGCAGGCTGGAGGGGTCTGACAGCAGCGACCGGTGAAAGCACCAATGAGATTTTACAGGGCTGCACTTGGCCAGGGCGTGTGGGGACTAAGATGTGTGAGGGCAGCATGGAAAGCAGAGCTGCAGAGCTTCCACCCAGGGCTGGAAATGCACGATGGTAACCTACACAAAGTGCCTGCCCCTGACACCTTAGGATCAGGGAGCAGAAAGCTGTGCTTAGACCTCAGAATGCATGTTACCCTGCTCTCTGCAGAGGAGCAAGCATCTGATTTTCTCAGGCAGAAGCCCACACAGGCAGTTGCCACTGCTGCTGGCCAGAGGACAGCTCGGTTACAGGGCAGATTTACTGCTGATGCACCATCACCTGCCCCAAACTTTGATTCCAGATGCTTAATCTGTGACCCTTGTCTCAATTCCCATCACACTTCAGGGCTAAAACAGCTATGGAGGGTGCCCCAAGGTGGTACCAGCCTGTAGGCTTGGCAGGACTGTGGGCGTCTCTGCCAGGCAAAGCAGCTGAAAGAGCAGAGGAAGAGCAACAGCCTGTCCTCAGACCTGCCCCAAGCAGGGAAACACTACTCAGGATGGGAAGGTGGTGTTCCCCAGAGGTCCTCAGTGATGGCCAAATAAGCCCGTTTAGTTTCCAGTCAGCTGCAGTCCCTGACACAGCACCTCCAGGAATGCTGGTGCCACCTACTCAATGCTGAGTTGATAAGCATGGCCAGGGCTGAAGGGGCACAGGAGTAGGGAGAACGTCATGGGTCCGGTGATCCTTTTGCAAGAACACCGCAGCAGAGGTGTGTGGTGGTGAGGGTTGTTTCGATGCACTGCACGTTCCTGCTGTAGCTGAGAGATGCTCTGTGAGACAGGGGATGTCTTTGTCTGCATCTTGAAAAAGGCCCGAAGGAGTCTGCTAGCAAAAGGGAGAGCTTCTTATCAACTCTGCCCACAACATTTTGCAGGGAACTGGGCTTGCCGAAATGACCTTGTTTTCACCAAACACAGATGTGGGGAGGGCCTCTTGGGGTGTTCCCAAAATTTCCTTTTCTCCTTGAACTATTCCACAGCATTATTCTCAGCCAACCAGTTCCGTGGGAAATAAAACATTTGAACCAGATATCAGACATTGGTGCATCTCGCTGGTAGGAGAGCAAAGACCCAGCCCGGAGCTGCGGCTCACCCTCTCCTCCTGGCTGCGTGGAGCCCACGGTGTGGAGAGAAGTGACCCCACATGGGCTGTTTCACCCCTTGTACATCAGCTCAGCCCAACTCTTACATTAAGTCCTTGCTGCCCATCTGTTCAGAAGAGCACAGAGAGCTGTTGACCCCGGCACTGCCTGCGAGAGAATCCTGCCAGCGCCGTGACCGGAGCTTCGCCCAGCAGCGCTCGGTAATTGGGTGGGAACGGCACAGCACAAACGAATCCTGCTCTTCCTGTGGATGGGTAATGAGATCAAGGATCCCTCAAGGGTCTCTCAGTCCTCCTGCTTACACACCCCACCCCTGGCATCTGAGCTGTGCTCTGCTATCCACTCCAGGTGCCTGCTTTGATTAGGTTAAAAAGAAAAAAACCCAGCCACCTTGTGTCCCAGCTGCCGCGGGTGCAGGAGCTTTTGGGTGCAGGAGTGGTGTCTTCCTCTGAAGCCAAGGGGTTTGCCTAACTGACTGCCCTGGGGATAACTGGGAACCAGTCTGACTTCTAGCTCCTCCAGTCCCTGGACCCCAGCAAGGTTTGTGCTTTCTGACCATGGTGAAGGAGAAACTTTGAGCGCTGGATGCCTCTGCAACATCAAGGGACTTAGGGACATTGCTTGCAGCATTCACAAGCTGCTACCAGATGGCACAGCTGAATTTGCACATCTCCATCTTCTTTTCCCCTTCATTTTCCTGCATGACAGCTCTATTTGATCTTTTCTTCCTTGGATGTGCTGAAAACCACGTAATGAAAATGCCTCCTGTGCTATGAATAGGAGCACAGAGAAATGCACACAGCAGTTTGTATCTTGCAGTAACTATTTCAGGCTCTCTGCAAATCCTAGCAGCTGTCTCCAATTCAATTACACAAATTTTCCATTCTGAAGACATTAGCTCCAAAGCAAGAAGCATTATTTTTGCTAACACAGAAGGTCAGGGGATGGGGAAGAATTCCCATTTTTGATGGAAGAGCGAAAAAAATATATTCAACATTGCCATGAACTCCAAAGCTCTAAAATAATGCGATAGCAAGCCAAGTGAATATACTGCCTCTTAATATAATATAAAGCAATCAACAGCAATAGAAAAGTATCTTAAAACTAGATATTGATTTCCTGTCCAACATGATATATCTCAGCCATTTCCCAGCCTCGCTGAAGTCGCAGTCATGGGGCTGGAGTCCCGCGCTCAGGCTGGCACAGGCAAGGAGAGCCCTGTCAGCAAGACCCAGAGCCGCCCCGTCACCTTCCAGAGAGATTAGATCAGAATCAAACAGGAAAAACGAGGCGAGGTTTGTTTTAAAAGCATCAGAAGCAGAAGTCCCATACCAACAGCAACAGCCTGGAAACATTATTTTAAATTAGGAGCCATTGTCTAGCACAGTCCCCAGCTGCTTTCTCATCTGTAGTCCCCTTATCTCTCGGGTCTGTAACGGGAGGACCTCCAGACACCTGTCTGTCACAGAGTACTGGAAACGCTGCAAATATAATTTCTTTGGACAAATTTCCTTTGCCTGTGCAAATCCCAGGCCTGCACGCAGGCAGCTTGCTGCAGGGCAGCAGCCGAACTTGCGCAGAGATGCTCATGGAACCAGTGAACACCATCAGCTGCGCAGCAGAGTCATGGGCAACACACCGGGCAGGACCGAGCACAGCCATCCAAAAGCAAAACTACTCCTGCTGCTGTGTATAATTGCCCATGACAGGTTTATTTTCAATTAATTGCCTAGAAACTTTTCAAAGCCACGTAGATTTTTATTACTCACCGTGCCCTGTGACGCTGAGGTCCACCGTGTAGGTTCGCACCACACTGAAAAGAGCAAGGAGGTCCAATGGACAGGTATTATCCTGGTCTTCCAGACCTCACCGGCACAGACCCCTGTGCTGGCACTTGGACTCGTGCTGGTACGTGCAGCAGGATGCTTTATTCAGAGGAGTTCAGGACCGCATCCCTGCCCAAGCAGGGCACAGAGCCATTCCCAAACCATTTATTATTGTCATAGCAGTAACAAAAGAACTGTTTTTTTTTTTTGGTTGCTCTTTTGGGAAATCAGGAGAGGGCTAACGGGCCAGGAGAAAATGCAAAGGGACTCTTGTCTGCTGCCCGTCACTTTCTTATTCCTGACCAAACCATCCACTTTGGCCTGCTCAGGGTTCCTTCAGGCACATGTGAGTGCATTGCAAGTCCTGGAAACATCCAGGGCTGAAGAGCAAGCAGAGCATTTTGACTGCTTTTATAATGGTCTGCTTTTCCTGGGATTTGCTATCAAGACCATTAACCAAGGGAAGAACTGGGATCCGCTGCACTGCCCACCTGTCCCTCCCACCCACGGGAATGCCTGCCCTCATCACAGATTTGCAGGCAAATCAGCAGGGATCTTTCTCCAGGCAGAGGGAGAGTTTACTTAATTAGCATAATTAAAAACAAGGATCTCCCTTATGCTACATCAGCCCATTGATCAGAAAAGAGTTTCTGGCCGATATTGTGTGGGTTGCCAGCATGCTAAAGCCAGGAGGGAACAGACTTTACCAGCTTTGTAGCCTTTGAAATGTTATACAAAGTCACTAAATATGGATAAAGTTGAGCACTAGTTGGGTAGGAGGACCTAGGTGCATAAAACCTGGATTCCATAAAGCAGAAGAACATCAAGGTATCCTAGAAGAGCAGAGTACATTGGAGGGAAGGGTGAGATTTTGCTTTTTTTTATTTTTTAATCTTACGCAGGGGCATTAAACCTTGGGTTGGGGGTGTTGTAGCATACTCAAAACACATTCCCATGGAAAGATGTACTGTATTTCACCTCATGCAGCTCTCAATTTGGTAGCAGAAATTTGTATATACTCATGTAAGTCAACATGTAACAGCTAAATTCAGTCATCATGTTGTTATTATCTTGTTAACAAACAACCTATGCTATCCTTGCTCTGTATGACAAGGTTCTCCAAAACCCCCACGGCATTACTCTGTCACTGCAGGTCACTGGTAAGACAACACAACAAGGGAAAAAAAAAAAAGTCAGCGGAGGTTTTTCACAGGCTGGCCCTGCAGTAAGAGAAAGGCAGAGCCCAGGCAGTGCCCCCTCAAATGGCGAAGACCTTGATCTTGCACTGCACCAGGCGGGTTTCTGCTCCCTGAGCGGTACCCGCAGTGAGTGCCCCCCTGGGACCTCGGCCAGACCTCAGCCTCTCTGCTAACGAGCAGCCCCGAGGGAGAGCGGAGCTCTTCACCTCTCCCATGATCCTGGAGGCACATTACTCAGGCTTCAGAGGCTGCCTGGGGAACTTTATTTTTAGAGGATCCTCTGAATTATGCATGAAACATAGGGAGAGAAGGTGGCATTTTATAGGAAATTGTATCATGGGGCTGCATCAGCCCCTTCTTAACACGAGCACTAGGGATTCAATCAGGCACCTGCAGCAAGCACGGGACTGCTCCGGCAGGAGCTGGAAGGAGAGGGTTCCTGCAGGTAGACCCTCCGAACCCATGCTAGCCCCAAAGCCAGCCCCAAGCTCAGCTTAAAACACAGAGAAGCTTAGAGGGGAGCTATAAAGGATCACTGGCTCGGGCCCCAAGTGCTCAAGGTTCCCCTTGGCCAGTGGCCATCAGCCCCTACAGCGCAGGGGTAGTCCTGAGAAACAGGGCACTTGGGTCCCACTCATCTGAGCATGGTGCCTCCAGGCAGAAAAGTGTGCCAAGGAGCAGCCTAAAGAAGCATCACTTGAAGCAGTGCTGTGTAGAGAAGCCCCGCACCATCCAGCAGCGCCCACCTGGGCTCCTCTGGGAACCCACTCACTAGGGCACCTGCACAGCTGGATGGAGAGGTCAACTCCCAGCAGCTGCCAGAGATGGATCTGGCTGCTGCCCACCTGCACACCCCCACAACTGCAGGGTGGTCCCCAGTAATTGCCATGCAGGCTGCAGGGATGGGGCAGAAGTGGAGATACAAGGGGGAGACCACAGCTAGGAGGTACTGAAAAGCTCTCTCTCATCTGCCTCATCTGAGGTCATCTCATTTTTTCTCATCTGAGCTCATCTGCTCTGCCAGGGAAACAGCCAAGCAAATGAGTTTGCTACAACAAGGTAGAGGTAGTTTTGGGGATGTTTTTCCCCCCTCCCAGCTACACTACTAGGAAAAGTTCATCCCTGCTGGCTTGCTTTCCTTAATCCTACTTTGCCTGAGGTCTCCAAGAAGTGATTCTCAGATTCACACACTGACCTGGGCTCTGACAGCAGCAAGAAGTTGTGGAGCAGCTGATCCAGCTCAGGTCAGATGGGAACATCCACAAGGTAGCACTGACTCTTCCCAAGGTGGCATCAAGCTCAAAGAGTTTTATTTCAGAGCTTCAGGCAAACCCTTCCCATCTACCCCAGCAGAGTTAGAGGTAAGGTCTCAGCTGTGCTGTGACAGCCAGCTCTGAGCAGGGGGAGCAAAGGGAGGTGGGCCAGAGACAACCCAAGTGTCCAAGGGACTGGACAGGGATGGTGGTGGAATAAGTAAACAGGTTGCTAGGAGACACCAAACCTTGGATCAATAATTCATGAGATCTCTGCAATGAAGTGAATAATTTAGGGATGTGGGAGGCAGGGGGAGAAACAGGGCAGAGGCTTTAAAGCCCCCCACGCCCCAGCCCATGACTTGGGGCAGGGCGCCTGGCACCCAAAGAGCCAGGATGAGGCTGGGGGTGCCCCCCAACCTAAACCAGACACCCCCCCCCTCCCAGCATGAAGCCTATCAACCCCAGTCCCCTGTCTGTGCAGCATGCCAAAACAGCACCCAGTCTCACATGGATGAGGAGAAAAACCTGAAGCTTCTCCAGGTCTGGAAGGAGCATCCAAGACACCAGCCCAGCCTGGCATCAGAGAACCCCAAACAGGGCTCAGGAAACATGGTCATCTGTTTAGATAGTGTTTGCTATTTCAGATTCACCTAAATGTTTGTACACTTCGCAGTGTTTTTCCTTCCCCAAAATATTATGGTTTCTAAGTCATAATGTTAAATAGAAACAATCCCGAAAGGCTCCAGTGATCCGTTAGAAATGTTTCATTTAGAAATCAAGTTAAATTTAAATGAGAATGGTAAGTACTGCAGAACAAAGCCAAAGTGTTTTCTTTTAAGCTGAATCCAGTGCTTTATTCAATGTGAAATAAGGATTTTTTTAAAAAAAACTCTGGTCACTGAACCAGTAAGAAAAAAAAAAATCAATTTTTTTTTTTTCCAGAATGCTGCTCAAAATACATCTCTTCAAATGAGTTTAGGGAGGTAACTTGGCTGATAGTGAATACACACGCATGTTTGGATGCTTCTCTGAATACAGTTCAAGGCTTTACCCAGCCTGACATCCAGTTTTCCCCCGACCTGTGCAAATAGCCACAATCATGCCAGTTCATGTCAGCTTCCTGGTACATCCCTCCCCAGTTTGGAAGTCACACAGCCCACTGGAGAATGGACCAGCTTCTTTTCCCTGGGAAAGCAAAGATGTCATCTGGGGTCTCAGCGCCACGTGCAGAAGCACGGAGGGAGCCATGCAAAGTTAAGAGGGGAGAAAAATGTCCCCCCACCCCGGTTTAAGAAAGCCTGGTACATTGAGTCTGCTGGGAAGATCTCCGATAGCCCCGTGAAACCCAGTATTCATTAACATTCAAGAGAAAGAGCTTTGTTTGGAACTGTCTCAGCTCCTCACAAGCCAGAAACACAATTGGAAGAAAACACCCAGAGTCTGATTTGCTCTGAAATGAAATGGACTTTGGACAGCAACTGGTTCCAAAATTGCCTGGTACTACCCAAGCAGTAAAAGCTGAACGAGTGAGCTGTTCACTCAACAACGAAGAAGGGATTTTATTTACTTTTTTTTGCCCCCACAGATACATCACTTTGCCACAAGCAAAGACTTTGCGAGCGAGGAGGGTTAAATGCCGTTTCCAGACCAAGTTACATCCTAACGTCACGCTTGGGAGCCCTGTTGGGATCAAGGCTCTCTGCACCCCCCTGCTCCAAGCTGGGCAGTGGGGATGCCGAGCACCCTGAGGGAAGTGCTCTGGGAAATAGCTGAAATGGAGAGAAATTAATTACTCAGAGCCAACACACCAGCGACCTGAGGGGGGTTCGGTAACAGAGAAACCAATTCTACTCTAGCTGCAATATTATATCCCTTTGCTATGGGCTTTATAAAGTGCTGGGCCCTGAAGAGCTGACCTTTTCTTCTGCACATATTTTTGGGGATAGAACTGTAAGAAGCTCCTTGCAGGAGACTGAGTGTAAATTAAACAAAATAAGTACTGATGTGCTTTTGGATCCAAGAAGACTGGGAAATGCTGTGGCAATAACTCCAATTTGCACAGCTGAAGGGAGGGAGAGAGCTCAACACGAGGAGCAGACCGCACATCCATCTCCTCCAGCCCCCCCATCCACTGCTGCTGGCACATGGGCTTGTGAGCATCACTGAGCTGTCAGAGGTCTTCAAACAGGGAAATAGATCAGCTCACAGTTTTTAAAAGGACAAAGCTCAGCTGATCTCAACATCCCTTTCTTGCACACAGTGTGCAGTTGTAAGACATAGTCACATTACAATGATCTACAGGATCTTTTGCTGGAGCCTTGCCACATTCTGGCTGGGTTCCCAGAGGAACTTGCATGCCCTGCAGAGGCAAAGGCTTCAATGCTCCATGGCCACATCTCCTTCTCCCCATTAGACCCCATATTCCTCCTCCTAAGATGCATGCCTTGCCATGCTGCAAGTAGACATCCCTTTTTGGTGTTGTATCTTGTGCTGCCAAAGCAATGCTTCGCAGCACATTCAACGGCAAGCGGTGGTGGTTTTACTTTCACAACAATAATTACTCCACAAGGCGCTTGTCAGTTATTGTGCTCCGTGGTAATCAAAACCTCCACTTTGAAAATACAGGGCGTATTCCCGTCTGTTTCTGCTCTGCTCTGTGTGGGAAGATCACTCATTCATGGCTCTGTCTTGAAGCCAAGTCATGACAGATGGGTGGGTTGGAGTGAAATTCAGGACTCGGTGACTCATGAAATTGCTCCGGTGGCTCAGGGGAGTTTCATTCTCCCTCTCAGCACCCAAAATTGTGGCCTGGCTGCTGTTCCCTGTGCAGCACCCCATCTCCTCAGGAGGTGTGGTTATCTCTCTTCCAGCTTTTGGGCCAGGCACCCTGCTGCATTGTACCCCTACAGCACCTCCCGAGCAGGGCTGGGGGCTGCAGGGGAGCGCATCCATCTTGCCCTGACGATAAGGAATGGGAAGGCATTGCCGGTGATTCATCCCCATTAAGGGAACGCAAGCAATTCTCACCTGTCTGACTCCACGGCTGGCTTCATTAACTCCCAGCTCCCTTCGTCACTGGATCGATCATACGATAAAGCTGCACGTCAGCACTTGGCACTCTCCTGGTCTCGACCCCAGCAAGCTCCCACACAAATGGCCTGACAGAGCCAACTGAGCTCAACCACCCAAGTCATGCCCTGGAGACATTTCTCCCAGCGGTCCCAGCTTGGGGGATGTCCAAAGGGTCTGCAGGGTCTGATGCAGGGTGCTGTGATGGTCTCTGTGGCATGCCAGCATAGCACAGGCAGCTGTACTGCAGCTTGTGAGTGGCAGGCCCTGGGATCTGCTGACAGAGTTGGAAGGAAGCTCTGCACCATACCGGCAGGCAGTGACTCAACCCCAAGGGTCTGCCTGGAGCCACATGGCCATTTTGGCACAAGTAGACACCACCCTCCATCCCCAGGATGGTGCATGCAGCATGCATGACTGTAGCCCAACAGGTTCATCACCGCCTGCTCCAGCCTTTTGCAGCCCTGGAGATGTTTCTGTGAGCTGAGTATTTCCAACAAGGAGTGTGTCCCATGGAACCAACTTTTCCAGCCTCTGATCTTGGGGCTGGGAGTTTTAAAAACTCAACTTACCTGAAATCTGTGGCTGCTGCTATGGTCTATCTCAGTGTCCATTGAGTGTTAGCTACCAGGATGGGGATAGAAGATGTTTCCTGATCAGCTAAACTTTCAGAAACTTTTGCTGAGAGAGGTGTATACAAAAGGTCAAGCTCATTTTTTTCATGCTGGAAAATTGTTCCCAGAAGCACTGCAGAACGTGCCACCTGGACCTGGTACACCAAGGACTGCGGCAGGCATGTGGTGCCTCAGGAAGTGACAACACATGACCTAGGTGACAAGTTTCAGCCTGAGAAGTGGTTTGCCTGAATGGCAGAGGATGCTGAGCAGAGCACAGCACAATGGAGGAGGCAGAGGTGACACACATCTCAGCTTCGGGAGCACGTAGCAGCTTCGGAGTAGCACCATGACCAAGGGATACAACACTTTCTCCCACCTCTCCAGGATGGTACCACAGGCAGGGACAGGAAGCTGTCCCCAAGAGGGAGACACAACACCAGCACCCTACTTCTGACCCACAAGAGCTGTGACTGGCACAAGGAAGCCCAATGAGCCCCAGCAGCCATCTGGGCCAGTGCCAGGCGAGAGGCACTGAGTGCAGCAGCAATGTCTCTGCCACGATAGCTAATGCATAATGCTGCAGTTGTCTGGCTACAGGTGCCTGAATCTAATTAGGTATTTCAGCACAACGCTCATTTTAATTAAGAAAAGCCAACTGCCTCTGCTGGATGTGCTAGTATCTGAAATTCCCAGGCAAGTTTCCATTGCTTCCCACTTTGTAAACAGCTTGAATAAAAAGCCATTTCTTTTCCCCCAGGTACTACACACACAAAAAAAAAAAAGAACAGGCCTCAAAACCAGGCAGAAGGCTCTGGAGGCAGCAGGGATAGGGTATGAAATGCACACCAGGCTGTGCAGGGAGCATGCAGGGCTTTGGTCAAGAATGGACCCCCTACCCCACTGGCCAGAGGATAGGAACACAAGGGCAATCTTTAACCAAGCTTCAGCCATGGTGGATTTCCAGCTACAAAGAGGCTATCTGGAGCCTAAACCAGACCACATCTTTATGTGACAGTAAGAAGAAGCAAGACTCAGAAGCATGGGACACCAATCAAGACCATAGTTCCCTCCTCCTTTACAGTGGATGAAGAAAAATCAAATTGCCAAAGGAACAGCCTTAAGGACTCAGGATAGGTCAGTTTCATTAGAGGTAAGCCCTTCTAACTCATGCAATACATCTTATTTAATGTATGTGCTTCCACTGCATACAGAGGCCCCCTCCATCTCTAGACAGTAGACTGCAAGGGAGCCCAGGAGTCCCTTGCACTATGTTTTGGAGGGACTAGCAGAATTTGCTGACAGTCCCTCACAGCCCTTCTCCAGGAGCCTTCCCACCTCCAGGCTCACCCAAACAGAGCTCCAAGAGCCTTCACTCTTTGTTTGCTCCCTCCCAGGGAGAGAAGCTGCCCCAGCAGGCTGCTTAACACACAGAATCACAGAATCACCTAGGTTGGAAGGGACCTTTTAAGATCATCTAGTCCAACCAATGAAAAAAAAAAACCCCCACAAAAAAACCACCACACACACCACACCCAAAACAACACCGACCCAACACTAATCCATATCCCCAAGCACCATGTCAACTCGTCTCTTGAATACCTCCAGGGATGGTGCCTCAACC
>JAOXNO010000004.1:4902597-4920328 GCA_028565335.1 Limnodromus scolopaceus
ACAACCCTTTCAGTGAAGAAATATTTCCTAATATCTAACCTGAACCTCCCCTGGTGCAACTTGAAGCCATTACCCCTCATCCTATCATCTGTGACTTAGGAGAAGAGACCGCCCCCCACCTCTCTACAGCCTCCTTTCAGGTACTCACCTTTTCTAGATATCATAGGGAGAAGCAAGCCACTATTTTTCTCAGCCATAAATTCACCATCTTCTCTCTCTACAACATCCCATAGCTGGTGTGAGGACTTTGCAGCAGCTTCCAATTCCTCCTGTGAGCCTGCGCAACATTCCCATACCTGCTCCCACTCCTAAAACCTTCCTGTGAGCCTAGAGCTGCCTTTTACCCCCCAGCAGCCCTGCCCCAGGCTGATTGCCATCACCTGGGCTGGCCCTGGGAAGCTTCCTACCCACCACTGCCTAGTGCTGCCCAGGTGTGCTCAGCAGCCATGGTACAGCCGTCAGGAGCGGGGCAGGCTCATGTCAGGGAGGACAGCTTGCACAGATAGGACCTGCCTTGATCTCCATCGTTCCCAACCGTGGAAAGCCCCTGGGGGTGTTTGGGAGAAGTTTAATCTGACCACTCCGACCCGGCTGGTCAAGCAGCCACTGGGCTCCTGCCCTTGCTGCTCTGCAGGTGATTTCCCAGGCAGAAGGCATTTTTCCCCCTTGAGGGTTGTGCTGATTCACTCCTCCTGCAAATCTCCATCTCCCTGTGCAAGAGCGGTGGCAGCTCTGGCAACTCAAATCTGTCAGCCTCTGGAGGAATAAATGGTCCACAACTAACAGTTTCTTCAAGAAATCAAATAAAACAACAATATATGGAAAGACCACATGCTTAAAAGGAAATCATTGGGGCTGCTTAATTTGTGAATCCAACCCTACTTAACTTTTTTTAATTACTCCCATAAAGCCAGCAGTTTCAAGCGCACACGCAATACTGTGAGCAGATTCAAATCTAATTAGCTGTGTTCACGTTAATTAGATTCATTGTGTATTTGACGCTCAGCTCTTCCTTCAAGTTTTATCTTGGAGCATGTGTTCATAATTAACCCAAATTTAGTGTGCAGTTAAGGCCAGTTCTGTAGGAAAGGCTCTGCTCTCGCTCTCCCTATGGACAGTCCCTCACATTTGTTGCCATCCGAAAGGGATGCGGGGAGCTGGTCCTGCAGGGAACACAGCAGAGTGGTGGCTCTTTTAACCCTCAGAGAGGTGTGATTTGGAGCTCCAGAGACACCTGAAATGCACGGAAGAAAGCATCAAACTTAATGACTCGAGCTAGCACAGCTCAAAAGCAATAACCCCAGGGGAGATGCTGGCATCTCTAGGTGATGCACGGTGGCTGAGCACCAGGACAGACCATGTTCTGCCCCTGCTCGTGGCTGCGAGGTGGTGGTGCCCTCTGGCTCTGGCAGCCTTGGAAAGGCTTATGCCTCCCAAGTGTCACCTCTGGCACGTGGGTCTGCTTGGTCCTGATTTGTAAACACAAACAGTAAAGCAAAGGCTGAATGCTGATGAGAAGTGTGATGTTTCATCAGTAACTGTCGGTTTCTGATTACAAACCTCACATACACTTCTCAGTAAAAATGTCCCAACCAGTTCTCACCAATAACACCCATGAAGGTCCTACACCGGAGCTGCACGTTCCTGTGGAGTGGGAGAAATGAGCCCTGCAGGCTGCAGGGTGATGAGGGACATGGGCAGGAGCCAACACAAGGAGAGTCTGGTGAGAAACCACTGGAACCACGGCCAAGGGGACTGGAGCAAGAGTGCTTGACGCTGCTGGCAGCCAAGCATCCAGGCAAGCTGGACCCAAGGCTGCCCGATGGCAGGGCAGGGGGTGGGTGCATTCCCCAGGGCTGGCTTTGCCAGGGAGGGTGGTGTCTGTGGAAGGAGGCGAGATGCAAACTGCGTTTCCGCTGCGAAAGCAGGTAACCACCAGGTTTGGAGCTCAAAGTTGGGTCAAGGTCCCTTGTGCTCAATCTCCAGTGGGCTGAGATACGCAGACAGGCAGAGATGCTGTGCTGGGGACACACTGTCTCCATGAACTCAGAGAATGACATTGCTTTTGGGAAGGATGTCACTTGTATAAAGTTTTCTTGGCTCTATTTTAAACTAGCTCCTTTTTCCTTACCTTGATTTCACTAGCTAAATATTTGCTCTTACAGGGCACTGGTAATTAGATTAATGTATATTTCTTGCTTATCTGAGAGCAGGTTTGGTAGGTATGGAGGTTCCTACAGCATGTGTGCCTGCAACATCTGAGAAGCAGCAGCATTTCCCCAGGGCTGGCTGGGAGAGGCCATGGAGAGGATGGAGGGGATGAAGGGGATGGAGAAGATGGAGAGGTTAGAGAAGATGGAGCGGTAGCACTGGTGGTCAGGGAAGGCAGAGGTGAAGCTCCTGGCATCCCGTTCCCAGCCAGGGGTTCCCGTGCATTGCTGCCCAGCAACCAGCAACCAGGGGAAACCTTCTGCCAAACGTCTTGGAGAAGAATTTGGGAAATTGGATTTGTCTCCTCTCCCAAAAAAGAGAAAAAAAAGGTGAAATGTTCAGTTGCAAAAAACACCCATATGTAATAACTCCTTTTTCTTTTTTAATTTGAAGCAACAGAATTATTAGTTGCATTCAAAGGAAAAGGTAAAGACAAGTGACAAACTGGTCACAACTGAAAGCCTCTCTCATTTGGGATTCAAGGAAATGGCTTCTTGCATAATGGTAAATGACATTATTAATTTATTTGGTATTTCCGAGCCACCAAAAAGTCTGAAGAAGTGTTAAGTTGTGTTGACACTGACACAAAATAACCACGACAGATTAGTCTTACTCTTCAGAATTGTCAGAGGAGCAAAAGAGCACAGAGTTGTTGACTTGCCCAGCTCTGCACCCAGTAAAACCAGGGCGGTGCTGAGGCAGAGCCCGGCCCTGAGTACCATTGCTGGCCGGGGGCAAAGACCCTCTCTGAAAAGCAGTTTTTAAGAACAGCTTTATACAGAACAAAGCAAAAAGCGCTGACTTTTAAACTATTCTTTTTTTAAACAGGAAAAGGGTTATGACTTTCCTTTCTTTTTAAGAAAAAAAAAATCTTTGAAAGGACACCTTTTTTTTTTTTTTTTCCCTTTACTATCTACAGCAATACCTTCCGGAGTTCAAGCTATTTGGCTGCTGATAGATATGGGCTGTCAAACTGAACTCCTGCCAGCTGGCACTGTGCAGGCAACCATGGCTCAAAGAGAGATGAACCGTAGTCTGGGCAGCACCCAGAGCTCCAGGAGCAGGGAAGAAATCCTTAAGACACAAAGTCAACCATTTGCGAAGCAAAGATTGAAATTTCTGGCATCGCTGATATTCTGCTCCTTCTGCCCCTGTTTTAGGGGGCTGCCCTTAGCTAACTGGTGGGATCTGATGTTTGCAACAGGAGCCCCCCCTCCCCATACAACAGGAGCAGCCATGAAGCCACAAGGCTGGGGACTTGGGGGGGCTGGCAGGTGGGAGGTCTCCTTGGGCGAGGAGCAGCACCTCACCTCCCGTGGACTCTGGGCAGGCACAGTGCTTGTGGCGGGTCCCCAACATTTGCAGAATCCATTGAGACCAAGCAGAAAAGCCAGGAATGGATGGCTCTGAAGCGCTCCCGAGACATTCGCTGGGATGGGACTGATGGAGAGTGTGGCTCCTTATGTGCCCCTACAAACACCCCACTGGGGTCGCCGGCTGTAATCAGCACTGAAGTTCCAGCAGCACTAACGATGGCATCTAATGAGTGGTGGGGGAAGCAGAGATCCCGGCTGGGTTGTGTGGTAGGAAGGAACAGTGAGGGGACGCAGCGCCGCTGGAGTCACCTCGGTCCCCACTCGGTGCTCTGCTCTGCGCTGCCTTGAGGGCTGAATCGTCCTGATCCCCAGCCCTTCACCCATCCAGCCACTGAGCCACGTCTCGCTGCTTCCTGCACCCCTGATGACATATGCCAAGTCCGATACAGCTTCTTCTAGGAAGCTCAAACAAACTCTATGTGTTTGACCTTTTCTAGTCCAAGAAAAAAAGAAAAAAGGAATAGAAAGTCCTTGGTCTGCTGAGAAAAGCAGTATTCACAGATAAAATAGATGTGGTAAAGCAGAATATAGTTGGGTGGACACCTTTTGACACAGTCGTTTCATCCAAAAAATACTATTTCATTAAAATGAATTTGGGTATAATTTCGCTTCAGAAAAAAGAAGAAACACGTACCCTACAAAGCTCCCCATCTCCCTGTTTGTCCCTTTTAGAGCGGAGTGTTTTCCTCCTCGATGGCATTTCCTTTACACTTTTGTAAACCCCAGTACAAGCAGGCAAACAACTCTCACGCACTGTGCAAACTGGAGGGGGCTGGAGGAGGAGCGGGCGCACCCACTGCCCGGGACCTGCGACGGAGGGAGGATAAAGCAGGGCAGGAGAATCCAGAGAGGGCTCGGGCAGAGATGGAGGTCTGGGGTCTCCAGCATCCCCCGGCCGTGCCCAGAAGCACCCAGGGGCTCTCTGCAGTCCCCACATTTCCCAGGCAGGAGCAAGGCACTGGGCGCATCCCAGCCTCTTGTCTCCTTCATTTTCGGGTGTGTCGGCACGGAGGAAGAATGGGTGGTGGGATCTGGACTTCTCTAAGGCTAAACTTGAGTTTTCAGGGCACGAGCTTAGGTAGGACACGGCCCAGTGGTGCAGATGGCAAAGGCAGAAGGAGAGATGGATGGCATTCAGAGGTGTCTTTCTGTTGAATGCGGTCTGCTATGGTTCGATGGAGCAGGTCTGGGGATGGCATCGGTGTGGTCAAATACCTAATTAGAGTCAAAATTCAGAATTCTGCTTTCTGAATGAAATAAATCTCAGTGTACTTTGGCAAATATTTGACTCATTTTTTTCCCCCAGGACTTCTTTGGGGGAAAACCATATAAAAATGCAAGCTAAATTCCATTTCATTCCAATTTCACAAAGTTTGACCAATTCAAAATGACTTTTTTTGGGTGGAGGAGGGAAGGGCAGTATTTTGCTTCATTTCCCCATATTGCTAACAAAATCCAAGTCATTTCTATCAGATGTGTGCCAAAATGAGTTTCTCCTGGATTTTCAGAGAACCCCTCTGCAGTTCAAGCCCTCCTTGCAGTTTCCCATCGCCGTGTGCTGCTTACCTCCCTAATGAAGAACTGCAGTAGATTGGGCATCTAGCTATAGAAATTGAGAGGAAATTCATCTTTGCAGGTGACTCTTCCCCGGCACGCTGTATCAGGGGCTCGGGAGAGCACAACCTCTGCAATACCATCCCACTTCCAGTCCCCGTGGGAACAAAATAAACCTTCCCGTGGAAGAAGTCTCACCTGGGAATGTCCTCTCTGACGTTAAATGTCAGCTATTTTGCTGCCGATGATCTTGTCAGAAATCACCTGGCACTGGAGGGGTGTGACACCAGGGGGATGGGCTTGGGGGGGATGATCCAGCAGCCTGGCAGACAGCCTTAACGCCCCCCCCCGGGGGTTGCTTGAATGCTGTACCATCCAGCACACCTGCTTCAGAGGTGTTAAAGTTTTTCCCCTTTCTGATGGATGGCTGGGTGATTTTTCTTTGCTTTGGAACAAGATGCAGAAAGCTTGACAAATGGCAAGGAGAAAAAATTTCTTGCGCCAGAATAATTCAATTTTATTGTAATTCTTTGCTGCGCACCATGTTCCCTCGAACTTGCTGGGGGCTGAAAATCACTTGACAGAGAGTATAACACGCTGAAAACCTCAGAAAGCTCACTGGAGCTATCTGTGCTCTCATCCTCCCCTGCTCCCAGCCCTGACTGCACCATCAGGACAGGAAATGCAAAGAAAAAGGGCTCTGGGTAGTGTGTGGTTGGTGTCTGCTCCCCAAAACCCTGGTCTGGGTGCTGGACCTGAAAGGGACCCCCGTACATCTCTGACAAGCGTGCGTTTCCTTGTCAAACTCCCAGCTGGCCCTCACTCTACAGCTCCAGACACAGCCAGGCACCCTTCTGAGCAATGGCATTTTCTTCTTAAAATTTCTGCTGGAATTTCTGGTGAATGAAAGATTTCCCAGTCCTCCCAGTTTCAGAGCTGGAGATGCAGGACAGCTGCTGTCCCCCTGTGTCGCGAGAGGTGGCTTGTTAAGCCCTTTGCAATGCTCTGCCAGTAAGAAGGATAGAGGAATGGCAAACATCACTAGCTTTATTTTTTTTGGCAGTTTATCACTAGAACGTCCAAGGGACACTCCAGGCAATCAGAGGACAAAAATTGCTTGGAAAGAAAAGTCAACCCACCGTTCCCTCGTGTGATTATTTTCAGCCCTTTGGACCTAAAAATCAATGCTGGAGCGTGGAGGGCGATGGCGTGTGAGCTGAGCAGAGGCACTCCTGGCTCGGGGTGATGCTGTCTCCCCCCAAGAGCTCCTGGCACCTCTGGGGTGCCCCACAACCCATCCTGCTCCCCAGGACCAGCTGGCATCACCCATGCACAGCTCTGCCCCATGGAGCTTCTTGTTTGGGAAGGGATTTGGTGTGTCTCACCGCCACGTTTTGGAAAGAAGAGGCGCCGGTGCCCGCTCGCTGCAGGGGACATATCTCTTTGAAGGTCTCTCAGTGCCGCTGTGCTTTTAAAAGCCTTATGGGCTTATGCCGCTGGAGAGGAGGCGGAGAAGGGAGGATAAATTAGAGCCGTGAAATTGGAAGTACCTCCACGAGTGCTGTTAGCAGGACTTGCACAAAGACAGGCAGGAGGCTCCTGTGGCAGACGGGCAGCACGACAGG
Source organism: Limnodromus scolopaceus (assembly GCA_028565335.1). Classification (NCBI taxonomy): domain Eukaryota; kingdom Metazoa; phylum Chordata; class Aves; order Charadriiformes; family Scolopacidae; genus Limnodromus; species Limnodromus scolopaceus. The sequence continues at coordinate 4,909,364 of JAOXNO010000004.1, forward strand.
AGAGGCTGCGCACGAGAGCTCTCCTTCAGTCCCCTGGAGTGAAAACGTGGCCCCATCCTCTCGAGCATCCATGTGCGTGTGTGCCAGGGCCCGTGTGTGCCCGCAGGACTGCTCCTGGGCATTGCTCGCCACAGGGCATCGCTCCCTGCCCACGGCGTGGGGTAGCCTGGAGGCCACCCAGGCTTGACAGTGGCAGCCGCGGGCGACGACTCCCTGCTGATGGCAATTCCCGATCTGGCCAATTTTTCTGCCTCTCAACTTACACTTTATTGATGTTAGGCAGCGCTATTTTTTTAAAAACAAAATTTCACGTAATGCTTGAATCAAGTGTCTTACAAAAACCTGAAAGGCTAAATATAGCTAATTTGCACAGTAACCTTCACCCGCCAAGCCAATGTAAGTCAGCAGGAGAGCCACAGCCATGGCTTTGCTTGACAGGGGAGCTGAAGGGCTGGATTTTAGCTCCTTGATGTATAAAGGCATTCACGGAGCAGGAAGTGGGCAGAGGAGCCCGGGGGGATGCTGGCAGGAGGTGGGCAGTTTGGGCAGTCCCCAGCAGGGATGGTGGGTACCACGGGTGCTGCGTAGCTTTGGAAGGTCACGGGCTGCACCGGGTCAGCCGGCCTGGGGGAGAAAAGACCGTCAGCCTTGCCGGTGTGTGGGAAAGCAAGACAATGTGTGCAGGAAGGTGATGCTGTCCTTCCATGGCTGTCACAGCTGGATGCTATCTTGCCTCAAGGCATTCACATTGGTCTCTTCCCTTTCCACTAATAGGATTTGGGAGCTTAGCTACCTCTGTGCGATAATGACAGCTCACCCCGGAGTCTCTCAGGCATGGCTGCTTGGCTGCCTAAAAGCCTGGAAAACTGCTAATGAAAACTAATTCCTGCCCAGAGCTGCGGCACCCGGCGCACCTTAGGAGGGTGGTTTGGCTGCCGGTGCTGTCACCCCTTCTGCACTTGATGTCCGCAGTGCGTGAGGTCCTTCAGGGACAACAGCCGCTCACCCCATGCCCATGCCACCCATCCTGCTCCACAGGGTTCTCCAGCACAGCTCTCCAGAGAGCTACAGAAGGGCAGAAGCACCGCTCACTGCTGCAGAGCCCTAGCAAGGAGGGCATTTCTAGCAGCGGGGTGGTGGTGGGGGAGTTAATCTCACAGAAAAGGCTTAACAAAATTCAGAGGCTGGAGCACTTCTGGCTGGAAATGAGGAAGATGTGAGTGTGCAAAACCCTTTGGCTTTCCTATACCCAGGGCCTGGCATCCATCCTGACCTCTTTGCAGATGCCCATGGAAAAGCTCATGTTTTATTTAGCCCTCTTGGCCTACTGAAGCAGTATGTCCTCCCCCCCACCTCCCTTCCCAACCAGCTCTTTCCCTCTCCCCTCCTTCCACACAAGCGCTTGCCCTTGGTACCCAGTCTCTCCACCGCAGGATCGCAGGGCTACAGGCAGCCTACCTATGCCCTGCAAGTGCTGCTGAGTCTAGAGAATGGGGTGCTTTTTTTTTTTTTTGGCCAAAAAAGAAGATGAACTATGCAATTATTATCCTAATGGACGCGACATGTTCTCCACGTACTGACACATAACATATGGCGCAGGATTACAATCCCTATGAATGATTCATGCAGTTCATCACCACCACGATTATCTGCTCCTATCCAGAGCAGCGTCTTCCCATGCAGCTACAATTCAGACCCCTTCCCCACAGCCCCTCCTTGGCTCCAGCTGCTGGGGAGTTTGGGGACGAATACAAAATCCTCCAGCTGCTGTGGCATTTTCAGTCTCGGGTAGATGCTGAGCAGCTTTGCCCATTGTTCTGGTCGTCTCCAGCCCTGCTACTTGTGCCATGCAGCCAGCCCACAGAGCGTGGATGGCTCGTCCTCACTCTTTGCCTTCTAATAGCACCCTTTGGCCAGGCCAGAGTTTCCTTGCCAGCACCTTTGTGTTGAAGCTGCGAGGGTTGGGGATGCACATCCCACAGGTGAGAGGGCTGGAGCAGTTTACCCGTGAGAAGATTTTCTTACTCCTACAATGGAAAATTCCTTCAAGGAAAAAGTATTCATTGAGATGCAAATTCACCATCCTCTCCACAGAAAATAAACCCATTTTCCCTGCACAAAGCTCCAGTAACCTATTTGTAAGAGCACCGGTCGACAGCAATATCTCTAGCTCCCCAGGAAAATTAGTGCACATTAGCACAGAGCAGCGTATGGGAACGGAGAACAACACTCTGGGCTTGCTTATCCTTGGGACATTCGAGAAAGAATTAATACAATCTAACTTTTTTAATTCATGCTTTTTGCCGGGGAACTTTAAATGGGTTTTTAATATAGAAGCCTGGTCTGCAGCATGTGAATCAAGAGAGCCTCTTGGGGCATTTAACAACCAGTCGGCTTTAATAAGAACACCGCACCAGGGTGACATGCAGAGCCTCACATTAGGGGAGGCAAGGTAACGATGCTGTATGCTCCTCACTTATAACCAAGAGCTAATTATCCAATGAATTCCATGGGAATGGAAATGATACCAAATTATTTAAGATACTGTGGACAAAAAGCTCTGTTTAAAAAAAATATTGCTCAGGCGGCAAGTTAAGTACTCAAATGTTGGGAAAGGCCAGATTTGTGGTTCCTACGTAACTTTAATTTTGCTCCATGTGCCCTGGAATGAGAGAAAAGCCCCAGGAGAAAGGAGTAAGCGATCATTTAACTAAACACTGCATCGTAATGTAAATGGAGGCAGAACGAAGGTCAAACTGCCTACCATAAAACTAGCCTTGCCTAATTTCTGAAGTTTGAGCTTGGAGCCTTTTAACAGAGGCTTTGGCAAGGTTTCCCAACTTTTTTTTTTTTTTTTTTTTGGGTAAGGTTTTCCAATGGCTAAAATAAAACCCAAGGGAAAGGAGGGATGATGTGCAGAGCCTTCCCATGCCTTCGCCTCACCAGGCTGGCTGACTGGCAGGGCGAGAAGCAAGGCCAGCAGCTCCCCTCTTTGATTGACTTGACAGTTTCAGCCGGAGTTTCGGATTAATAAACCTCAGCTGATAGATCTATCTCATCAGACAGAAGTTCTTGTTATCCAAATTGCTCCTCTGCAGCTCTGGGCCTGAATCATTTGTCTCTTTCTAAAATGCATTGAAAGGCCATCAGTTGCCTCCAAAGCCATTTCTGGGCAGTTCACCCTCCTGGGGCTGTGCTGCTGCCTGCAGCCTGCCAGCCCACTGCCCTGCTTCTGATGTGCGTGGTGCTGTGCAACCCCCCCTTCCCCTGGCCTTCCTCCCACCTGGGACCTCTCCTCCTCACTGAGCAAAGCAACCAGCACCACCACAGCTTCTCCTGAAAGGCCCAGCAAGTGCCCTGCAAAGAGTCCCAGATGGACCTCAACTGTATCCCTCTTAGTCCGAAATCCTCCCAGAAATCAATCAGGGACCTAGAAGGCATTTGAAATTAGATATAAGCCAAGTTTGCAGTTGCTTGAGCTTCTGTGGGGAGCTGTCTCACTGCACAGCCTCCAGCTGGGCATTCCCTGTACAGCCATTAGGTCTCCGGCCATAAGTTGCACGGTGAGACCATGGCCTCATCTCAGCTTTGGGTATGAGGGAGTATTTCAGAGTATCACTGGCCTCTGGCAAGAGCTGCAAGCCAAAGCAGTCACCAGAAGCCTGTCCAGACCCCCTCGTTTAAAAATATTTATCTCTAGTAAATATTGTTTAACACCCTTAACACCAGTTAGAAATGAACTGGGGAGTATTATCCCCCAGCAGAGGAGCAAGAAGAGTAATTAGCAATAAAAAGCAAAATCCACCAACAGCCAGAGTGGGAAAATAGACAGCAACCAACGTGAAATGCAGCAAATTGATCCGGGAAGCAGAAGCGATGAGGAGAACAAATGCCTTATTCAAGGGGGCAAGAAAACAGGAAAGGGGATTTTTCAAGCTGAGAAGGAAGCCGAGTGATGCGGAGCTGGGGACTGTGACCCAGAGCTATGCTGATGTGGAAAAGGCAGCGGCGGACAGTATTCCTGGTTTTCCTATGGAGCGTAGCCAGCCAGACGCTCAGGTGTGCCCCGGCCCCAGCAGGAGCAGCCTTGCTCCCCCAACCCTCCCTGAGCTCCTGGACCCCCGTTCCACCGCCTCCCAGGGGTGACCGTTCCTGCACAGCCGGCAGCCTGCCAGCTCCTCTACACCAGCTCCGTATAATTGCTCTTGCAGCTATAAATAATCTTTATCTCCCTCTCCGCTCTTCCCATGACGTTCCCTGGGATGCAGAGGCATTGCTTCCCTGTGACTCAGCCCCTCGGTGCTGCTCAGCCCCTGCCACCGTGACTCTGCCTGTCCCTGGGGCGCTGGCATGCTTCTGGCAGGGGGCCGAGTGGCCAGGACAGGCTGGGGACGATGGGGATGTGGCTTCGCCCTGTCTCCGCAGGTTTGCGGAGCTGTGTACCGGCCACAAGCTGTGTCTGCAGGGGTAGATTTGGAGGAGGGGGAAGGAATTTCAGGGAGGGAGACTCTATTTTATTGAGTTTTGTTTGCAAAGGAAAGAAAAAAAAGGAAAGAAACAAATTAAAAAAAAAAGACAAATAGCGTTTTCTTTTCCCTCCTACTGATGGAAGCAAGGAGAGCTCGCGGTGATTTGTCTCCACGCTTTGCTTGTCTAGAAGGCAAGAGCTAAGGAACTGCTGTGTTTTCACCAAGTGCTTCCCTCTGCCCCCTTCTCCCCTTGCCATGAGAAGGTGCCACTTGGCTCAAATGGTTGGTGTCCCTCTGAGGGCAATGCCTGCCCTCCCCTGGCACCAACAGCAGCAGGAGGCATCACACCAAGGGGGTGCCCAGTGAGGGTGCAGCAAGCAGTGCCGGGAACAGCAGCAGGAGCTGGGCACCGTCTCTGTCCTCATTTTCCCAAGGCATGCCAGAGGGGCATCTTGGGGGCATTTCTCAGCCACAGCCAGGAGGAAGGTGCGTCATCATCATGAGCTCAGCTATCTCCTCACCCCAGCCTTTTCTTGGGGCAAATTTGGACACGGATGCACCCCAGGAAGCCCACAGGGACAGGCAGCCGCTCGCAGGCATGAAGAAACCTCTCAGTGGAAACATTGCTCTCTGGAGAACCACTTTTTCAGCAGTAAAAAATCAGGCTGAATCTCAGACTGAGATTCACAGTCATTTTTCCCCCTTCCATTTAAGGAGATACCAATAAAAAAAAAGCACAAAACCACACTGTAGTCCCATTTTTTCAGTTTATAGGAAAGCGGGAATTACACCATTTCCTAGGAAAGTCACAATCCAAATACCCAGGGTTTGAAAAATAATTTTTTCCCTGAAAACAACCGCTTTCATCATTATCAACTGGGAAAAAAACCCCGCAAGATCTTCCACAGACAACTTCACAACTTCCTGGCTTTTTGGGAGCATCAGCCCCTCTTGGGTGTCTGAGAGTGTTCAGTGTCATCCCACTCGAGGACGCTGCCTGCTGTGCCCTCTCCCTGGGCACCCAGCCCTGGCCGCTGCCCACCCACCAGAGCAGCCCAAACTGTTTGGTAATTGGGAGCTAATTGAATCCATTCACAATTACTTTTTCCCTGGTTCTGTTTCCACCCTGGAAGGCTGTGCTGTTTTGGGTTGAGAGCAGCATCTGAAATTATCAGTGCTAATTCCCTGTGGCTCTTTTATTAGGCCAGAGGACTTCCCCAGAGTAATCAAACCCAGCCAGAAATTGCATTAAACCCACAAAACAAACACTGGTGTTTGCAGCACAAAGCCCTTCCTGTCTCATTAAGATCAATTAGGTTGTCTTGAGCAAACTTTCCCCCCTTCTTTCTTCTAAGCCTGGACCATTAAGCCCATTCTCCACCTAAACAAGCCCAACAACAAATCTGAAGGTGAAAAATACCCGTGCATCACTGCTGTTGCTTCCAGGCAGGCTCTCTCCAAAGCTGGTTGCAAAGATAAAGGCATCAAGGTAAGGTGGGTATCCAGGACATCTCTCTTGCTGCCCTATTTTCCTGGTGAAGAGATGCACACACATGAGACATCTCCTCTCCGTTGCTCTCAGGACCACCTTGGCTCACCCGACCCCAGCACAGGCTGCAGGATCCTCCCTGAGTGCATGGGGTGGGCTGGCAGGCAGCTCAGCCTGGGCTAACACCTCGTGGTATTTATTGAAGGCCACAACAAAGCCTTCCAGGGCCAAAAGTCCCAGCTGGTGTAGAGCAGCATGGCTCAGCTGCAGCGCTGATTTACACAGAGCATCTGCTGCAAGGGGAAGGGAGGAATACATTAAAGCACCGTAAATTCAGGTGGCGGAACAGCAGCCAGGGTTAGCTGTCCCTGGCAGCGTGCAGAGTCCTGGGGGAGGACCACCACGAGAGAGAAGGAAGGAGAAGGGGTGTTGGTTGGTCCCCCAGCACCAGGTGTGAGTGGCTTGGAAGAGCTGGTGTCCTGGGCTCCATCCCGACCCTCGTGGGCTGCACACAGCGACAGAGCTGCTGCAGCCCAGTGAGTGTGGGGTGCTCCGAGATATCAGGGGAGCTGGGGTCCCAGACCCAGAGGACTGTGCACATCCCCTTTTATCTGGGCCATAAGGACCCTGTGCAAATTCCCAGCCTGGCATCAGCGACCAGCAGTGACTTCAACTGCAAACCCTCAGATCTGCAACCTTATGTCCCCCTCCTCCCTGATGTGGTGTAACAAGCTCCCTTTCTTGCAGGCACGGCTGAGCATTGCACAGAGCAGAGCAGTCATGGCTTTGCTGAGAGCCAGCAAGAAAAGGAAAAGACATAATTAAACTCCTGACTCTGGCTACAAACATTGCATAATGAAATTAGCCCTCTGGTCCCAGGCTGTGAACTTCCTGCAGAGCAGGCGAGCGCAGAAAGCAGCAGCAGCTCTCCCAGGCTACAGCAGCAGCGCCAGCTCACGTTCAGGGCCATTCACCAGCTCTGCACAAGGCTGAGCATCCTCCGAGATCTCCACAAAATCATTCCCCCAAACTGCTCAAGGCTTGTGGATGCTGGCACAAACTAGTGGGGTTCCCACAGGGAGGGAGCTCTCTGCACCCGAACAGGGACAGCAAACTCATGTGCTCAGGCAAGGGTCCTATTTCCATTAAACTTAAACATAGTAGGACTTCTGTAGGGGTTTCCGAATCGCCCCATGTTCAACTGGTAGAGGATATTCTCATTCCCAAACGACAGCAGCCTGGCACAGGAGCACTCACATGCCAGGCAGCTCCTGGATCCTGCTGCTCAGTAATTCCCAGTGATGGAGAGAACAAATTTGCGACTGCTTGTGAGCCCGGGAAGTCACTCAGATGATGCTGCAGGGAAAAGACGTTGCTAATTCAATGGGGAGGGTGCCTGTGTGTTGCTTGGGGGTGGAAAAGGAGGAGAGAGGGGAGCTGCCCCTGCTGGATCTGGGAACCACAGGGGAATCTGATAGGATTTCTGCTAGAAGGCAAATAACATCAACCAGCCTCCAGAGATTGTTTGCTTTCTCAGAAATCTCAATATGCGAGAACTGGAAAATAAATAGCAATCCTATAGGAACCCCAAAGTCTCTTTTTTCCCTCTCTTTTATTTGGAACCCAGAAGGGGTGTCTGTGCTTTCTGCACTACGTACTTCTAGGGATGCCTGCAACGGAAGGATCAGGAGTTGTACAGATGCAGGAAAAATTACAGGCTTATGTGGCCTGCTTAAAGGTTTAGACTTAAAAATGGAATTGGAGCCTGGTTCTGCCCTGTCGTGTCTGGAAGGCAGTGTGGGATAGTCCTCCCCTGCTGTGCTCACCCCAGCCCTCTGCTCCGTCCCTTCACCAGCCGGGCTGTGCAGGCAACGGGCAACGTCTCTGCCCGGAAGGTTGGGTCCACAGGTACCTTTATGGGACTAAACCAACAGAGCAAATCTGCCACTTGAAAAGTGCCAGGAGCAGATGGTGACATGCACATATGCACTTGCATTTTCCCCTTCCGCCAGCAAAGCTGCTAAACACCTTGACCCCGCATGGAGGATGTGTGCTGAATCCTGCTTTAAAAGTTCAGTGCGACCCGGAGGGCCCGTACTGGCAAGGACCCGGGGAGGAAGGACAAGCTTTGCGATGTGAGGATGAAGCAGAAAAGAGCTCCTGCCAGTGGCACGTGAAGCAGTGGATGGAGCAGAATAGCCATGGTGAAGCGCTCAGGCCGTGTTGAAGACCAGCCACTGAACCAGGCCCAGGAGAAGTCCCTGGGGGCCCATGCTGGAGGGCGAGAAGCGTGAGGTGCGTTTGCAAATGGACAAAGCCATCAGCTGAAAAATGAAGTGTTTGCAACTAATTATTTTCACTAACTGACCAGCTTTATGGATGGTTGAGTAATACTCGTCAGATAAATTATTCATGATTTCTTTCCACTGATCAGCAAATCAATTAGCCACAAACCTCTTTTCAATTATTCATCCAGCTCCAGCAGGATAAATGGGGAGATTTATGACACAGACAACCAACTAACGTATATTTCCAAATAGGGACCCTTAAAATCCTTAAACTTTGTTCTGAACTGGCTTAAATGACCTAGTGCTTTGATTCACAGTTAACCTCCCTGAGCTCATGTCCCATATGCTGCCTGCTCTGTAATGTCTCCTGCCACCCAGCATACCTGGGAGGTAAGGCAGAGTGGACCTGAAAGCACAGAAGATGGAGAGACACAGTCTCGGGAGGTTCACCAGGGCTCACAAGAGATCTGGAAACAGGGACGTGCTCCATGCTGAAGAAATGGGTCGATATGATCAAGGCAAATACAAGGTCTGGTGTAGAAGTAACTGCATAAACAGCCTGTGGTGTGCATGAGGTCAGGTGGGATGCACAGAAACCTCTCCTGCTATTAACTCCACGGATATGGGCTAGTTGGAAAGTTGCATTTCTGCAAATTAACCTCTACTGTTATAATTCACTGTAAAAGCACTCTCACACCAAAATTAAGGAGTGTTGATGATATTAAGCTGCACAGTAAATGCAAGTAAGAGTTATTAAACTAACAAATAGTCACATTAACATAAGAGCTGGCTTTGCCTCACTGGAGTAGCAACCTTAGAGGTTGTGTGAGTGAAGCATAATTCAGCATAAGTGTGATAAGTGACCGGGAGTACACAGAGAGATCTCTAAATTGCCCTGTTTTGCAAGACTTCACATCCCAACTATATTATTGGTGCTCCAACTCCAAGCAAGGCCTTTCTGCCATACCTGGCATGGCCACAGGTCCCTCATAGCAATCTACAGCATTGCTCGTTAATATGGTTGGAAATGAGGGTTATGGTTGGCCTGCATAGACAAAGTGGGTCCAGATCTAGGAGGGTAGCTGCTGCATACACCACGCAGAGCTTCTTTTCCCGCAGCGATGTACAACAGGCACAACAGTAGCAAGGCACTCCAGGGGAAAAGCATCACTTGCAGCTTTGATTGATCTGGTTAGTGGATTAAGCTCATATTCATATAAACACACTTACTGCCTTAATCTGCTTTCAGTCAGCTGCCTGAGAGGGCCCCCTTCTCATACAGCCCCATCCATAATTGCAAAGGGTTCGTTCATTTGGAGCAGATTTGGCTAAAGGCAAGCGGCTGTTAAGGCACCTCCATCTGCTGGCACTCACAGCTTCCCCTGGGGATGTGTGACCAGCCCGGCGTTACAGAGCAGCCTCCAGCTTCAAGAAGCTGTTGGCTCTGGGTTCGATAATTTTCCAGTCATTAGCATCCCAGCGCAGAGGAACTGTAGCCGCATCAGGGAGCTGAGCCACTCAGCTCTGTCAGGGGAAACTGCTCTTCAGAGGCAGTGGGAGACTATGGGCCAGCCAATTCTGCATCTCACAAAGGTCTCCCATTCATGCCATGAAGGGACAGTGACTTCCTTTGCAAAGAGTGAAGGTGCAAAGGTTCCCTCTTGGCAAAGTGCTGTGAGGCTGCAGGTAGGAGTGGTGCGAGCAGGGCTGCAGGCTGGCGTGCCTCTGCCCTTCACCTTTCAGTGCTGAACATCCTTGGTGATGAAGACAGCTAACCAAAGAGCCACTTCTCCTGGGTCACTGGTTCTGCACCCCAGGAAACACCCAAACTGAGGCTGGATGTCTGGGACGGGACTCATCGCACCTCAGCCGCTGCTGTCAAAAGCCCAGGCCTGTGGAATTAAAGAGATTTCTTGTGGCATCAGTTCCCATGTCCTGTCCCATGTCACTGCCACCCACCCACAAACACAAAACCCACCTACGGCAGGGTGCCCTCAGTGCCGGTGGAGTCAGAGCTGCCACAGCAATGCCCTCAGTGAAGCATCGTACCTGTGACGGGGCAGGGCTGGGAGAGGTAGGAAGGCATAGCAGGGGCAGGAGGGAGACTGGAAAAGTGACACGGATACAGGGCACATGACTAGCCTGGGCTCCCCATGGGATGGTGTAGGACCTCTGCTATGGGGGACAGGCCATGGGGTGGGGAAAAGACTGGACAGCCCCCTCCCCATTTTCCAGCAGAGCAGGTGAGCCACCCCGGGGTCACAGTCAGGAGAAGGGCTTACGGACAGTGCTCTGGACTCTGGGACTCATCACAGCTCCCCAGGATGGTTACAGGGAGTCCTGGCCTCTGGCACTGAGACCAGCTCCAGGGCCTGGGGCTGAGGACTCCTAGGACCCCAGGCTCCAGGACCTTCTAAGCTGAGGACCGCAGCTGCAGGGATGGGGATGGAGATGGGGAGACAGAGGCAAGGGTTCTGGACTCTGATGTTGTTCTTAGGTCCCAGGGATGGGGACAGGTGTCCCGAGGTCTGGGACCAGTCCCAGCCCCCAGTGACATAGGGACGGGATCCCAGAGGACGGGTTGCTCTCGGGTGCCAGGAACGAAGATGGGGGTCCCCGACCGCAGGAAGGCGGTGGAGGAAACCCCAGCTCCGGGGAACGGGGATCCCGGGGTCCTGCAGACAGGGAGCCGGGCTCCGGCTTGGGGAAGCGGGGGGGG
>JAOXNO010000004.1:4921954-4967735 GCA_028565335.1 Limnodromus scolopaceus
GCTGTCGGGCATGGATTTTACTCGGGGCTGGGGAGGGAGGTGGGCTTCCCTGCGCCTGGAAGATCCCCGCTTGCAGCCTTTCCCCCCTTTTTCCTGCACGGTGGCAGGCTGTCACCATCCGGTGGGCAGACGGGCTGTGCAGCTGAGCTGTGATTTCCCGTGGGCGTGGGGTATCGATCCACGCGGAAGTTGTGCTCAGCCCGGCGTGTCGCCTGGGGAGCCTGATCCGATGCTCCTGAGCCAGAGCGGGTCAGATCCAGAGTCTTTACTCCAGGCACGCTGCTGTCATACTTCTTGTCGGGCAGCAGGTACGAGGGTTTAGGTGTCCCATGGTGTTTTTTGACAGGAATCAGGACGCCTGTTTAGCTGTGAGCTGCCTTCACCTGAGCCCACCCTAATGCCCAGTCCCGGTACCACCCACCACCACCACCCACCACCCCCTCCCAACATCTCCCAAGCTTGCTGATCCCCATGTGTCCTGGGTAGCTCCTTGATCTGTCACTATGCTGGGCTGCATTCAGGCTGCGGGATGTCCACCCCACAGGAGCACATCGCAGGTGGTACTTGCCCTCTCCCCCTGGTGCCTGTCGGGTGCAGAGGGTGCCCTGGGCTCATCTGCAAGAATGAATGTGAGTGCAGAGAGTCTGAGCACTGCATGCAAAATCCTTCTCCAGAAATCCCCTTTATGTGAGCATCACTGAAGTGAGATGAAATAAGCACGGATCCTGCAATTTTAGGGCTCTCTACAGGTTTTGCTGCAACTAACAGCAGACCGGGCTGAATATAAAATGGATTTTTCTCTGGTTCCCAATGCAAAGCTTTTACCGTCAGAATGAAAACAGATGTTTGGCTGCCTGCTTAAGCCAGTTTTGCAGAAAATCGCCGCTGGTTAAGACACTACCGGTACTAGGATCTCCAGCCCTGTCCCATTTACCTCTGTGGCTTCAGCGGCTGCCTGAGCATAACTTCTTAAACTCCCCTGGACCTGGAAGAGCCGGGGTTGCTGCCAGAGAAGTATCCCCCTGCTCCCTTTAAAAAAGCGTACTAAGGGAAATAAATACAAAGCACCACGCAAATGCTGGAGGAGGGTTTCGGAGTGGTGAGCTGAGGAGGCGAGTGTGGCTTGGCACAGCCTTGCAGCTGGAGCTCTAGCCTGGAGCCGGAGTCCCCGATGCCGCGTCCCTGTGTCCCCATCTGGCTCCGGGCGCCCTGCTGTGCGCTGCAGGCACTCTGAGGAGCTCTTCAAAGAAAACCCAGCAGAGGATCTGGGCCCTGGCTCTTCTGCCGCCTGGCTGTGGAAAGGCAGCGGCAGCGGTGGGATATCCCCCAGGAGTGCTGTGTACAGCCACGCACCGACCCGGGAGACAGCCCTGCTTATTTGCTTATTTAGCACATAGAGCCAGAGAGAGAGTGTCGTCCTCTGCCTGTTTTTCTGCTTTAACAAACTGATAGGTTGCTGCTGGTATTTCTCTATGGGCCACAAAAAAGAGCACAGCCCAGGCACTGTGGTGGAGCTCGTCACCTTGCTGGCTTTTATTTGGTGAATGGGATGGTGCAGGTCCTGCTGCAGTTGTGGGGTGTCCCCCTTTGTGCACAGGGGGACCCGAGTGAGCTCGTGCCAGTCCCGAGAGCCACAGCTGGGCTCTGCTGAACCACAGCTACCTGGGCACTCCCTCTGCCTCTCACTTTGCTGGTGCTCTGACAAGCAGCTTCGTGTAAAAATGGGGATTTCTTCAACCTCCTGGGAGGAACAGCTGGCAACAGAATAGCTCTGTGGCAAAAATGTGTGTGTGTGTGTGAACTCCAGTCTAAACGGGAGAGGGAAAACATCCAGAGTTACGGAACTAATGCAAATGGAGTTGGCTTTCATCTCTCCCTGCAGCATCCTTTGTGGAAAGCATTTGCATTTCCCCAAAGTCAGTTCCTCCCTACCTGTCCCTCAAGCAAATAGAGAGCTATAGGGCAGAGGAAAGCCTTTTCACAAGGGGAGGGGTGACTCTCCAGATCTTGAGAGAGGTGAACTCAAAATATTTGAGAAGAAAAGCTCATATTTTAAGGTAGCAACCCTGGCCACGGCAGAGGATTGCACAGACAGCCTGCGGTGTGCCCTGCTATTGAGCAACCATTCCTGAGATCCCACCAGGCACCACATGCTGGTCACCCAGCTGGGAAGGGGAAGAGGTGGCTTAGGCATACCTCTGTCCTTGCCCTAGCACAACTCCGGGATGCCACCAGGATGTGTTCCTGCGAGCGAGTGCTCGGAGCGGTCCAGCATCACCCCATTAGATGTGCTGGGAGACCCCTGTGGCTCCCATCTAACAGCCACCACCCTGGGGGCCCCAGGTGTCCTCTTCCCCTACTCCCAGTGGTGGTGGGGGCTGCTGGGGCTGGGGGCTCCAGGGTGTACTGCTGCCATTTCGGAGGGAGCCTCCAGCTCAGTGGAGACACAAACAAAACAGGATTTCATGAGCGCTCTAGCAATAGCTATTAGCTATGCTAAAAGGATTAGCAGCTCTGCAGGACTCATCAAGTGTTTAAAACATAACTCAAGCATCAAAGGCGGCTCTTATAGGCTCACATTTTCACATCAAGTAATTCTGAAATTTCCTATCCAACTTAATTAAACCATCCACTAGGCTCGTTAAAAGCAAAAAAACAAAGGCCTTTTTTCCTTAAGCACCAAGCCATTTTGAAGAGAGTTTACAGAAAAGTGTGCAGACTTCTTTGTTAAAGAATCACCTTTGTGAAAGTCTCCTTTCCCCAGACCACTGTGTCTGATTAATCTCAAGCTTTCCAAAAAGGAAATAAATATGGTTTTTTGTTGTTTTGTTTTTTTTTTTTTTTCCCCTGGCTAGGGACCACAGAAGAAAGATGAAAAAGTGAGAAGAGCTTTGTAGAGAAAGTTAGATAAGAGGGTGGGGGAGTGTCAAATCCAGACCTATAATAGGAAACAAGCCACTGAAGTGCTGGTGAAAGTACCTTTCATCTTGAAGGCTCCAAAGTGCTGTGCAGTGCATGAATACACACAAGAGCTGGAAAATAATTGACAACAACTAGCGTCATGAGATGAAGTCACCACCTTTGCTGGCAGCAGAGTCACCACAGGCAGGTTCACCAGCTCACTCGCCATCAGTCCCTGACTGACTCTCTGCTTGCTGGATTTGTCACCGCTGGTGTGAGCTGGCTCAGCCAAGGTATTCTGCAAGACCCCAGGCCAAAGTTTTAGGTGCCACACTTGTGTGACACTTAGATGAGGACGTGTGGTCCTGAGCTGGCCTGGCCTGGCCAAGGCGTGATGGTGCTAATCAGCCCCTTCTCAAGCCCCTTCTCTTGTGTGCTTGGTCCCAAGCATCATCGCCATCATCTCCCACAGGTTTGTGATTTGATTCTCCTTCCCTGTGATGTGCCCAGTCATGGTGACATTGGGTCATCCCCAGGCTTCAGCATATATCCTCCCCGACCACTCTCACCATCCTCCGTCTGCCTCAGAGGCCTCAGTTATTTCGAGTGCCCTGGGGAGGCTTAAAATAGGTAGAGAGTCTCCCTCTGTATGAGGTGTAACTGGGATGGTGCCACTGGAGCTACGGGTGCATTAAACACAATATTTGATCTTAGTAAATGCTTTTTTGACGTCCATAGAGGCCTTGAACATTTGAGGATTTCATGCCGTTATGTTAATTTTGATGTTAATTTATGTTAATAATGAATTAGCATTCCCCCCAAAAGAATAAAAATAAAGGCTAAAAAAGGATAAATAGCTCCTCTCTTTTCCTGTTGTTTACGGGTGAGTTTGCTTTCTCGCTCTTCACACTGTCCTGTGTGGTCAGAGGGTGCCTGGCAGGGCAGTGCTGAGAAATGCCATCAGGAGCAGAGCTGCTTCTACTGCATCTTCTGGAGAAGGTTTGCAGCACACCTTCCCTCTTTCCTTCCCGCTTGGCCATTTTCTCGAGGCAGACCGTAGGACTTGAGCAAACAGCCTCCTGCCCCTGGGTACCCACCACGCTCCGGTGCTGGGGACAGCAAGCTGCAGTTCTACAGGGCTGGTGGCATGGGAAGGTATGAGAGCACAGACTTTATACCCATACTCTCAGTGCATGGTCAGGATGTGAAATGCAGGAATTAGGAGGTAGACAGGGTTTTTACATCAAGTGTTTATAGCACCTTCCTTACTTTGTGTCTAGACATAGCTATAAATGAGGGAGAGGGCTATTACCTAGGAATAAAACTACTGAAACCAGCCCTGGAGAGCTTGTCGCTATATTTCCAAGGAACTGGGAGATTCCTTATGATTAATGTAACAATATCAAAGGCTATAAACTCACCACAGTTGGGTACTGAGTCAGGGGACACACTTACAATGTACCTGCCACTTGCAGCTTAGACTAAGCATTAACTATGGTCTCTTGCCAGCCTTTGGCCATTCCTAGGGCTGCCGCTTGCTTACAGATCATGGGTTCAGTTCAACGGACTCCACCAACCACAATGGCGTAATAAAACAGCCCAGCAATCATTGAGGTATGATTTCTCATTGCAGCGTGGACCTGTGACGGAGCGGAGCAGAGGAGGGGTTGTGAGCAGAGCCTGGGCTGTGTCACTCACTGGGAAGCTCTGCTTTCACGCCGGCTGACTTCAGGCAGGGAAAGCAGGAGCACATGTGAGGACAGCCCGTCCACCCGCTGACCGCTCTGAGCGGTGCCATGTGTGTGTGTGTGTGGTAGCATGGCGGGGGGCTTCAAGCGTCTGTGCAGATGGGAAACACCTAAGATCTGAATCCAGAAACCCATCCCAGGCCTGACTTGCAAGATCACGCCCAGTAAATACTGGTGGGAGAAGTTAGACTGCAGGGATCTCATTTTCTTGGATGCAAATTCTTCTCTCTGATCTCTGCTTCTACCACGTCCAGCACAGTGGGGTCTCAGTCTCTGCCTAAAGCTTTTTGCAATACTATTATAGCATCAGCTAAAGTAATAAAGAAGAGAATGGACTCCCTGGAAAAATACCATGAAGCAAACCCCTGACACACTCTTGACAGCGTCCACAACTAGAGCAAAAAGACTTATTTTTTCATCTAAGAGGAACCTACCTACACTAGGTCTGCATGATGGAGTGGAGTGGCAGGGGATGTCTCTTCTGAGCCCTCAGTTGAAGGGCTGTCATTAGAAGATGAAAAAAGGGATGGAAGGGGTCACACGGTGGTTGGGACCTCTTGGGACCTGCTAGCCCATGGCTGACCGGCCTTCCAAGGGAGGGAGGAAGGATGGGAAGGAGCAGCAGCGCGAGCATTTGGTGCAGGAGGCAGCAGGTGGGGAATGTGGGTCAGCACCTTTGTGTCTGCAGGAGATGCTCCCCAAATCAGGTTTCCTCCTCCAGATTAGTTTTCCTCCCCAGTCTGTGGGGCCGTGTCCAGGCTTTGTCGCCCACGGGAGTTTTCTTGTGCCACACATTCAAGATTAAGAGGTGCTTGGGTAATATGGGCCTCCTAAGTACCCAAGATCCATTAACAGCCGCTCTCATTTGACTCCGTAAAGAATGCCATTGGGAATACAGCAACGCTTCTTGGATGTGAGTAAATATTGGCCTTGAATGAAGTCGCTGATAATGGGAGATAAGTTATCAACAGCTGTTTAACCTAATATTACTTCCATACAAGATAACACTGAGCTTTTGCAAGAGGTTAATAACTAGATGCAGAATCCATCACTGCATACAAAAATACCTGACAAACCGCAGCTCTAATTTTTCCCCTGGAGCTTTATTACAGCTGAAGGAGCACGTAGCAGGAAAATGTGCTGGTGGGTCAGACCCAGCTCCAGCAGCAGCCGAAGGTGAAACTGTTGAGTGTGCTGCTCTGTGCAGAGGCCAGGGGAATAAACGTGTTTCCTTGCAGGTCTAGCTCCTCCAGATCAGAGGGGCTGGGATGGCATCATTATATGGTTATATTAGCAGGGTTTTTTCTGCTGCTAATTAGGCTTGAATCCCTGTGCAGGGCAATGCCTGCATTGCACATTGAGCGCAGTGACCACAGAGCAAAGAGTGAAGGAAGGTAGGTTATACTTAGCATTCAAACAGATATTTGGGAAGCGGTGTCGAAACACGAAGCGTGCATCAGTTGCAGATTACAGGATTCCCACAAAGGGAATGCAGCTGATCCTAGACGAGATTCTAGCCCACAGTTACGGGTGTATTTTCCACACCGTCTTAGATGGCTACTGGTCTCTGGTGTGTCTGTTACAGCCTGCTGTTGGACCTGTAACTCCACAGGGTTTTTAGAAAGAAGAGGCTGGCAAGGGCCAGAAGCACTCAGAGAGATTGGGAAGGCTCTGTTAGCGAGCAGTGCTTGGCTTTGCAGCCAGCTGCATACACCAGACTTCTCCACAGAGGGCTTCTCCCCGGGCATCATCCAAAGCCTAGAGCTGAAGCAGAGGAGATGTTTCCAGCCACTCCCCCACCACCGTGATGTAGGACTATGTAGGCTGTTTTAATTACGTTCCTCTCACTTGATCCTGACCACAGGTGCTGTAACCTTGCAGCAACTAAGCAAATCAGAGCCATCTGCTGTGGGAAGGGCTGGGGTGGGATGTGGAGGGTGCAGACCACCGCCTGGCCTCCTCTGCCTATGGGACCCACAGGGCTTCTCGGTGCTTTCTGGGAGCGTCAGGCTGGGATGAGGTCACCGGTGTTAGTGCCCGGCTGGGACATGCCTGGGCTGTCTCTGAAGACACTGATCAGCTCAGCTGAGCCCTTGGAGGAGGCTCCTGGCAGGAGCTGGGCTGGCTTTCAGTGCTCCTGGCTCCCAGCCCCTGCTTTATCCAGCAGACCACACTGCTGCTCAGCAAAGCTGGCTGCAGATGCTAGGATGGCAGCTGCAGTCCTATTGATCCCTGTGGGGATGATGAGCCCAAATGAAGACCCTTGGGAAATCAGCAGAGAATATAAAAATCTGGCTGCAAAGCAGAGGCTCGAACTGTGGCAGCTCTGCAGATAAACCCGTGTGAGAGCCCAGCTGTGCAGAGCATCCACAGAGGGCCTGCTTTGAACATGGGTTTGATGCTTGGGATGCATAAGGAAATCTTCGTCCCTTCCCACGAGCCCATGACACCTTTCCCTGCTCCCAAAGGAAGCATCTGGAAGAGGATCCAGGTCCCTGCACCCACAGAGGGGACAAATCCTGGGTTCCCCTGGGGGGCAAGTGGTTCTTCCTCAGGTTGTGAGGCTGAGGGGAGCAAACGGGCAAGCACCTCGGAAACATGCTCTCTCCAAACTATCTCAGGTCTGGGAGCATCTGATAAACACTGTGGCCCCCAAAATGAAAGGGTGAAATAAAAAGAAAGATGTGCATTTGCAGGCCATGCTGCGCTCCAGGCGCTTAAACCTTGTCTGTTGCAATAGCTGGGCACGGGGGCTGCGCGTGCCCGAAGGCGCTTTGGCCTTGCTCGGGTGGGTAGCAGAGAGCTGCTGTGCTGCCCACCATGTTAGAAGCCCTGGGTAGTTGCTTTTGGGCTGGCCCCATTAAATAGTTCATAGCGTTACGTGCTTCGGCAAGCACATCTCTGGGGTCTTGCTAGTAACTCCAGTTAGGAAGAAAACTGCTATCATTATTAATCCTTGTGTGTGGCTGCTTTTTCTCAACTCAAGCATTTCAGCTGAACTTTCCCTGCCCCCCTGACTTTGTGCTGTTGGCAAACTACCCAGCGTGCGAGCATGCCCTCGACCTTCCCACACACCAGACCAAGCAAGATTACATGTCCCTGGTTGTCCTTAGCAATTAACAGATAGCTCAGGCTGCCGGCCGCCGGCTGCCGCTGCCCTAGGGTGACTTTTCTGTTCCCAGTGGGTTCATTTCTGCGATAGCAGCAGAGCCGGGCGATTTAGGTCAGCTTTTCTACAGCCACCCCCTGCCTTCGCACGTCATTTACATTGCGAGGTTAAAGTGTAGACTGGTAGAAACATTATTATTAAAGATCCTGAGTTCTTCTGTTATTACGGTTAGGACAGCCCAGGTTGACCGCTGTGGACTTGTATGCCTGCATTTAAGAAGCACAAGAAATTCCTGTAGATCTGCTGGCAGCACGTAAGCCATTTCCCCGTGTGAAGGCTGGGCAAGTTCTGCATCCAAGCAACTGCTCCCTGCTGCCGTCCGCAACCTCGCGGTTCTCTTCCAGAGCTGGATTTTAAGCTCCTGCTGTGGTTTACCTCTGCGAGCAAGATCCTGGCTGGCGACAGTTCCCCTGCTTTCCTGCATTTCCAGGAGAACCTGCTGCGCGGTGGTTCTGCCCATCAGCGCCTCCCCTTGCCCCACGCCGGCTGCGTGCCTGCACTTCGGCTTCCCAATCTGCTGGTACCGCACGCTGGTGGTGCTAACGAAGCTTTCATTGGTGCCACGCGTCCTTCTCCTGGACAGCTTCCACGTCATTCATTTACCTGTGGAGCCATTGGCTCCTATTCTAAAGCTTTCTTTTAATCCCTTTGCAAAATATCCAGCTTTTGGTTTGATGTTTGAATTGCCTGGATGTATCTTAAATTTCGGTGAGTTGTGACCACTGGTTTTCAGCATGTGGCACAGCCGGGAGCCACCTACGGCTCCCTGGGAAGGGGAGCCTCTTCCTTCCGCTCCTCCCCATCCCTTCTGCAGCTACAGTAATACAGTCACGGGTTTGTTTGGTTCTTATTTCCCTGAGAGAAATCAATCTTGTGTTTTCTTTGGTTTCTCCTTCGATTTCTTAGCTTCTCTGATCTTCCCATGTTTTCTGCAGCTACACAACGCCTCCCACCTAATAGACAGCACAGTTTTTCTCCTCACATAGCGTCGTGTGCCCTTAGATTTTGGGCAGTGCTTGTGCCTCCCTTTCTCGGGGTGGAGATCATGGTGGGCCTTCATCACCTCTTAATTAATTCTTCCTCTGGCCTCCTGTGTCACCAGGCTCTGGCAGTGAAGCCTCACAGTCCCGCACGGAGCGTGTCTCTCATTCAGTGGAGGAGAGGAGCATTGCTCTGAATTCCCTCTCCCCACCCAAAACTAGCAGGGGGTGTATGGGAAATGTGTACTTGCAGAAGAACTTTGCAAAGCTGTGCTGTGCTCGATTTCCACGGCAAAGGCAAAATAAAACCATCCAGGGGAGAGGGAAGAAAGAGTAGAGGAAAACGCAGCAGACATCAAAGGAGAAAATGCCGAAGGAGAAGGGAGAACCAGCACCCTTAATGTGAGTTTGGAGGGAATTTATGAAGCTGAAGTCAAATAATCATAGCGCTCAGGTAGTTTAGGTCACGTTATTGAGACTCATTGCTCTTCATTAACTTTCCAGCCACCCGGGTTCAGGTGTCAGCTCAACATCAAACCGCAGCTGATCAAAACTTTCTCTGTTTGAAAAATTGCTGGAAAATTGGGTTTTCAGGTGAGTGACTGTGATTTTATGAGGCACCTGTCTTCCTCAATACAGTTAAATCATTCAAGATCAAAAATCTGAAAACGGATATTTGGGCCTGAAATCCAGTACTGAGCTCCAGCTGAAAAAAAATGGTGTTGCATTTATTTGTAAGTGAGGAGTCTGTATTTTTCCCCATGTGCTATGGGGGCGTCCTTCCCCCTGCCTCTCCAAAGAGGTGGGGCAGGATCCAGGCACTGCCTTCCCCAGAGAGCAGCACAGAAAGCAACTTTGATTATTTCCACAGTGAATAATCTCATTTCTCAGCTCTCTCTGCTGAGGATGCTCTCCCTTGGCTGGGCAGGACAGGAACGTGCAGGGAAGAGACTAAGAAAGATGCTGTCAAGCTGGGAAGGACAGCTGGCCCAAGCAGTTCTGGGACGAGGGTTGTCCATCGTGGCTGTTGATTTGGTTGGGAGAAAAAATGGAAGCAGGTCCAGAGAGTGAAAGAGGCTTTCCCAGAATAGCTCTGACTTATCAGGGGCGGAAAGAGACACATCGTGCAAACCCCGGGTCTGCTATTTTATTTCTGCCTTGCCCCTCTGGAATGTAGGAGTTACTGCTGGAATGACAGAGGTATCAGATGAAGATGGCCAAGTGAGATGGTACCCATGGTGGATGCCATGTGAGGAGTGCATGTCTTGGAAGATGTGATGGAAGCCCAGGTGAGCAGCCCAGCTGCAGGCAAAGGGACCAAGTTCGGATCAGTGGCAGGAACCGATGCCACCAAGGCACCCCTGAGCAAGGGCTTTCGGTTCCACAGGGGCCTCCTACAAAATTCAAAGCCGCTGTAAAATAAAGCTCAGGGTGGCTCACCACACTTTTACAAGACATTCACAGCAGAGCGACCTGCTCAGTTTGCGTTGTAGCCAAAATGTCTGCAATCCGGTGTGCAATGATACTGTAGCATCCCAGAAACTTGGCAGGACCCTGTAACTGAATGCTTGCCTGATGCACACAGCGGAGGAAGTTCAGAATCCCTCGTAGAACTTGCAGCCTGGTGCTGTACTGCTGCTTGGCACTGAAGGAGGTGAGCTCTGCCTGCCTCCTGCGGCGCGGGGGTCCTTTAGTGGCTGTTACAGTAAAGATCATAGGGGACCCTCCAGTGGTATCTGCAAGTACAAATGCAAAATCCCACCAGTAGCTTTTGCTGGTCTTCTGCATCACATCGTCTGGTGTAATGTAAAGTGTGCAAGCCATTGCTGGGCAGGAATCCGTTGTCAGCCGGCTGTCAAGCTTAATTGGGTTGTCCTGTAAAATATCTTGCATATAAGTAAATCAAAAAGAGTGGGGCCCATAAAAGGGCCAGCATGTGGCACATTCATGTTATTTATAGGCGTCTCTGTGGTGCTCATCACCATGGCAGCTATGAAGGTCGATGCTGACAGTTGTAAAGAAATGCCATGTATGTTTTTTAAAAAAGCACGTGTACGAAATACAGCGGGGTTACACATTCCAGTGGAGCTGGGAGGCAAGAGTGCAGTATCCTGCAGGGAGCCGCTGGCCCCACGACAGCGGGGTGCATGGGGAAAGGGGACGTGGCAGGCAATAGTACATCTGTGGGCTAAGGACTTCTGGGGTTGTAGAGCCTGGAGTCCTGGTGCCCCAGGTGCTACGTCCTGCCATCTCCTTGGAAAAGTTGGGAATAAAACCTAACTCCTGTTCTGTGTGTCCTCTCCACCACGGCTGGCTCAAAGCTCCATCCTTCCTTCTTCCAGCCCGGGTTGATTTATTGCCACTTTGTCCTCATCTGTTCTTGTGACAGCACTGTCCTTTGGCTTAAATAACACTACTCCCTTGCTGGTGCTTATGGCCCCACTGTGTTTGGCAGCACTGCCCCTGCCTTGCCAGGCTGGTGAGAGGGTTCGTGCAGGGAGTGCACCCCACGCAGCGTGCCACGGCACGGCACGGCAGCTCAGCAACCCCAGCCAGCTTCATTCCTGGCCCGGATGGGGCTGCCAACAGCCCCTGCTGAAGTTGAGGTCAAAGGGCCCCAAAGTATCCGCATGGAGGAGGCTGGAGATCCCTTCAACCAGTTTCTCCTCTTCAGGATGGAGCCCTCATTTACCAGCCTGTTTTTCATACCTTTCAGTTTAATTGTACTGAAGCCAGTGGTGATTGCTCACTCCAGGCTTACTTTCTATAGCTGGCTCTTTTGTAATGTTCTTTCTACTTAAAAAGCAAACAAAAGCAGCATCTCCTAATGTCAGTTCTGTAATTGGCAGGTAAAAAGCCTGCTCAAGCCACATCCAAGCAGAATTGGTTTGAGCATCTGCGCCTCAGTGTCTGCCTGGAAAGTAGCCTCTTGCAAAACGTTATCAGTCCCAGCAGCGTTGCTCCAGAATGACTCCCAGGGTGATGTATAGCAAACCCTGACTGTGTTCCTTTTATTCTAAAACTACCTGGTCTCTCAGTTGGTGCCAATGATCCTAATTCCTCCCAGTAGCTTGGTCAGGCTCTTTCTCTCAGTGGATACATCTTCATCTTCTTGCTCATATCAGGTTGTGTCTTCCCTAAGGATGCCACATCTCAGCTTTGACCCTAGAAACCCAGGACTTGGAAGCCAGTCCTTCATGGATCTTGTTCTCCTTGTGAGAAAACCTTTCTGTAAACCCAAATCTTCCCTCTCCTTAGCTGGCTGTGGCTTTTCCATCTTTTGTCAGGAGTTTTTTTCTGAAAGGACTGGTGAGCTGTTTCTCAGCAGCTTCCCTGGTGCATGCAGTGCCTTTCCCGTCATCCTTGCTCCTCTGCAGCACAAGTCAAACAATGCCCATTTTCCCCTCACATGGGGGTAAGTGGGTGCTTTTCCCCCTTTTGTTTGTGTCTACTGTCCTCGTTCTCCACGGGTGGTCTTAGCTCCCTGGCTCCTGTTAATGATGGAACTTTTGTTTCCATGAAATAAATGCCATATCCCCACGACAGCCACTCATGGACTCGGGTAACTGCTCCCAGCCCTGCCCTGAACTGCAGCGAGGACACATTCCTCACCATGTCAGGAAAGCCCCAGAAGACATAAAAGTCGTTATTAAAATCACTATTTCTGCCTGTTGATGGTAACCATATTTCTATTCCTGCAGGAGCATGGGGGTTCACACGTATTGTTTGTAAGCGTTCAATTTATGCTTTCTTAATAACAATAAAATGCCTTTGCCAAAGGCATTTGGTTAAAGAGCTGAAGTAAATAAACACACTGGGAATTTTTGCTGGGGAAGGGGAAGTCATGGGCTGTCCTGGAGCTTATACAACAACAGCTCCACTAACATTCACTGCCCTGTTGCCTACTGTCAGTCCCAGTCCCACAGGCACGATGCGTCCTGCTCTTAGAAATGATCCCACATGGGTAACAAATGCTTGGCAGCTGGTTCAGTGCTTTCTATGGCTCCTACAACTCCATTCAAGAGCTCTTCTTGCAGAGCAAATACATAGGGTCTTTTTGCTCTAAGACTTATATGCTTATTAAGCTTTTTGCAGTGGAAAAGATTGCAAGGCAATTCAGCTTGCTAGCTCGGTCATGAATCCATGTATATGTTATGAATGGCAGCGATATGCATGTGCCCTGGGCTTTACCCAATCATATCAAGCAGTAATACAAGTCAGGATGAAAATAAATCTTAATACCAACTGCCCTACATGAAGCAAGTACTTACTTTACATAAAACCTACTTTTAGAATGTCAAGACTGTAGCTGATCCACTTTGTCTCACCATGACTTAGCATAATGACATACGTGTAGATAAGCATATATATAAAAATATATATATTTGTAAATATGCGGGTTTTTTTCCCCCCTATTTTTTTGCTGAATGTAAGTGCCCCAAGAGCTGGCACTCGTTCTCTCAGTGGGGAATCTCTTGCACGCCAGCAGTCCTTCTCGTCCTTGCCTGAGCACAGGGAAGGCAGCGCAGGCGCCCAGCCCTGCCACGTTAACACGCAGTTAGCGTTATTTCTTTGGGCAGCAGCAGCTGGGAAATGCCAAAGCGTGGCTTTAACGCTGACTTCCAACGTCGCTGGGATCAGCACATCACCCTGGGTAAAACGAAACGCAACGCTGATGGGCGTCAGGCCCTGGGGATGCTGGCAGGGGGTGCTGCCTGCAGCCCTGCCTCCCTTGCCTGCCGCAGCTGGCCTCCGCCGTAGTGATTTCAGCGCTGGCGAAACAGCAGCGTCGAAATGCACTGTAGTGTGGGATTAAACAGTTTGCATGCCCTTTGTCTGATACCCACGGAGAGCGTTCAGGGAATGCTAGAGGTTTCGAGGGAATGCCCCGAGGGAGTCAGGATGTGCTCAGGGTTTCAAGTGCTCTGGAAAAAGCAGAGGGCTTTGCTTTTCAGCAAAAAAACCAAAAAGTACTTTTCAGCATTACGCTTTCCTGCGTCCTCCCTGTGCTGAGTGTCTGAGTTCATTTATGCAGCTATATTAACTTTCACTTCACCTTTCAGTAGTGTTTCCTTCCCCTGGATGCTTTTTTCCTACGCACAGCCCAGCCTCCTCCAACAGGGCTGGATTTATAGGAAAGGTTTGGATGTGCAGCAGCAGGATGAGGTTCTGGAGAAGCCCAACTCCTTCCTCCCCAGCCAGGCAGTGATTCCCATGGCACTCAGTGCCAGCCAGCTCTGGGGAGGGTTCCTGGGGACACCCCCAGAACAGAACTGTGTTAGAGCTCAACCAGACGCTCCCCTTGATGCTTCTGCTTGCCCAGGTCCTTCAGGGCACAACACAGCATTGGGGACACTGGGGTGCAGGGTTGGGGACCTTGGTGCTTGCATTAGAAGTGTCGCCGCCAGGGAAGGCAGCAGGCACTTGTGTGACTGCAGGAGGCTTTTGGCTTGAACTCGAAGCCGTCATGAAGCGTCTAGCGCTGGTGGCTGGAGGACAAGGCTCTACAGATGAGCCAAGTGAGTCTTGAGGGCTTGGGAGCCAGAAAGCAAAGCGAAAGGCATGGCTTTGCACTACTTCTTAAAATACTGCAGTGATCATGAAGCCACTCGTGAAAAAATCTGTCATGGGAGGACCAATTGCTTGGGACTGGCTGCTGGTGCTTGTGTGGGGCCACACCATGGTGTGGAGCAGCTCTGAAGAAGCAAATGCAAGTGTATAGGGGTGTGCGGATCCCCAGAAGCTGCGGGGAAGGGGCTGTGCTGGGGTGATGCTCCCCTGGTGAAGGGGAAAGGTCTACCAGAGCCACCCTGAAATGAACAGAGAGGTGCTGCTGCCCTGGGAAGGTGCAGTCCTACCTCTCTGCTGGAGGAGCAGAGCAGGTACAGGAGATTAAGTGACCTGCTGCTCTCTGCTTATTAGAAGAAAATGGTGTTTCCTGGCAGTGCTACAGATCTGACATCTTGATCCATTGAAACTCTCTCAAAATATAAATCAGGAGGAAGTGACCAAAGTCCCCCGTGTGGGGAGAGGTTTTCCTCCCTCCAGCTGCCCTCTCCTGGGGTGGGAGAGCCCCGGTACCCCGTGGTGGGGTGCGTGAGGACTGGGGCTCCCACCCCAGCACTGGCTTGTGTGGAGGCTTGACTGGGCGATGCATCACTGAGCCCGTCGCTTCTGGCTCAGCCCAGGCAGGTCTGGAAGGAGAAACTGATTGTGATTTAAAGATGTCAGAATGAGGAAATCCATCATGTCCCTCGCTCATCTGCTGCTGTGATTAATTCCCCTCACCATTAACTGCCCGTTACAAATATACACCTTATTTCCAACTGGAATTAGTCCCTGGGCATGGCTGCACCGCGCGATGATGCTTGGAGGAGCGTGGAGGGGCTGAGCAGCTGCAGGCAGCGGGGCAGCACAGGCTGCAGGCACAGACACCCACTGCCACCCGTGCGTGACCACTGACAGCACCCATGGGCCAGGAGCAGGGGGGACAGGAGTCCCCCATGATGGGCACCCCTAGAGTGGCTCTGCGAGGGGGATGGGACCCCTGCTGAAGGGCTTGGGGGTGTTGCAGGGGTGGTGGGGGCTGCAGAGGGAGGAGGAGGGGGACGGGGAACGGTACCCTGCCCCAGCCCCTCGTGGGAGCATCCTCAGGACCCGCTCACAGAGCAGTACATCCTGTACCCATCCCCTTCCCACGCAGAAGGATCTTCCAGCAAACACGCAGGAAGATTCTTCCTCTGGCTCTGAACTAAATTGTGCAGTAAATTAAGCCTGATCTGCATGAAATTTCCTCCACACAGGGTGAACCTGGAAACAGGTTTTATCCAAATTCTCCTGTCTTTTGTCTTTAATTTAAAAAGTTAGAATCTCCTGTAATTGCCTCTGTGCTCGTGGAGAATTGGGGAATACTAAGAAACCCTCTGGTGGCTAATTGAATGCCTTATAAATGTTCCGACTGTAAGCAAAGTTCTCTGTCTTACATTATAAAGATATTTAGGTCCAATTCTGTGCTAGGGTGATAATTTTATGAGGGATTTTCATATCTTTTGGACGCAATGTGGAATGGATCATTACCTTTTTTTACACTTAATTGCTTTTATCATCCAGAAATATTCCACATTTAATGATAGTAAAGCACTTCTGCTGGGGAGGCCAAACGCCATATACGTTATTGCCTCATGGTGCTATAATGCACAGCTCCTTGGTTCTGCA
Source organism: Limnodromus scolopaceus (assembly GCA_028565335.1). Classification (NCBI taxonomy): domain Eukaryota; kingdom Metazoa; phylum Chordata; class Aves; order Charadriiformes; family Scolopacidae; genus Limnodromus; species Limnodromus scolopaceus. Next base: position 4,937,968 of record JAOXNO010000004.1, read on the forward strand.
TTTCTGTGTGTCATCCTCCTCCCTTGGCAGAGGGGGGTGCTGAGGCCAGGGGAGCAGCAGCAGGGAAAATCACCCTTTGGCCAGGAGGAAAGAGCATTTTGATACCAAGAGGCACAGGCCAGAGCCCCATGAAATTGGGAGTTTTCTCGGTTTTCCTAGCACCCATATTTCCTGGCCTCCTGCTGCCTTCCTCGTGGCTGCTAGTGCATGGAAGATGCTTCTGCAGCAGCTGGGGACAAGGTGGCCAAGCTTGGCAGTGCGGGCACCACTGCATCCTGCTGCTGGGCTCAAAGAGGGGATCAGGGGTGGTCTGCCTTGGTCCAGCCCATGACACACACACAGAGTTTCTCTTGAATCGGCTGGATTGCCTTGAATGAAGGAAATTTTCTGCCTTTTGGGGAGCCAGGTTGCCTGCCGGGTTGGGCTGGCACCTCTCTGCCAGCTTTGCTCCTCAGAGTCAGCCAGGTACAGATTTTCGCTTACTGTGTCACCCATAACTTTCCAAGAACGTGTTTTTCAATGGCCTTCTATAGCTCTTAATTAAGAGCACCCGCATCATTTATTAATTATTTATTAACTCTTTATAGATGCCAGAAGTCTGTTGCAGACATCAGTGGAGTCCTACTGATGCTTATAAGCTCATCAACAGACATTGTAATTGATGGCTATAAGCCGTCTGCTGACCTGTTGGGCCCTTCAACAATTGACTAACTATTCATTAAAACATCTAGAAATCGTTTATGAACCTTTTATAAGCTATTTATAAGTGAGCGGGGACAGATCTGTTCATTACTGTTCACGGGCTCACGACGGAGGGACGGAGGCAGCCCCGAGCCGCGGCTCCGGACAGCAGTACGCCCGCAGGAAACATGCCCAATGTCACAAGAAAGCCTTCATCTCTCCATCCATTTTCCCAAATTACACTGGCTTCCTGCAGGCCCGCAGGGTCAAGTTTCCTGATGAATGTGGGTCATTCTCCCAAGGATCAGAAATGACACAGAACGGAGAATTTTCTGCTATTTTGCAGAGTCAGGTAGTTTAGCTAAGTAGGGGCTGGCGAGAATCCAGTGGCAGCTCTTTAATACACTGTTGGGCTAAACTTAGAGAAGAGGATGAGCAGGCTCGCGTGTTGCTTTGCTTCTAGCGGGATAGAATTAAATTACCCATCCCATTTTCCTTTGTATTAGTATGCAGGGGTGTAGAGAGCCAAAGGCAGCAGCTGCCAGCAAAACCCCGCTGGCTGCTGGGTGCTCTCAGGTGGTGGGCTGATTCCTGGTTAAATTGGGGGTGGAAGGCGAGGCTCAGGTTCAGGGCTCACATGCAAAGCATCACCCTAGCATGGACTGTTTAGTTTTGGTTTTGTTGTTTTGGTTTTTTTTCCAACTAGATGAATTTCCAAGTGGGTAATGAAAAAAAACCAACCACAAACCTGTTTTCTGCTGCTTCCTGTGCAGTGTGGGAAGGGAAGGTGGAATGGCCTTGCTTGGCTTATTCATGAATCTTTTCCACGTTCTTGATATGTAGCATTTGTACCAAAAAACGGAGACTTTCCCTGGTGATCACTGCCCAAACCGAGCAACGCTATTTCTCGCCGCAGAGTCCCAAAACACTTACAGCTGCTGTGGGTTGTCTCCAGCCCACAGAAATGCGTATTGCTTGACACGGAGGAGCCTCCTCGTCTCTGGGAGCTCACCATCACCAAACAGAAGTCGCAGATATAAACTCCTCCTGTGTTGACAGTAGAAATGACTCCCGTAATGGGATCTTAGCATCTACTATCACTTCCAGCAGTCCATCTATAATCTTGCCTGCAGCGGATGCTGTCTATCAAGACACGGGGATAAGTGATGACTTCCTAGGAGCTGGCGTTTGGTGTAGCGTGTCTATCAGCTGGCGGAGAGGGAACAGGTGTGCCCTGTGTTCGTTTTAAAAGGCTCTTTCTTTCCTTCCTCCTTATCTGCGTTGTTCTCTTACTGAAGGTGCTCAGCCAAGCACTGTTGGCCAAACCCGGTGTGAACTGGAGGGGTGACTCCTGGCTCAGCAGAGGAGGGGATCCCAGCGTTAGCAGCAGCCTGACAGCAGCAGATGTGTACAGCCATGAATGGTTAGTTGTGTTTCAAGACCTCGTTTAAGTTTACAGAAGGGGTGTGTATATATATATATACCCACATGTAATTAATTCAATAGCAAACAGCGTGTAGTTGTTATTTAGTTATAAATTGGACTAATTCAGCATTTGCAGTGGGTGTGCCCTAAGTCATTTAAACCTGACCTGAGGTCAAATTAGTGCAAGCCTAAGTTTAGCTGGGCTCTCCCAGTCCTGCCGTTCCCTAGGGGCAGAGGCTTATAGGGTATACTGTAGGATGTAGCTCACACAAACATCATGCAGAATGGCACTTGTATTTCATCTCAGAGGAAAGAAAAGCCAGCTCTCCACAGTCTCTCCTACAAGTACACTTGAGCTATTTTGGAGTGCGGCACAAAGAAATCAGCTTTCAATTGGAAGGGAACACAAAGACGCACCCAAAAAGCCATAGATGGCTCAATATTCATGTAAGAACACTCAAATGGGTGTGCTCCTCATCCAGCTCAGGACCAGGGGACGTTTGGAGGATTGGAGGACCTGTCATCCCAGTCAGGAGGCAGGGCTGAGCACCACAGGAGGTGTTGCATCCCCCAAACTCACACTGTGAGCTGGAGCTGCCCTTATTTCTGGGGGGCAAAGAAGTACAGGAGGTGGGAGCATGTCCTCCCTGGGCCAGCTCGCTCCATTCCTGCAGCAGGACATAAGGGTTTAGCTATGTGGTTAGAAACATGTGACTGTCACGACAGGCAAGATGGCCAGCTACCAGCCCCAACACGTCAGAGAGGAATAGGGTGACAACTGTGACACGCAAAGGGGTCAGAGGGGAAGAGGGGTTTTGAAAGAAGGGACATCAGGGAAGGCTGTGAGGCTCCCAAGGTGGGAAGAAACTCCCCAAAATTGAGCTAAAGTAAGATGCCGGGCGAAAGAGCCCAACGAGCATCTCACAGAAGCAGTGATGCATCCCTGCTGGCCAAGAGCTCCTTTGAGCGAGGTCCCCTCCCTGGGCCAGCACTCATCAGGGACAGCAGCAGAGCAGGACGGAGGTAATGGCACTAATGGCTGTCCCCAGGGAAGGAAGCACGAGTGCTGCAGTGTCAGCCAAGAGCAGCCCAGGAGGCCAGTCCCTCCTTTGGCAGGAGCCCGCAGTTGAGTAAGCAGAAAGCTGAGCTAAGTGATGAACAGCTCGAGCCGTGCTCTTATCAGGAGGGGGTCAAGGCTCTGTAGGACGTAGCACAAGGTGAAAGGAGGGTCCCACCATCCCCATGTCCTACAATAATGTGCTGGTGGTGGGCACTGCTTGGTTAGGGAGCTGGGCAGCACCATCCCAAAAGCACAGCTCTCCTTAGCAGAGCACCCAAGCCCCAGCCATGGCGGGGAAGGAGGCTCCCCCAGCACCCCAAAAGGGAGCGGTGTCACCCCCACACCAGCGTGCCCTCCTAGCACGCAGCAGGAGCAAACACAGCCCAGGCCTGGCTGTTTGCAGCAGCGTTTGCATTTTGCTCTCCCTTGGTTCACCGAAGCCTGAAATAGCAGAAATGGGATTGAAGTCAGCCCCCAGGGTGCTGCAGAGATGCTCCGTGCCTGGAGAGAGTGGGAAGCTGCTGCTGTTTCCCCTGCAAGAGCTCAGCTGTGGTGGCTTTTATGTCTGAAAGCCATTCCCCAGCTGCACAGACCCGGGTCCTTACTGCCTCGTATCTCCAGAGTGGGGAGGCTTTTGCAGCTGGTTTTGTGATGGGCTAAGCCTGCGCCTGGTGCCTGCTGCCCTGCTCCCTCGCACCCTGCCTCGAAGCCCGCTCCGCCGGGGTGAGAGGGGCCAGCCAGGCACCAGGCGAGGACCGGGGGCTGTGAGGACCCCCCCCTCTCAATTGTACATTCCTGCTGCACCCCTCAGGCAACAGAAATCTGTGACTTTCTGTCCAACGTTTGGCCTCTGTGCTCGCACCCAGCCCCTCCGGGCTGCCTGTCCCCGGAGAGCAGTGGCTGCGTGGGATGCAGGGACATCCTTGTGGGCAGGAGCTGAGAGTGGTGGCAGCTACAAGGTGTGGGCTTCGAGGTGCTGCTGCGGCAGATGTCAGCTACCTGATTACACAGGAATTAACTAATGAGAGCAGGAGACGGCTTGTTTCATGCAAATACATAAATACAGGGGAGCGTTGCAATGCACAGGGGCCATGGAGCAGACAAGCACCCTTGGAGCTGTGTGGCAGAGGGTCTCCCTGGTCTCCCTTGTGCTGGGAGGTGGGCTGCCAGGAATCTTAATGAGACTGGCCCTAATGAGGCGAATCAGGCAGGAGGGGTGGCTGCAGCTGTGGGAGGGTGGTGATGTGCCCAGCTGGAGGGTGGCGAAGGGTAAGGCTGAGGGAAAATGGTTGTGCAAAAACCAGTGCAAAGTGTTCATGTAGTGCTTAAGAAGGCCAGGAGGGCCTCCAGAAGCAGGTTTCAGAATGCAAATTACAACAAAAGCTGATTGCCAGCCACAGCAACGCAGCAGTCTCCCTGCTTTCTTAGCAGGTCTTCATCATCGCCTTTTTTGTACAGGAGGGATGCCTGTTGCTCTACAAACACCAATTTTCCTATGCCTCTTACAGTTGAAAATTCAGTGAGAAATAGCTGTCAGAAAGACTTTTACCACATTTCACATGTTTTCTCTGAAAACCTGGGAAATGTCTGATGCATTTCACACTTTATTGCCACTTCCCCAGGGATGAGCTTCCCTCCTGCCAGGGGCAAAAGGGGCAAAGATGTGTGAGTGATGGCTCTGTGGCCATTAGTGGATAGAAAGAGGCTTTACTGCTCTTTTCTTTGACAAACTTGGGAATGGGGTTTCAATAATCTTCCCCTGGAACTGTGTTTTTGAGTAAACCACACGATGTGGTGTTTATCTTCTTTGTTGTTCCTGAAAAGTCTGAGGAGTTTGCTACTTTAAAGTCAATCTAAAGTTAGCCGCAGAGAGGAGGAGAGAAGGAGGAGAAAGGCAAAATAACCCCAGAGAGAAAGGACATCTTTCTGAGGCTGAACAAAGCATCTCATGTTGACACCTAACCATTCTTTTCAGTTTGGTTTTTTTTTTCTCAAAAATCCAAGTGAAAATAATTAAATGGCGGTCAGACAGAAATAATTTATATTGGGTTTTCAGCCTGTCCGCTGGACCAAAAGTAACCCATCATTCAGACACCCCTAACAGAGACATGGCTCTGAGGAGGAGAGCATCTCTCCCTGCCCTGCCCTGGGGATGCCCTGCATCCCATCCACGCTCCTCTGCCTCCATCCTCTCTGACGGGGCACCGGGCTCTGCAGCTGCCACAGTTTTGGGGTGCCTGGGGATTGCATAGCATGGGGAGAGCCACACGCCCTTGCATGGCAAGCCTGGAGGTGATGCGAGATGGTCACTCACGGCTGTCGCTCTCAGAGGTCAATGCTGTGATGTGGAGCTACTTAACGTAGTCACCGCAATGGACTGATGCGGTTGTTGCCGTGTCCCACGTGCAAGACGTGGCGTTAGCCACTGTGCGTTTGCTTGGCTGGGATCAGCAGCAAGACAGCTTTCCGTATGCATTTTGATTTAAAATGTGAAAAAAGAGAATGAAAAATTAGTCTGATCTGAGCACAGCAAGAAAGAAGTGACTTCAAAAGTTGACGTTATGGGGCAAGTCTCCTTTCTTAAAAGATGTTTCTAAATTAGCCATTTTGGCCCAGTCTCCATCTGAATATCCCTTGTCCCTCCCATTTCACAAGGGGGAGAAAAACAGTTAGCAGTTCCCCACTCCTAAATAGCATCTTTCAGCAGCCAGCTAAGCTGCAAAACGGATTAGCTTTGCCTTACAGCTCTGTACACAACACTTCCAGGCTTGCACAGAAGTTGCAGAGACTTTCCAAGCAAAACATTTCCCGTGAAGCCCCTTCTGGGGATACCAGGAGATAGAAATGAGACTCTGGAGGAACAGCATGCTGGAGATCCAGAAGCAGAGAACACCAGCCAAGTGGGAGATCTTCCATCGCAGGCAAAGCTAGCACCCAACTTGGACAGGGCACACTTTCCTATCAGGAATGAGGAGGCAAGGAGTCAGCCCGGAGCCTGGCAGGGACACTGGTTCTGGTAGCCCAGATCCAGGGCTGAGGAGGTAGGGAGGGACTTTGGGCGAGCATCTCCATCCCCAGGCACCCGCAGTCGTGGAGACACGGGTGTTGGAGGGGACTGGTGGCAAGTCCTAGCTCACAGCCAGCTGGCCTGCGGGACAGCACTGGCACTCTCAGACAGGGGTTACTTAAGCCCTAGCGATGTGTAAGGGCAAGGCAGGTGCTGCTTCCAGGGGTGCTGCATCCAGGTGCTTCAGTTTGGTTTCTTCCCATGTCCAAGCACACGCTTTTAAGCCTGCCAGCCTCCCCTTCTCCAGGGGACCCGACCCAGCCATATCCCTCCTGGCAGGAGCTAAATTGCTCTTTTTATGATAGCAATTAACTCCAGTTCCCTGCTCTGGTTGCCCTGCCCCATGCATGGTGTGGCTGTGAAGCGGGTGCAATGCAAGCCCCATGGATGGCACCCTCCACTGCTGGGTGGGTGACAGCCTCAGCCTGGGGGCATTTAATGCCAGTGCAGATGTCGGCAGCACAGGCCACATGGACTCAGTAAGTCATTTCTGTGGCCAAAGCACATTCATCATGTACTCTCTCCCCTCCTTCCCTCCCTCTGCAGAGATGCCCGAATAGTAAGAGGCTGCTTTTGAGGTTGGAAGTCAGGTTTAGAATTTTAATGATATCCTGTATCCCACAGCCTTTCATTTGGGGAGAAACTGCTCTAAATGACCCATTTTTCTTAGTATAATGATAATCATTACCAAGAGGGAAATGAGCACTGAAGCCAGGGACAAATGCAGGCACACAGTAGATGGGGTGGCTGATTCTGACTGGCAAAATGTTACATGGAGAAATAAACCTTTTGTACTTAGAAGGAATGTAAAGATGTCTTTAAACACACATGTAAATTTGTAACAAATAAGTCAGCGTGGCCTGAAACAGGAAGCAAGAGAGAGCAGCCATAAATATTTTATCTCCTTGGCAATGAGCTTCCTCCTGGGGGAGAGGATGCCTGCTCGTGCTGTCGGACAGGGAAGCCGCAGCATCTCCCCGCTTCCATGCAGCCTCCGCACCGAGCACCCTCCTCGCCTGGAACCTGACAGCCGGGAGCCCAGGAGCTTCCCCACCACTGGGGCTGGGGCTCCTGCCCCTTCCCACTCACCCTCCCCGGCTCACACCGCTCCATGCAGGTCCTTCCAAACACAGATACTCAACAAGGATCGGTGACTTAGATTTTTTTTTCCCTTTTTTTTTTTTTAAATGAAGGTTTTTTGTTTTGGCAGGGGTGAAAGAATTTCATTAGTGAAGAAAGCCTGAAAAACCAACAGCTCATGCAAATGAACAGCTCAACCCAAACGGGCCCCCAGCCAAACAAGCAGCATACACCTCCTGCGTGATGTAGTGCTGCCTAGCCCACAGCTCAGAGCCCTGCAGGGGCACCGTGCAGGTGCTTTGGCTGGGACACTGGTGGTCTGGTTCGGACAAAATGTATGTAAGTGTCCCCAACTGGCTGACACCTCAGGAGGGATGCAAAGGAGAGGGTGCCAGAGACCCTGGCTGAGATATATAGGTTGTTACTTCAAATCCCCAGACACACGCCTGCCCCGGCCACCCCGACCCCTTCCTGGCTGCGTGCTGGCTGGCACCCATGCAAGGGGCTGCAGCAGTTCCCAGCCCCTCTCGGGTCTGGCTTCTGGGTGGCTTGGAGCAATGGAGCATTGCTGTGTGGCTGCCTGAGAGGCAGGTGGAGGACCTTTGGGAGGGCAGCACTGTGAAAACTCAAATCCTTCCCACTGGGAGCCGTGCAGTAGGTCATTAGCAGTATATGACACAGCAAGGGTGATCCTCCTTATGAAGATGATGAGACATGTTCCTGGGAGCTCAGGAGAGTGCATATCAGTCTGTCTGAGCCATGCATCATCTGCCTTTGTGTTCATGATCCCAGGAGCACAAACTGCCTCTCTCAAAGAAGGCAAAGTCTCCAAAGATCAGGTCAGGGCATTTGCAACCCTGGGTCTGTAAGCCTCCCAAGTTCTCGTGGGATGTGAGCCTGCAGCTACCGGTGCCATGGACCAGAAGATGCTCCATGGAGCAGAGCTACCTTCCTGTCCCTGTGCTTCCAGGTGCTGGAGCAAATCTGGGGAACTAGGCTTGGTCCTGGCTCTCCATACAACCTTGGAAGTCCTTTGCCTTTAGAGCAGGAGTCAAAGCCCAGCTGCTCACTGAGATGGCATTAGGCTGAACACACTGCACATTCCCGAGTGCTGCGTGAGGGTATAAACAGGAGATGCTGTGCAGAGTTGTCCTCAAGATGAAATGCAAGGCATTTAGTGCCCAGGCTTCAGTCTAGAAGTCGCCAGCTGCTTCTGACCATGGCGTTCAAGCATCTAAATAATTCAATTAGGTGTGACCCAAGGAAAACCTATAAACATATATAATTGATTGGGAGAGCGAGTTCTGATCCTAGGTAATTGCTCTCTTCTGGAGTAGCCTGTAGCAGCCCTTTGGCCCGGCTCATACGCCAAGGATGTAGCTGGTTGGGTCTGTGAGTGATATAAGTCTGGTCTCTGGATGCTGGAATTGAATTAGACACCAGCAAGAGAGATTTTATTAGATGTATTAGATGGCTGTAAGAAGGAAGGCTGGAAACCAGAGGAAGAGAAATGTCTCCCCGGTGACCTCTGGGCTGTCATTATTTTTCTTGCACTGCGCCAAGAATGGGTGCAATGTTTATCTCCCAAGCAATGTCAGAGCAGCAGGCGCCAGCATTGCCCCCACCCCAGAGGCTGGGGCTTGCACAGCATGGGCAGAGTGACCCTGAGGCTCAGTGTCGATGTGGAGGGCTAAACACATCTGCCTTCTGTCCTCCTGAGCCTAAGAAGCATCACGACCCACCGGCACACTGTCCTGCAGAACACCTGTTCCAGAAGGACCTGGAGGTGGCATGGATCTAAATGATGGAGAACAAGCGTAGAGCAGAATCCATGGAGGCCCATCTCCAGCTCCTCAGCACCACCAACCCCCTACCATGACTGAAACGTGATTTAAGACCAGACAAGTTAATAGCTGTCTGCTGTAGGATGCACACTGGGAATTCTTGTCCTGCTAAGGTTTCACAGCAATCAGCGGTGAGCTACTTGCCATCAATAATTAACATTGGACCAGCCTTGCCAAAATAAATTCACCAAGTGTGTGGAAAGGCAAAGGTGTCTTGATTTTGCAAATCACCCACAAGTTCTCTCTTGCTTGCTGTGGCGAGTTTTGCTGCACTTGAACTCAGGGAACACATGGTGTTCTTGGTAAAGCTTTTACCGGGGTACACCCATGCCGTGCTCCCTGCTCACAAGTCACTGGGGAGTGAAAATAGCTGAGCTGCCTTTTTGTCTTATGGTTAACTGGCTCACCTGCAAATGCAACAGGCTGAGCAGCTTTCATGCCTGTTCCTCTGGAGAGCCTGTCACCCTGTGCAGGGCAGATGGCTGCCTTAGACCTGCACGAGCAGCAGCATGCCAGGTATCACCAGAGGATGAGACCTGTTGTCACAGGAGAGGCTGTGTCTCAGGCAGGCCTCCTCTGAGGAGATAGGGAATAAACCCTGTTGGAGCCAGCCTGGCATTGTCAGCAGCACCATCTCAAGGTGGTTTGGTAGAACAGACAGCAGCAAAATTACCCCAGGGATTAACTGAATCCCCCATCTCTGCCGCTAGTTCACGAAGTGGCTGAATCATGGCATTGCAGGAGGGGGAGAGGTCCCCAGGGAGGTTTGGAGAGGGCATCACACACAGCATGGGTGTTCAGCAGAGGAGAGGGCAGCTTTGCCAGGCTCAGCAGGAGCCAGCAGACATGCTCTCCGTTTATCACCATCACTGGGCTCTGCTCTTCCATTCAGCCAGAGTGGCCAGCAGCTGCCTTGTGTTAATTAACAGTGGAACAATCACTCTTAATCAAAGGCCAGACTGATGGCAGCAGCAGCAGACTGCCCGTTTCATGCTCTGCATACTGCCCAGCTCATCCCACCTCCACTGACCCCGTGCTCAGGGCAGAGAGGGAATAACAGGGGCATAATTTTCTCTAATTACTGCCTGGCTGCAATGTGCCACCACAGCTTGGCAGCAGGGATGAGCCCAAGGGAGGGCAGAGATGCCCCCTTGCTTTGTCCAGGAGCTGTCTTTTGGGCTGGTGGGTGAGCTGGTTGGCCTCCAGAGATGCCTCCCCACCTACACGATGCTGAAGCGAACTCCTCTCCTTGAGCACGCAGGCCCTCTGCTCGCTTGGAGACACAAGGGGGAAGCTTTTTCATGGCAGCAGGATACACGCAGTCATTCCTGCTGTCCTTCCACCCTAGCACAGAGCTTCCTGTGGGAGCTGGCACCGCACCTCCCAAAAGCTGTTGAGTCCAGAAAGTGCTTAGTATCTTCAGCATGAAATAGCAGGGGTCTCCAGGACTGCAGTTTGAGAGTCAGACCCCTCTGCCCTCACAGCTCTTCCCTTTTGAGCTTGCCCTGGTTTACGAGCATCTGGCACTTGCTGCCCACAACCTTCCCTTGCATTGTGTGGCTGAGGGACAAGGTAAGAGGATAGGTCACTCACCTACTATCTTTCGTCTGGCCTCAGGTCAGAGAAACCAGCAGGTGCCTCCCTGCGCATGTCTCTAGAAGAAGAGAGCCTGCAAGCCAGCCCCTTGCCCCTTCAGCCATCTTCTGCAAAACAATCCCCACGTAAATGCTGTCTCACGTAGGTAGGAGATGCCCGCAGAGCTCAGATTTATCTTCCCTGGGAGGTTCCTGGAGTTCTGCCTCAAAGCCGGGAGCTCCCAGTAGCTCCCACCCTGCAAGCACACTTCTAGCATTAGGAAACTCCCAGCACTCTCCTATTTATAGCTTCACACACCACCTTCCATTTTCTGTTAATTAGCTCACTCCCTCTCAATCATGCCTAGATGAGACGAGGGGCAGCCAGAGCCGCTTGGCTGTCAGGCACCTGATGCTGCCAGAGCAGTGCTGAGAGCACTCCGGTGCCTTCGGTGAGGGATGCTCCCAGGAAGATTTGTGTCTCGCTGCCAGCACCCAGGAGAGTGAGGACAAGGATGAGCAAGAGCAGGGAGCTTTTCCATCCTCCATCAGCGGAGGGTTATAGCAGGTAATGGGGAAAGCGTCCCTGTGAGGACTGTGTGCTGGCTCCCTATTTTCCTTTGCCCTAATACTGGTGATGTGAGGTTATTTGAGGACCTGGCAACAGTTCACACACTGTTCAGTAGCCTCAAGCTACTGAAATCGGATCCAAGTTTTGGACTTCTGGTCCTGGTGTTTGCATTTATGCCTATTTGTAGCACTGAGAAAATCAAAGCTCTGGGCTTTGCTTGCAGGCAGAACTTGGTGACCAGTTGGCTTAGGAATATCTATCCAGGAAAATACCAGCAGAGGTGGAAGTTGGTGGTGTGTTGCTGCATTTTAGTTAGATGGCTTGTGCAGATCCAAGTTGCAGGTGCGCTGTCAACCCTGTGGTGGTTGGGGGAGGAGGGCTCCCATGCACCGAGTGCCCGGTCGCCTGTGTGACATGCTTCGCCCCCCAGCACAGGGGTGACACGGCTCCTTCAGCTGAAAGCAAACTGTTTTCCCAGGCAGGGGACAGGTCCTGCTTGGAGAACTGGCACTGTTACCAGTGGGGACCAGCGAGGGTGTTGGTTATATCTACTGACGGCACACTGTGGGAGGGGATGGGAGTGTGCCGGAGGAAACACTTAAAACCCAACAGCATCTTGAAAAAGGGGAGAAACAGCCTGGAAAACAAACAAACAAAAAAAAAAAAAACCCAAAAAAGCCAAACGAGAGAGGCATGGGTATGGTTGGGTCATATTCTCTGGGCAGGGGCAGGTTGTATCCCAATTGGGAGAGCCAATGCCAGGCACAGTGTTTGCAGGGACACCGGGGTGGGAGGGAAGCTGGGAGCACATGGGGACAGGGAAGATGCTGATGGGAGAGGAGCAGGTCCCTACGGGTGAGGCAGGTCCAGAGGGACCCCTGGGGCAGCAGAGAGAGGAAAAGCCGCAGGACCAGTAGGGAAAGCTCTGCTAAGGGGTGAGCAGAGAGTGCAGGGAGCCTGTAGGAGGGAGAGGAGGATGGGGACCCCCTCCGTGAGCAGGACTCGCATGCTGTAGGCACTGAGCTCCACATGCATCTCCCACAGCGGCAAGCGCACCAGCAACCAGATGTTTGCCAAACACATGCTGTCTTGCATGCCCGAACCAAAAAACCGTGGGGGATCTTGACACTTCAATCTGGGGTTTGGTCCAGATCAGAATGAAATCTTGACAATCCACCTGACTTGGAAACACCAAGCTATTCCTCTACAGAAACAGCACGTTTTTCTGTGAAAATGGTAAATTGTTTTGGTAGTGTCAAAACATGGTATTATAATTTAACGTTTTATGTACAAGTCAAAATGAATCATTTACCTTCTCTAAACACTATGTTTAAACACCCGAAATAAAAGCCTTTTTTTTTTTTTTTTTTTGACATGACTGTCAAATATCAAACTCAGCATGTTTGTGAATGGGGAGATGTTCCCGGCAGCTCCAGCTGCCTCCATCGGTGGCAGAGCCCTGGCCAGGATGGCTGCAGAGGGACAGAACCTGTGAACAGGCCGTCCATCCTACGCAGGGCTCTGCTTTGGGCAAGCAGTGGTTCCCCTCCCCATCACAAAAATGATGTGATCAGGAGGGTGGTTTTATTTTTTTCCTACTTGGGCAACATGTTTGATACTTTCTGCTTAGGCTTCTTTTTGGGAAGGGGGGAGAAATGAATGGAGGGGTTTGCAGCATGAGAGCGCAGTGGATGCCCTCACTGGTATAAGCAGGAGCTGGTTTCGTCTGCCAGCCCTGCTGCGCTGTTTATTTTGGGCAGGTTCTGGGAACAGTTTGCAGCTCTTTCCCTATTTCTCAATGTGCCTACATGGGAAATTATCTGTAATCATTAGCAAGTGGGCTGTTTCCTCCTTCAGACACAATTAGTGGGCAGGGTCCGGAAAAATCTTCCTCAATCTCATTTCCTTCCCAGGATGCACTTGAGATGCCAGTACTGCCTGGGAGGAGGCAGGGCACAGCCGCTGCCCAGAACTGTTCATCCCCATTCCCTAGGGTACGAGCATCCCCGCCTCCATCAGTCCCCAGGGACTGCCCCGGGGGGAGACAGGTGAAATCCCAGCCTGCAGCTCAGTGAGGCTGAGCGAGGCGCCCACCGGCACCGATTTTCAGCAAGGTGAGGCAGGAAAAGGCAGTAGCACAGGGATGACATGATTTATAGTTCCTCAGTCAGAGGAGAATTTGCTCTCCCTGTCAACCTCATCCTTGCCGTGCTGTGCAGAGCTCGCAGATAATTCAGTGGGTCACGAAAAGCGTAAGCAATTAACAGCCACTTCCCATCCCTGACCTCTGCCGAGAGCAGGTCGCTTGGCTGTTACTCGGTTGCTCCCTGAAGCAGAGCCAGCTGCCAGTGAGGGATGCCATCGCCCGGACGGCTCTGCCACATCTGGCTTTCACTCCCCGCAAAAGGTGGCCGTGCCCATCGCCTGGTCCTGCCCCACGCTGGGGACAGTGCTGTGACACAGGGCATGGCACTGCCGGCCTGGGAAAAGGCTTTGTGGAGCAGCAGCTCTTCAGAGGGCTGAAGGACTAAGTGAAGGGGGGCTTTGGATTTACACCCAGGAAAAGATTTACACCCAGGAAAGCTGGAATAAATCAAAGCAATTAAAGTGCAAATGAAGCTTTAAGCAATGCGGCATCCTAACTACCTGGGAAGCACGTTGTGTATACTTTTTTGCCTCACTCGCTCCCTCTTTTATTTATAGACAGAATTCAAATCACTTAAATAATTTAAACTAATTTGCCAGCTAGAGCCAGGGTTCGGGAAGCGCCCGCTGGCGTTAATGAGGCTGTATTTTGCAAGTGGCTCCACAAGCCCTCCAGGCTTGCCTGGGACCGCTTGCTCCCTTCACCTGGGTGATGGGCTTTGTGTGGGTGCATGGGGATGCCAGCAGGTCCCTGCACCCACACGGCTCTCGGGTGCAGTGCCTGGTGCCATCCCAGGTGATGCCGGGCACGAGCAGCAAGTGGAGGTGGGAGAAGATAGAGGAGGGCACTGGTGATGGGTGGCTGCGGGTTGCAGACGCTGATAATGGCAGAGTTAGCAGTAATTAATCACACCGCAATGAGCCACCAGCGTTGTGGTGGAAAGCATAGTTTAATTTTCTTCCAAACTGCCTGGTGTAGCAAGGCTGTGACCGCACAACCTTGGGTAACCACAGGTGCTTTATAGCAGCCAGAAGGGCTGGGAAAAACAGGTAGGAGATGAAGAAATAACTTCACAGCCAGCGCAGAGGCACCAGAGTAATAAGGGCAGGGGCCGGCTGCACCTCTGCTGCTTGTTTTCCCTCAGTGCCAGAGATCCCTGCAGGGCATAGATGAGAGTGCAAAGCCTGCACTTCAGTTGGGTTTGGACCCACCTGCAGAACCCCTGAGCCTCTCCAGGAAGTCACAGCCCCCTCACGTTCCCACCGCAGCTTCTCCTGTCCTGCAGGGACGCTGGGAAGGGGCAGGCTGGGCTGAGAAACAGAGTGTCCCCAGGCAAGCCCCAGGGATGGAGAGGGAACACGGTGCTGTTGCATATCCCTGTGCTGTGCTGTCAGTCTTCGCTGGTGCATCTGGACACTGCCCTTGGGTTGTGTCTCACCAGCTGATCACGAGCTGCTGTGAGTGCCATAGAGTGCACTTGCTCACTCCAATGCAAGCGATGGAGCTGTTTGTGTAGGATAGTGGTAGAGGAGGGTATGTGATTATGGATTGAATTTTGTCCCAGTAGGGAGTCCCGTAGTTGCCAAGACTGAGGCATCGCTGCAATACCTGCTCGTGGGAGCCCTGGCACCGAGCGGGATCCAAAGGCTGCTACATCCCTTCCCATAGGAAGCCGCCAGCCTGGCTTGCCGGCATCCGTAACACTGTGAGCTCGTTACGTTCAGGTGAGCTGCCTTTTATTTACAAGAATTCCTGCAGGAAAAAGAATTTTGTGAATACTTGCCTAAACAAATATTTGCCTCAGACATGCTCTTGTGGCTATCTGACACGCTCATTTTCGTGTTTATCCAGCACGTTTCTCAAGCGGTTTCTGAACGTACTGTCAAATACAGTCATTTAAAAATTATGAATCGGGATTTCCCAGAGTAATGGTTGTTTAAAAACTACCTGCTTTTTTTAATAGTTCTTTGAGAAGAGTTTTACACCCCCCCTCCTTGGTAAGATGGTCACGCATCAGTCTAACTGCCAAGCTCTGCTCCATGGATAGGCAGAGACCTCCGTATTCCCATATAGCAGCGGGGCTGCCAGAAGCGGGGGAAACACTAGCTATTGCACAGCTGGAAAAAAAGAAGAAGAGCTCGCACTGCAGAAAATGCTTGGGAACTATTTGCAAAAGACAAGAGAGGGGCTCGCCCTGGGTAATATCGGATTTAACCTGAGAGAAAGCAGCGCTCAAACCCTGTGATTCAGCTCAGCCCCGCAATCCCCTTCCTCCGCTCCGAAAGGTCACCGCAACAAATGAACATGTTTGTCAAACTCATCCCAGGCTGCTGTGCATCGTTCAGGGGCGGGTGGGAGGGGAGAATCCACCCTTTGAACATACATTTTGCTGAAAACAATCCGCTCAGCACCAGTGGTGAAAGACTTGTTTGCTGCTGTTGTAAACACCATGAATTAATACCGGCTGGTGCCCTGGGTATTCACCGGGAGGCAGGGTAGGGTTTTATTGTGTGCTTTCATGGAAGCGTGAGGGTAGCTTGGGCTGGGAGCCTTTCCCCAGCTTCCCACACTACACGTGTAAGGCACAGGGGCAGAGGGGCATGATTTACCAGCAAGCTGCTTCCTAACCTTAACGTGCTGTGATGCACCCACTGCCCTTTAAATAACCGCTGTCTTTTGAAGGCATAAATACTTAAGGGGGAAAGAAAAAAAACGCCATTCTCTCCTGAAAGACCTAATTTATCTGGAATTATCCATCCTTGGCTATAAATCCCCTGTAAAACTTGGCACGATTTTAAAAGCTGTTACAGCAATGACTGTATATTTTTATCTGAAACCTCAAGAAAGAACAAATTGAAGGGCTAAACGGCAGCCACAAGGCATCGCAGAGAGCTGCGCTGGTGAGAGCAGGGCTGCGGTGAGCGCCTTGCCTGGGAAGCATCATTTAGGGGCACTCATGAATCCCCCTGGGCTCATTGGCTTCTTTCTGAGCAATTCCTGCCTGGGGAATAATTTTAACGTACCAGTTTTCTGAGCTGCACACAAGTGTAGCAGTGGGCTCGGAAAAGCAACGTGCGGGTCCCGGCTGCAGGTTTGAAGTCCCCTGCTGACATTTGCCAAGCACCACATCATTGCCTGCCGCATCCTTTGGGAACCAGGGCACAGGTACACGCATCCCTGGTGTCCACCTACTCAGGCACACGTCAAGGCTGGCTCTGACTCATCTGGCTTCCCACTTTTTCTTCTTTGTTCTTCTCTCCCTGAAGCAGGAGACAATGCAGCTTTTATTTAAAATGGACCCCCATAAACATAAGCAGCTTCATATACTTCCCTGTGCGAAGTAGGGGAGGTTTTTAATGGCTTCAACTTCCACCTCTGCCTCCCTCCATAAAAGATGCTAGAGCCCAGGTTTCCACGTGTCCTCGTTAAGCCAGCCGGTGGGGAGCAGAAGCAGTGCCAACAGGTCCTGGTGCTGACTCTCTCCAACAGGTCCTGGGGCTCTCCCTGGGTCCTGGTCACCCTCCTGCAAGCAGGGGTGTTCCCCAGCCCCAAGGGATGGGCAGCCAAACTGCATGCATCTGTGGGGTTCAGCTCAGCCCTCCGAATCCAGGTCTAGGCTCAGCCTGACCCCAGTGGGCCAGGTAAAGAGTGTTCCCCAACCCCAGCAGCCTGGCTGCATCACCCAGGCAATGTTATCTCCAGGGTGGTCATTTCTACTGGAGCTTGTGCAGACACATGGTGCTGAGGGCTGGAGAAACGTGGGTTGCATGAGAGATGGGGATATCCGTGGGCAGACGTGACCTTGGCAGCCAATCTCCGCAGGATGAGATGGGGTGATTTGTAAGGGGGTCTGTGGGGTCAGGCACTGGTACACACATAGGGCTAGCTGTCACACGGCATGTCATTGCCACATCTGACTCTGATCATTATTTGGCTCCTTCACTCTGTCTGAGCAGTTTGATAGTACTCTTGAGTGCACTGGGACCTCCTCACTTCCCAGGAGTGCAGTCCCTGCACAGAACAGATTAACAAATCCATTACTCAAGCACAGCATGGTGAGAAGGAGCTGTGGCCATGAGCAGCTGGGCCAGGCCAGAAAGCTGCCGGGACCTCATGCCACCCAAGGGACAGCTTTGCTGCCCCCTCCCCTGCCATGCCGGGGACAGCCTGTGTAAGGGCAGCACGCTGCCCTTCCATGCAGGACACCCTAGGCTGCGTTTGTCTTCAATATAAAGCTGTTCTGCACCAAGTAGTGCACAGGGCATGATGGTAGGTGCCCTGGTGGTGGGACAGTACATGGTGGGAGCCCAGCTCCTAGCGCAGTGTGGTGGGAGCTGAGAAGGGCTGTCATCCTCGTCATCCCATGGCTGGCAGATGGAGGGACCGTAATGCTCATTCTGTGCTCTCTTTTCCAGGGATGGAGGGATGTATGTCCAACTGGAAGCAGCAGGAGCATGGCACAGCCCCACGGAGATAGGTCTGAAGGTGGTTCCCTGTGAGGACACATCAGGACCTCCCCAGACCCTGGAGGAGTGTGTGGTCTTGCTGGGAAGAGCAGAGCTCCCCTTCCTGCCCTGCTGGCCAGGTCTGCCTGCTGCCTAGTCACCTACCGTGTTCCCAGAGATCTGTACCAGGATTTGGGACTCAGAGCCTGGAGGTGCATTAGTGCCATAGGATTGCTGGAAACCTGACAACGATGGGGGACCCACCACAGAGGAGGGACATCCCTCCAGGAGGCCCTGCACCTCTGTGAGCTCTGGCTGCTGGTGGCGGAGGGTGCCTGGGGTTGGGCTGCTTGGCCAGCTCAGGGCTGGGGACAAAGCCACGGCGCTTGCAGGGCACGGCCAGCGAAGGGCGAAGAGCTGGGAATAGAGTCTGCAGGGACAGCCCAGAGCTGCAGGAGAGCAGGGCTGCCAGCTGAGCTGCTGGTCCTCTGGGGACCTCTTCCTGGGGCTGGGGGACAGAGCAGCCCTTGGTCTCACTGCGGATGTCACCCTGTGCCCTGCTGGCGGGACTGCTCCCCTAGTGTCAGTGCAGAAGGAGGGCTGCTCATCTCACCATGGTGCTGCCACCACCCGACAAGCGCCACGTCTGTCTGACCACCATCGTCATCATGACCAGCATGGCCTTCATGGACGCCTACCTGGTGGAGCAGAACCAGGGGCCCCGCAAGATCGGCGTCTGCATCATTGTGCTGGTGGGGGACATCTGCTTCCTCATCGTGCTGCGCTACGTGGCGGTGTGGGTGGGGGCAGAGGTGAAGACGGCCAAAAGGGGCTACGCCATGATCCTGTGGTTCCTCTACATCTTTGTGCTGGAGATCAAGCTGTATTTCATCTTTCAGAATTACAAAGCAGACAAAAAGAATCTGGAGACAGTGGCCAGGAAAGCCCTGACCCTTCTCCTCTCCATCTGTGTGCCAGGGCTCTACCTGGTGCTGGTGGCCTTGGACAGCATGGAGTACATACGGACCTTTCGGAAGAAAGAGGACTTGCGGGGGCGCCTCTTCTGGGTGGCCCTTGACCTGCTGGATATTTTGGACATCCAGGCCAACCTGTGGGAGCCGCACAGGACTGGTCTGCCCATCTGGGCAGAGGGGCTCATGTTCTTCTACTGCTACATACTCCTCCTGATCCTGCCTTGCGTGTCCCTCAGTGAGATCAGCATGCAAGGGGAGCACATTGCTCCACAAAAAATGATGCTCTACCCTGTCCTCAGCCTGGTCACCATTAACATTGTCACCATCTTCATCCGGGCCATCAACATGGTCTTGTTCCAGGACAGCAGGGTCTCCACCATCTTTATCGGCAAGAACATCATCGCGATCGCCACCAAGGCATGCACCTTCCTTGAGTACAAGCGGCAGGTGAAGGAGTTCCCCCAGAACGCCATTGCCCTGGAGCTCCAGCAGAACTCCCTCTCCCACAACCAGACCATCCACAGCGTACAGGGCATCCCCCATGAGCCGTCACCCACCAGCGAGGTCCTTGACACATGAGGGATCACCCCCAGCCGAGCGTTGGTTCAGATAGTCCCGTGCCAAGTGGAGGAGGGATGCTGCTCTCTTGCTGAGTGGGGCGAGCGCAATGGACAAATCCCGGCAGCGAGGGCTCTTCTAGGCACAAAACACCAACCATGTTTTAATTGAGCTATGGAGTGTCCCCTAGACGTCTTCATCTCAGGTATAACCCTAGGAGTCCTCCAGACAAACCAAATGAACGTGCAAAGGACCTGAACCAGCTAACCCTCTCTCTCCCTCCCACCAACTTCTCCCATCCCCAGCAAAGACCGCTGAGGTTGCAATGTCCCTTTTTACTCCTCAAGCACTATACCTTTACTCCAAGCCTGGAACAAAGATTTTGTTACCGGAGACCTTTTTATGGAGCGGGGACAGGGGACATAGGTGTATGGGTTGTGGGGGGAGGGTGGGACATTTGAACCAGTAAACCCTGTGATCGTAGATATCTCCTATCTCCAATGGTTGTGTTTACAGTTTCCTATTTATAATGGCTCCCGGGCTGCCCCGGGGGGCCGATGTCCTTGCGGTGGGTGGTGGGCGAGAGCAGCAAGCCCTGCAGTGGGCAGTGGGGCTGGGGGCCAGCACGGTTCCCCCACCCTTGGACGAGGGGGACTGCGCCTCCACCAGCGCGCTACGCCGACTCTGCTGGGAGCAATATTTGACAGGCTAAAACTAATCTAATGCTGGTGTTTTATGTATTTCATTCACTCCAAACAACTCAGCACAATATTTCTATTTTTAAAAGGGTCTCTCTATCTCTCTCTCTCTCTCCCCCCGCCGTTGTGAGCCTCCCTGCCTGCAGCAGCCGGTCCAGCTGCCCTGGCCCCCCCAGCACTACTGCAGGCGGGCACAGGCACCCAGGAGGGCTTGGTAATAAGGATGGCGACGATGCGTTTCACTCCGGCATCGAGCATTTATAAAGAGGGCTGCTTTCCACAGCTACTATATTTTTAAAATAAAATATTTCGGAAAAAAAAAATAAAATAAAAAATCCCAACCCAAAAGAAAAAGAGCTGGGAAGGACGTGCTGCCCCAGGCAGGCGGCTGGGCTCGGGGCTGGGCACAGATCTCCTCTGTTGGTGTATGTGGTGGCAAGGGGCTTGGCTGTCCGTGGGCAGCAGGGTGGGAGGCGAGGGCCAGCTGGACAATAAAAGCCCCATGAGAGCAATGGCTTCTGGTGGTCTCTTTTCTGCCAGCGCGGGAAAGGAGGGGAGCAGCTTGGGGAGCAGCTCCCGTATGGCTCAAATCACTTGTCTCCTCCTATATCCACCTCTCTGGAACCCCAAGTGCCATCCTGAGGTGCACTGCCCTGCACTCGTCGAGTGGTGGGTGCAGAAAGAAAATACATCCTTTTTCCAGCTGAAATGCTGTCCCAGGGGTTGGGCATCTCACAGATGCCTTCACCTGGGGGGACCCACAAGGGAGAAAAGCAGAAAAGCTGCATCTCAAAACACACTAAAGTGGGATATTTTTGCTTTTTCTAAACCAAACATTTCATTTTGAGGAGACAGAAAAAAAATGCCTGATGCTGTTTACATTTCTCTTCCACTTTTTCTCCTGGCTCTGCTTACCGAATTTGACCTAAATCCACAAATCATTTTAGTCTTCATCTTTTCAGCCCATCATACTCTGTCCAAAACATTTCACCCAGCCCTGATCCAGCCTTCCAAATTTAGGACCAGCCAATCACAGCCCTGACAAGCTCTCCTTGGCCCCTCTGTCACCCAGGGATGACTCTGGGGGGCTGTTCTCTACCGGGAATAAATCCGCTGAGAAATAAAATGATCTCTTTGCCAACAAAAGTGAGTTTGCAATAGATTTTGCCAACTGGAAAAGTTTCTTCCTCCTTTCCCTCAGAGAACAAGAGAGGAAGAGGGCAGGTGATTTAAAGAGTATTAGCAGAAATTAATTAAATTGCTTGATTATCCTGGAATACCTATGGAATTACATATTACATCTCTACTGGTGCCATTAAAATACATGCGATTAACATCAGTACAATTAACTCCCAAGTATCTAATAACATTCTGCCACCCTTTTAGGTAATTAATTTATGAGCCTTTGTTTTACAGCTCTTCCCCAGCACGGAGCAGAGGAAACCCTGCAGGTGCGGGCAGCGCGGTGCTGCTCTGCCCGGGGCTGGGACGTGCCGGCTCAGGCAGCACCCAGCATCAGGCTGCATCCACAGGGGTATTTTATCCTGGGGATAAAATAAATTTCCGTGGGGTTACCCTGACAGGTTGTTGCGTGTATTTTTGTTGTGTCTCAGCCTGCTACCTCGCTCTCCAGCCATGCCTTATATTGGAAGAAGTTAATATTCCCTTGAGCCTTATCTGCTGCTAAGGTTGCTTGGGGGGGGATGTCTGGCTGTGCTCCCTGGATGGAGCCTGCATGGAAAGGGAATAGTGCTTTATCCTCCCAGGGCCATAACCTCTGAGCAGGCTTAGAAGTCCCCAAAACTTTTTCCCTGAAGCTGCAAGGCCCTGCTTTCCGCTGGTGGCATGGGGTTGTTGTGGTTGCGGAGAGGGGTGTCCGTGGGGATGGGCTGTCCTGAGCCCTGGCATTAGGAGCAGGAGTGGGAGGGGAGGTCCTGGAGACGGTGCTCACCTGGGATGCGGTGCGCTGCGTCGCTCCCGTACGGCAAAGCCTGCTCTTTGGTGAAGGGAGGGAGGAGAGGCTTCTCTCGTCTTCTGCTGTTCAACATTCCCCAGGGGCTCTGCGTGCATCGTGTTTCTCACTCAGCAACACAACCCTCTCTTTTCAAAGACACCTTGAAAGCAAGTGTTAGGAGCTGGCCTCTCCACTAGGAGAACTAGTAGAGAAAGGCAGCTCAGCAAGTGTCTGCGAGCAGAGGAGAGAGCCAGTGCGGCCAGCAAAGACCAGGGAGACAGCACAGCCATGGGAGCGCTTCAGATGTTCCTCACCCAGTGCTTGCTGAGGGCAACGCAAGCTGCTGCTGCCTCCTCCCCAAAATCCAGGCCTGCCCAGCAAAGACAAGACCCCTGGGAGCCATGGGACCAGCAGGAGGGATGGCACGGTGGTCGTGGTGGCGGTGGCTGTGCAGGGTGACTGGCTCCCAGCCTGGCTGTTTGTTAGGGGAAGGTGATATTTTGCTGCGGGCAGTGAGAAGTAAAGGAAACAATTAAAACTAAATAGGCTGGAACCGAACAATTTTTCAGCTTTCCACTGCGAAGGCGTGTGGGCAAAAGGCTCCTTTGTGAAATGCGAAATCGTCCTGGCAAGCTATAGGCTCCCACCTGCTGAAGCAAAAGCAGCACCACAATAACGCGGAAGAAGGGACACAAATTCCCAGCCCTTCAGTGGAAAACCCATGGGGGCAGCATCGCTCACTGCCGTCTGAAAACAGGCCACGGGCACAAGGGAGCCCTTGCCCTCAGTGGGGAGAGGCCAGTGATGCTTTGGGGACACAAGTGGTGCTGTCCTACCAGTTCGTGACCCGCTGGGCAGCACTGAGGTGAACGTTCCTTCCAAACCAAGCTTGCCTGTAGAGAAGCCAGGTCCACCCCGTAGCTTGCAGGGGACACCGGAGCGATTGCACCCTCTGGAGATGCAAAATCCAAGCCTCTCTGAGCCTTCCTGTCAGGCTGGTCCTGAAGGGCAACAAATTGTCCCAGCCCTGCACAGCCACAGGCAATCTGTGGTTGCTCCCTGGGCAACAGGAATGGGCTGAACCGAACCCATCTACTTCCCAAGCATTGAAGAACTGGAAAACAAGAGCTCACAAGGAAGCAGAGCAAAACAAGCCATACCAGGCTGTTGTGAAGCACTCAGCCCAGACAAACCCATCTGGGTCCTGTCCCCCTGCCAAACATTTGGATGAATAGGCAGCAATGGGCTCTAGCTGCTGCCTGCCTGACACAGCCTGTGAGAAGAGCCTGGGCCCAGCTCTTGTGTCCCAACAGCTTCCTGGTACCTGCAGTACCTCCACCCTTCTTGCTGCCTCAAGCTGAATTTTACCCTCCTGGGAGCTCACATCCAGCATCCTGCTGCTGCGGTGACCTGGGCTCCAGCGTGCTCCACCACCAAGGGCACCAGGAAGGCGAGCGGAGCAGGAGCTGTAGCTTCTTTTTCCTGGGGTCCTGGCAGCTCTTCCGCGTCTTGCTTGTCCTCTAATGGTCTCCTTTTGGCCGGTGAAAATATCTGATGCTGCAGCCCCTGTGCGTGGCTGGGAGGATGGTGGCTGGTGATAGGCACTGAGCCGAAAGCACCCCACGGTTCTGCAGCCAGATTCTCCGGGTGAGAATGGTGCTGGTGTCTTTGCAGGGTCTGAAAGTGCTTGGGAGAGTGTGGGAGAAGACAGACACCCACCTGGGTGATACAGCACAAGGATGGCCAGGCCAGGCTGCAGTGGGTGACTTGGCAAACCAAGAGCAGGGTACCTGGGGGACAGTCTGCTCTCCCAGCCCAGCATCTGCTTCTTTTTCCTGGGTACCCGAGAGCATCACCTCCTAAAGTAACCCCGGGAAGGTTCAGGGGGCAGAAGCCGCAGTGGGGTACCGGGAGATGCTGTCCCACAGGCAGCAGAGCAGTGGGGTGCTTTGCCTTCTAACTTGCACCGCTCTGATTTCCTCCTCAGAAAAACACACACTTGCCTGTGTGCACAGCCCTGCTGCGGCAGGCACCGCGCCGTATGGCGGGGAGGGGTCGAGGCTGTCAGGTTGTATTTAACCGGGAAGGGTAAAAAGGTTCTTCATTCCCTCCCTTGCAAAACCCAGACACACTCCCCTCCCCACAGGGTGCCACGCGTCCCGGTGCCACCCTGCACAGCCCCGTGCACTCTCACCGCGGACCATATGCAAATACATAATATTTTTTTGTTGTTTTCTTTTGTTCAGTCTGGATTAATTTGTTGAGTGAAAGGAGATTGACTATTCCTGCCAATAACTGTTCCTCCTGCCTGCCCCAGATTCACTGCACTTCTTTAGCTCAGGCTAATGCTGCAATAAAAATGACGGACAGGTGTCCAGAGCACTGTAACAGCAATTCCCGTCTGCCTAAATTCCTCCTGCCCAGGCTCTGTGGCAAAAGTCTGAGTTTCTCATTAATTTAATCCTAACTTTGACTGCCCTGGATTTTTCAGCTGTGCCCAGTTTTTAGGTCTGCCATCCTTGAAGGATAATATCAATTTAAGTTACTGATTTGGGCTTGCTCATTTAATTTCACCTTAATAAAGATTTTATGTGGTTTTGACATGTTCAGTGTCTCAAATGTATTGACACGACAGCCTGAAGAAACATTATGACCATAATGGCTCAGGAAGCATTAAAAAGACCCTGGCAAGGTATATTGATTGCCCTCCTTTACAGTTGTTTGAAGACAAAGACCAGTCAAAGGGAAGAGTGAGTACTGCAGTTTGTTTTTATGTGAGCTTCCCTGGTGTTACAGCATTTCATGTGTGCAAAAGGCATTTGCAAACGTATTTCTGCAAGTTCTTCATGGAGATGTGAAGAAGCGGTTGTCCTTTTGCTGAGATGCTCTAAGGAAGGGGATTTTGAAGGAAAAATACAGATAGCAGAAAAGTCATCTCCAAGGAAGGGGCATCAGAGTGTTAATAAACAACTAAATAAATGAAGAAAATGCCTACATTCTCATCACTGGTGTATCCCCAAGGAAACACCCTCAGGCTGCCCATGGCTCACTGCTCCTGTACCGTGCTGAGGGAAACGATAAATCATCTTCTGAAAACTGTCTTTACAGCTGTGGGCTTCCCCATTGACTCTTCCCAGCTAATGCCTGTGCAAATATATAAACCCATTATGGGCATTGTACACTGAGTGCAACAGAGAGAAAAATTGGTAGAATGGTCCATCAGCAGAGGTAGGAATGTGATTGAGATGGGAGAGGAGGATAATTAGCACCTCATGACCAATATTTGCATGCAGATATACACCCCAGAGGACCCGGTGGAGCCACCTGCCCAATTGCAAGTGGAAAGATTTTTTAAAAAGACAATTTACTAATCGCCACCAATTTCTTCCAACCCCTTCTGCACCGTGGAAGAAAATGGGCTGCAGCAAAACAGCCTCCTCTCTAACAGATCAGCCACACATTACTTTGCCAGGCTCTGCCCCAGCCCAGCGTGAGGGTGCAGGAGCCAGTGCTGGGCTCCTGCTGGGCTTTTGGGCAGGGCAGAGGGAAGGGATGTCCCAAAAAGCTGGTGAACAAGACACATGCAATTAGGGGACTGGCTGAGATTGACGTCCAAGGCAGGACCTTCATCCTTCCCCCTTAAAGCGTAACTTGGCAGAAGAAATAGTGCCAGGAAATCAGACCAACATAATGGCAGCAGACATGAGATCTGCAGGGTGCTGTAGCCACAAACCATTTTCCTAGTGCCTTTACATTGCCTCAGCTGAGTGATCAGCCTTGCCTCGGTCTCCGGAGCTCCCCTGCTTCTCCAAATCTGCCGTGAAATAATAACCCATCGCTCATGGGAGCTCACGGGGCTGAGGATGCTGAGAAGCAGAGCGCGGTGCCTTGAGCATGCCAGGCACATCCTCCCACACCCCGGGTGGGCCATGCCGGCAGGCTTCTAACAACCCAGCATCTCAGCTCCCGGGGCTTTGCACACGAAGCCTGCTCTGCCCAGCAGAATAAATACCTCGAGCAGAAAAAAGGCACTGTTTCCCCGTTTTTTTGCGCTAGTGCCAGGGAGAACTTAGTATTCAAAAACTGTTTTGAGATGTTTCACTTCACAGCTGGTGAATGAGCTCGGAGAACTCAATAAACCTCTTTGTAAGAAATTATCTCTCATTAATCTCTCTGGTGAGGCTGGCATCTGGAATAGCATAAATCTTTACCTGCACATACTAGGAGACAGGGGAATGGGCCGTAGGCAGTAAGCGTGTTATACTGGGAGAGTCCCAAACGCCATATAAAGAATAAATCCTCATAAAATTTTCCTCCTGATCTCCTCCTGAGAAGAGGACATCAGCACTTGGAGAAGATGGATCCTTGGTGGAAGGACTTTCAGCAGGAGATAGGGCAGCACAAGAGCCTCCAGCAATCTGCAGGCATTTTGGAGGAAACCTCACCTCCTTTCCATCAGACATTTCAGGAAATGTCCAAAAGCTTTAAATGGTGCTGCTTGCTCAGGAACAAACTGCTCCACAAGGACTGCCAGCTCAAAGACTAGCTGCTTTGGAGGCTGCATGGTTTCTGCCTCATCCTTTTCCGCAGCAATAAGCTGGTCTGGCTGCGCTGGGGCATGCCATACACCTCCAGCGTGCACAATCACACTCCTACAAGCCTCACAGCTACCAAACCCATATCCCTGAGGCAGGACAGCTCTGAAAAATTCTACGTTTGGAAAGAAGAAAGATGACTTGAGCAAGCCTTGAACAGCTTGCCGTAGAAATAGCATCCAGAGTTTTTTCCCTCACAAGGGATTTTGAAGTTTATTTCGGTGTCCTTTGCTTTGGTGCAACAGATGGCTGGGAGACGTGGTGGCCCGGAATATTAATGCTTCCCTCCAGAATCCTTGTCCTCAGAGCAACTGGCATCTCCGTACTCTTGCTGAGCATCATGCAGCCTCATCTCCTCTCTCAGGGCAGTACTCTTCCCACGTCACGTAGGAATTAAAATATGCGGTTCTGTCCGCAGGGTCCCCCTCAGGGATGGGGCGTTTTGGATCAGGAAAGCTGCAGGACAGAGACCAGGAAGCAGAGACATGGTTACAGCAGAGATATCAGCCACCTTGCCCAAAAGGGAAAGAAATGAAAAAATAAAAAGGCAGTGAAGCAAATCTCTTCTGTGACCATAACTACCACACTGTGCTGGAAAGAGTATTCAGCCCATATTTTAAGAATCGTCTTTTATTGATGCCTAATGTCCCATGACCAGTGTCCAACAAGGAGCAATTAAGCATTTGCTTGGATAAAATGTGTGTCTTCAAGCAATAACCGGGCAAAGAATCTTCCACCATAATGTCAATATATGATTTTGTACCATGGAAATAAGTGTGTCATAAAAACCGCTCTGCTCCCGTGGAATGGCTGCCATCTCCCTGTTCTACCATCTCGGCAGCGGCTCTCTGTGTGCTGAGGCTACCCAGGCTGTGAAGCATTGCGTGGCTTCACCTCCCAGCTCGCTGACAACCAGAGCCAAGCCCAGCCTGCTGTGGTCCTTCAGACACCTCCCGCTGACAGGCTGTAGCAAAGGACTGTAAGTCATTCAGAAAGGATAAAATTATATAGCACCAAAGTTTAATAATATGAGCCCCAGGAACCACACATATAAATTTAACAGTGACCACTCAGAGACCTGCTGGTCGAACTGTAATATTTGATGAGGTTACTGAATAATATGCCAGTCTCTCTCAGATCTGGGGAGGCCATTAAAAGCCAGTGGAATGGAGACCAGTGTTTTAGTCCTCTCCAGCTCTGCATAGGAAGGAGCTGGCACTACAGTGCCCATGAAACATGGATGGCAACAAGTCTTACACTGCCCAAACACAACACTTTCAACAGGCCAGATGTTTTCTGCTGGGAACACGATGATACCAGCTCAATGGTAGTCTGCATCCTGTGCCACCCTTGCTTTGGGCTGTTGGGACTTCTGAGCATCTCTTCCTGTGGCCAGCTGTGCCCTACAAGATCCCCTCTCTGCCTCCTCATACCTCTACCAGGCAGTGGCTCTGCCTGATGGAGTTCTTCCTGTAATCATTTTTCTTAAAAGTAGGAAATTACATTTATACTATTACGTGCAAAGAACATGAGTGCTGCGGGCTTCAGGATTTAAAAGGCGGTAAGTGCTCATAGCAACCGTGCCTGTGCCATCCTAACACAGGCACCATCAACGCTCTGATTTTCCTTTTAACACGAGCAGTGTCAGGTTTGGGGCACGTGGGCTTACAAGGAAAGGGATGTCCTTTAATAGCTGTCTCTGTTGTTCTTCTGCAGGTTCATGTAGGATGCTGGAAAGGTTGCTGAGGCCCACAGCAGTAGTGCTGGGAATGCCCTGGCTGCAGCAGGTCTCCTCACTTACAAACCCAACCTTTCCAAAGCGACCTGGGCATTTACTTTTGTCAGGATCGAGCTTACAACAGATTTCTGCTTCACTCTCTTTTCCCCAAACAATGCTTCACAAAACACCCTATGGTCCATTTCAGATTTCCAGTCTGTCCCTGGAAGAAGTCCTGCCCCCGTCCTGTTTAAACCCTGCCGTGATGCCCATTTAATAACTCCTTTACTGGGCTGAGTAGCTTGCCATACCCATCTCCTCCAGCCCAGACCCTTGCAGGGCACATTCCCAGTGGCTGCCAGCCCCAGGAGGAGTGAGATGCACCTAGCACAGTTCTCAGGAGCACAGTAGTAAGCTTCGCATTTAATCTGCTGCAGCACCAAGTGGGATTTAGCAAAGGATCTATCTGCAATTGATAGTGCCTAAAAAACTTTTAAATATGTCCTTTAACTGGTAGCTGAAGGACTTACACTGTTTTAATGAGCATCTCAGGAAGAAAAGCTCTCTGTAGAGCATTAGCTTGGAGAACCAAAAGCAATCTCACCAACACAAAATATCAAGTTTGATTGACGAGGCCAATACCCATGAACCCTGCTGATTGACATTAATTAGCCTGCCAGCCTTTAATTTCTTCTGATCATGTCTTACATCACTCTGATTAAAAAATTAGTCCCATCCAAAAAAAAAAATTAAAAAAAAAAAATCAGTGCAGCAGGGGTGGTTTGAGAAGACCTCAACTGGGGCCTGGGATTTCATGCTCATGGAGGACAGACAGATCATTTCAAAGAAACATCACAGAGCAGGGTCAGGCAGGCAGGGAAGAAGCCTTTCAGCCTAATAGTTACAATGGGCCTCTTCTTCTTACAATGGACTTCTTCTTTTTAATGTATTTTTTTTTTCTTCAGATGAACCCAAATCCTAGAATAAGAGGGCAGGTAGCCAGGCCAGGCAAGCTGAGGCCACGCCACCAACCAGAGCTGCAGCGTTACGGAGCAGCAGGAGCAGGGATGCAGGCAGGACCCAGTTGAGCAGCCAGTGGGATGCAGGCAAGGCTGCCCCTTGTGCCCCAGGTCACCCACAGCCATGCACCATCACAACCCCTGCTTTGAGGCTAGGCCAGGTCTCTTGATGCAGAAAGACAGTAACACACTTCAAATCATAGAATGGTTAGAGTTGGAAGAGACCTTGAACATCATCAAGTTTCAACCCCCCTGCCATGGGCAGGGATACCTCCCACTACATCAGGTTGCTCAAAGCCCCATCCAGCCTGGCCTTGAACACTTCCAGGGATGGGGCATCCACAGCTTCTCTAGGCAACC
>JAOXNO010000004.1:4970529-4987566 GCA_028565335.1 Limnodromus scolopaceus
ATGGGGCCTCCCCAGGGCAGAGCAGAGGGGCAGGATGACCTCCCTCCACCTGCTGGTCACACTCTTCCTGATGCTCCCCAGGATGCCATTGGCCTTATTGTAAAAATGATCATTATCTATGAACCCAACAACTTCAAGCTTTGGCAGCTGTTCCAGAAACAGCAGTGTTAACACAACTGCAGGCCGGTTGGTCCGCCGGACACTTTACCCCTGTGGGCCCCTGGGTAAACACTAAAAGTCTTGGCTGTAAGTAAAGCCTCAGCCTGCTCCAAACGCACTCCAGGTGCCACCTGCACCTCGTGTTATTCACAAATAGCAAGGCAAGAGGCTGTAACCAGCTTGGAGGCTCCTGCTGCTGGGGGACTCACCCAACAAAAGCTGATTTTGCTGCTTAATTTTTAAATCCACCCCATTCAACAAAAGCTTGTCATGAAAGAGCAGATCACTGTGGAGGTATGCCAGTTGTTCAGTCCTGCTACTCTGGGCTGTTAGAGCTGGGTGTTGCCTGAAACCCTGCTTACTGATGCCATCCAGCGTGATGGCTTCCTGCTGCCCGACTGTGTCTTTGTAGAATTCCAGCGCTTTGCAGTCAAGAACCTAGTCTTTGCCTCAAGAACACACCGGTGTGACAGCGCCAAGAACTGACCACTGGTCAGTCACAGAGCGGCATGAAAACATTTAACAAAATGGCGGCTCCCTGCCATAAGGTGGCAGCTGAAGCAAAATGGCGGACCCTGTGTACATAGCTGAGGGATCTTCCTGATCTGCTACACTTTCAGGTAAACTGGAAGGGGGTTGGCCAGCCCTGGCAGTCAATCACAACAGGCCATGTCGATGTACTTTAGAAGGTAGAATCTTTCGCTAAGCAAGAGCGAAGAGCTGTGAAAAGGTTACATGGCCTTGTGAAACAGGACACTGTTCGGGACAACAGCGTGACCAGGAGAGGGGTGTGACTTCAAGGGCAAACAGTAGAGGTGGCTGCCTGCTGGTGGCTGCCTGGGTTGGACTTTAGCTGGAAGCTGGAGATGGGGCAGCTATCATGTCTTATCTCAGATAAGAGTTGTCTCTGTACTACTGAGGTGCCAAGCACTGGGAATAAATTCATATTATTTCCACAATGTAACTGATAATGCTTAAAATAAGCTCAATGAGGTAGTCATATACGCTGTGCAAAATTGAATTGTTGTATCCCACAGGCTTATTTGCATCTTTTGCTACTTATTTGCATCATTACTTACAAAATGCATCTTTTTTTGGTTCCTACGTGCTAACTAAATGCATCGTCTCAATGTTGATTGAAAGGCTGATATTTTGTCTTTTTTTTTACAAGGAAACACTGGTATACAGCAACTCTAAACATCTATCTGTGTCATGGGGGCAGTCAGCTACGGTTGACAGAACTGATTTTAAGCTGAGATATACCTTGTTTATTTTTTTCTTTGATTTAGAGTCCCCGAAAAAAAGTTTTAGTATCCAAATACTTTAGAAAAGTGATAAGCTTGTGTCTTTCCAAGGCAGCATAGGCTATTATTCACTACAGAGGCAATAGGTGTTTTATTTTGTTCTTGAGCTGCAATCTGTTGTGTTTCCCATCAGTAGTTATAGAAACAAATTGCAAAAATGTAATTCTACTACCAAGCTTTGGAGATGTATTTTTCCTGTGCAATTTTTTTTCTTTATCTAAGCAAAATAGCATATATTTAGATGGTATCCTTGCCAAAGAAAAAAGCAAGAGCCCAGGTCCAGTAGAAAATGTGGATGAAAGCTGGAAACATTAAACTCCTAAAGGAAGAACTAACATGAAACAAACTGAGGCGAGTGAACTTGTAGCAACTACAATTTGTAAACTCTTGCTGCCTGGTGGAAATCAATGCAATTTGACTTTTTCTGAATCAAAGAAGGTCACGAGTGTGCATGTAGACTTGCAAATTACAGGTGGTGCATCTAGCTACTAAGCAACTAGTTAGTTTCCCTGTATCTTTGGAAAACTAATAAAAAAGGCCTTAGGTACTTCTTATGGATGGAGTTGTACCAAATCAGTTGCAATTTGTAGTGCTCTCAAAATGTCAGGATGAGTCAAGCCACCTTGTTTAGGGATAATTAGGTATTTCAGTAACTTTCTGGTAGTTAAGTCTGAGAAAAGTGTGGTGAACTTTGCAATTCTTACCTAAAATCCAATGAGGGTCTTAATCTGTTTTTGATAACAGCACCTCCAGCAGAGACAAGCAGGGTTGGCTCTCTCACTGCTAATGCTACTTTTTAAAATAATGGAAGGGAAATGTGGTCGTCTCCTTTTACATACTGTTCAAATGCGCAGAACACCTGTAACACAGGGCCCAAAAGTTCAAATCTCTTTTTCCTGAAAGGATTCAAACTTGCATCTCCTAATCTAGTGTTCAAGGTTGGGGGGGGAGTACTTGCAATCCCTCCCTTCAGATCTCCAAGTAAGAATTCTGTGACAGAGTGTGGGGGAAGACCTGGTCTCGAATCCTCCATGGAAACGGAGAAAAACTGACATTCATTCCCCCAGACCCAGGTTAAAATCTAAATACCCAAATCTAAAATGGTAAAGGAAATAATCAGTGCTTCCTACATTGATTCTTCCAGTCGTATTCTAAAGAGGAAGAGGGAATCCTTCTTAATTCTGCATTTAAAAAAACAAGCAAAGATGTGCTTGTTTTGTTGGGCATGAATAGATGGTTGCAGGGTGCAGATCCTGAGAGGAGAGAGGGTGAGGCATGGGAGTTGACTCTTCCACCTTTTCAGAGTTCCGTGTTGATTGGTTCCCCATAACTACCTCCTTTCCTTGAGAAGAGATATCTTAAGTTTAGGGAATTTTTGGATAATCTTTCTGAAGCACCGAATTTTCTTCACATAACGGTGAAAGATAATGCAGTAATGTGCCAGCTCCATCTCTTAAAAGATCAATAAGCACTTAGCTTCAGTGCTTAATTTCCTTAGAGATTTAGGTCAAATGGATTATCCCCAGGATAATGTTACGGAGGTACTATGCATTATATCGGAACCAAATTCTGACTTCAGCTGAGTAGCCTAAATCACTCCAGTGATTCAGAGGGCTCTTTATAAGCGTGGAGCTCACCTGGACTGTTTAACTGTTATTATGAATTGAAACCCCTGCTTTGCCAGGTGAAGTCAAATATGCCAGCCATTCTCGCTCCTGAAAGACGTGTAATGTTCAGAAAGGATTTATAAACTGTTCATAAAATGAGTGGAGAAACGAGTGCCACAGTCATATATGTTTAGCATGATCTCTATAATTTTCATTAGCGTATGCAGGGTGTGTGCTTTCATACGTGTTTCATGGATAATGAAGGAAAAGTCACTTATTGGACACAATGGCCTTGACTAGAGAACTGACAGACCGATAACACAAGTGGCAGAACTATCTTGTCTTCACAAAACTGTCCTCCCACTGCTTTTTAGGTGTCTGTGAGTCTTACCAATTCTTGGAATGTCAGGCCTGTATTTTTTATTTCTTTGCAAGTGTTTGAGGCATTCCATTGAAGGCTTGGAGCGCCTTCTCCGCCTTGTCAGGAAATTTACAGGCCATCTCCTTTCACAGGTCTGATGAGAAGGCAAAGAAAAAGAAGGAAGAAACATGAAAAGATGTGAATTACGCAGCCTGATCTATCGAGTAAGCTGTTGAAGAAAAAGTATGTCTAATCACAGTCACAGCAGTGAAGGTAAGAGATGTTTTTGTTGGCTGTGTGCAGAGCACATTCTCTTTCCACTTTTTCTCTGGCCTTTTTAGGTAGTCTCAGTGCTGTGCTCATATGACTAGACTGATGCCAGAACTTGAATCACCTAGTTTTAAACAAGGTCGGGTGTCTTTGGACTGCTTTGCAGTTATAGATCTACGATGTGGATCTGTCTTAGCTTTCTTGAGACCAGGGGGTTGAGCAGATTTAATTATGAATGAACGATATAGTGAATTTAGAGACAAAAGTCTGAGCACCAAGAACATCTCTTCCTGTGAAGAAAAGGGCATAAATTAAATCTTTGTATCATGAAAATAAAATAAAAAATAGGAAAATAAAGCCATTGGAGTGTATGAGGATGTAATACTCAACATGTCTGTCATATTTCGCCCAGCCAGCTGGACTAGCAGCAAACTCAGACACTCAAGGTACCAAGTCTGTTATCTGGAATACTCCTAAAGGTCCTTAGGGCACCTTTGTAGAACGTGTGCAGTCTTGCACAAGTCATTTATATGTCCTTATCCCATGTTCCTTATTTGCAAACAATAATCTCTCCTAGTTCCATTTATTGCATGCCTTGTCTACTTTGAAGTAAACTCTCTTAGGCAGAAATTGTGCTTTATTACTAGCATGACTAATGGTTGGTGTAATCACACCAGAGTCAGTCCATGCTTTTGTAATGAAAATTATTTTGCTCTTGAATTTTGTAGAGCAGTATCCATTAATAGTATTGATGGGAGTATTAGTTTTGAAAACACCTGCCTGTTTAAAATCATTTCAAGAAAAATGCATATTTTAGAAGACTGCTGCATTCCAAATATTGAATAGAAATATATTTCAAATGAAATATTTGCTTGTCTAAGCACTCATTACTCTGCTTTTTTAAAGTTTGATTCTGAAGAGCAACTATATAATTTACAGTACTTTTCCAGTAATCTGGAACCTTCCCAGAACCCTTTTTTTTGCAATTCATTCTATAAAATACATGTTATCTACTAAATATTGAGCACTAAGTCCATCCATTGTCATGGAACACGGTAGTCTGGGAATAATAACAAATTCCTTCCCACTGGAAAGATCCTCTGGAAATATTTTTTTTTCCCCACTGATTTTAAAAGATCTGGATATATATTTTTATTATAAACAAGAACTTCAGCCAACATCATGACAAGCTATTTTTCATTCCAAAATGAAGATGTTCTCAGACTGTTCCTATACCTGTTTTGCAAGCTTTAGGAAAAAAGAAAAAAACCACCCATGAGCATCCAAAACTAAGAATACTTTCAACAAACCAAATCTGAATGCAAACCTTCACTCATCTGCAGCTCTCTTCAGTGATATCCACCCACTAGCCATTTAAAGGAGCAATTTAAAGTAGTCTGGTATAGACAACAAAGTTGCAGTATTTCAAGTTCTTAAGCAGTCCTTGCAGATTATTGAAAAAATAGCACAAGTTAAATTATTAATAAAGCTGGTTAATGTAGCCTGATAGACAATGATGATCCCTTCTTAGCTCATAGTATAATGCAAATTAAAAACCAGAACAAACAAAAGAATCCAGTGACTTATCCATAGAAATTATCTGTCAAATTTGTTTCAAGCCTCACATTAGTTTCTTATGTAATGTTTTTTAAAAGAAACTAAGTTTATTAGAAAGTCTAGTAAGTGGTAGGGTATTCAAAGTGACTTTACTTTCTTGATTAGAATCCACAGGGCAGAGATCAAGTGGATTGAGAGTATGATACAGCATGACAATGCCTCTCTGCAGGGAGCTGCTATAAGATTTTCATCTAAATAAATCAGAGGTCTGACAGCTAGGCACTGAGGGAGAGATTACATTAGCCTTGGAATCAAACTGAACAAGCAAGAAATTCATACCCATTGGCAAGGTGTACCCTGCAAATAAATGAATTCTGACAAGCCAGTTGCAGTAAGTGTGGACTGCAGTACTAAACCATCCTGTACTCAGGTCAATTTTATCTTGGGTAGATAATTTACGGGTCTGTTGCTTACAGCTGTGCATAATGGAATTCATAAAAAATATATTTGAGAGTTGTCATGTATGGTGTGCTGAAGACCTCTGCAAGAATTTGGAATCTTTGCTGAGCGCTTTCCATTCCACACTTTTCTCTCCCTCTAACATTTGCCTCAAGAACAAAATATTATCTTTATATCATCCAAAAGGAGACAGAATTTACGGGGAACAAATGCACTGCTAAGGAGCAAAAAGATAGAAATTATCTCTTCCAATATTTGAAATTAAACAACTGGATATATGCAAGAGCTACAACTAATACCAAATAGAAGTCCTTTAAGTGGAGGTTTGGAGGCAGGTGGCACAGTGAAGAAAATGACACAGACCCTTGAATAAAAATAATGCATCACAGTGTTTTACTTGGATTTTAGCTAAGACTTAGGAAATAAAAAGTGATCTATGTGACTAGAAAGTATTTAGAATCAGTACAGTAGTAATCACTGTAGGTACAACTGTAACATGAATTCAATTCAGTGTACTGTTCATACGAAAATGGTATAAAAGAAGAAAATGCCTACTGAGGTTTCCTGGGTTTTACACAACATGTTGCCTTTGTTTGTGTACATGTCATTTAAAGAAGTTATATCCCCGTTGTCATTGTATGTTAATTAATGAACCTGTGATTTAGAGGGGAATGGTTTGCTGCTCGCCATGCTACTGACCTGAGGCAGACTTAGTGAAGCCTCTGCCCTCTGTTAGAAAAGCATGAGCAGTGCATGATCCATAAATGTGTCAGCAGCAAAGAAAGCATGAAAGGATAAATCACGATCATATGAGGACTTGTATACAAGGTACCCAGCCATTTCAGTTGACATTTATACCTGGCTAAATGATACAAACGCGAAACTCTGCTGTGCTTTTTCCTGAGATGGAAAAGCTCAAAGACTCCACTGAGGGCACAATTTATTAGCAGCATTATGTCTTCTGTTGTGGAAGCTGTACAAAGGTCTAATACAATGCAAGTTCTCTCCAGAGAGCTTTCTTTTTGCTGTCTTTGCCTTGTTCCCCACTTTGATCCTCATTACTTTATTAGTATCAATACTATAATCCTGATATGTGCAGGCAGACCATTCCAGTGCCGTGTGATTACTTTGCAGGTAAGCCATCTTTAAATATGGTTAAAGTTCACAGGAAGGATAATTTCAGGAACCAAATGGTGGTTATTTTCCGCATTTTTCATTTGATCTTTGCTGCTGATATTTCCCTGATCCAATATCCCTGTCTTGCAACAGGTCAGGGGTATTTTGGCACCCTGTGGACATGAAAAGCTGGCATTAATCAGCAAAGTAGGAAAATCAGTTTCATACAGATTGTCACAGGATGACCATTCATAATTCAAGTATGGTACAAAGCAGGATCCTAGTCCAGGTCGTTAACCGGGCTAAGTTAATAACTTCTCTTATTTGCTCTATGTGCACAATATCCACAACAGGGGATCTGGATCTGGTTAAGGAGAATTACAGATAAAAGAAAAAAAAAGAATAACAAGGAACGTAGTAAATTAAATGCACAGATAACATAAACTTGAGAAGTGGGTAGGCAATGTGGGAGACAATGACGAAGACCAGAATTCTCCAGCTATTGATTGAAGAGCCATCAAGAAACTCAGTTTGAACTTACAACTGATCAGAAGGGAGAAACAAATAACATAGTATGGGAAATTTGAAGGAGATCTGTGGGGTCCTGAGCAAAAGTTATCACGAGAGGTTTAAAGTAAGGTTCAAAGGTGGGGAAAAGGAGGGAATCTGGGTTGATCACAGACGAGTAAGTACGCGAAAATACAGATGAAGAGGGATAAAAAAGACTGGTTGCATGTAAGCAGCTGCTGGTCTACAGACACGTCCGTCTGAACCTGCACTTTATCACAGCAGTCTGTCCTGTCTTCTTATTAAATCCTTTCTTGGCTATCTTTCTGTGTAATTTCACTCTATAGGGGCATATCTGTCTGTGGTGCCAGCAAGTGGAATGACTGAGGATCTAAGTACCAGTGACTGGGGAGATGGGCGTGAAATGAACTCAAGGGTCAGCAAATGGAGTCAGACCACAGGTCATAGGAACCCAAGTGTGTGCGGTGCCAGAAACTGAAAATGAGAGTCTAACTAAGCACCAGCAAGTGCACCGAGTCTGTGGGTTGTAGGTCCCTTGTGCCTTGGTGCTAGCAAATGGGCTTCAGCTAGAGCACAGACATAAAAATATGTCTGTGATACCTTACTAGCAACAAGTGTGAATGATAATTTGCTTTTCATACTTCATTTAAATCAACATGCATCAAGAAATCAACGTAAAACATTAAAGGCAAGCTGATACATAGGATATAATTTGACATGTTCCATTTTCAGGTTTGCTGTAGCTGGTGCAATTATTCAGTTTATTTGTAGTAAAAAGTTATGCAAATATATAATTTGGTATCTAATTATAGTAAGGGAAGAATTTTCTGGTTTACATTGAAATGTTAATCTCCGGAGGTTAATTTTCATTCATTCAAACCTCCCATGCCAATATTGACGATCGCCTTTGAGGCAATGCTGTGACCTTAGCACAATAGGTGCCCCTCACCTCTACTGGTTGTGTGCAAACCGTGCCATGAAAAATCTCTTATGGAGATGGCAGGAGACCTGCAGACTCGAGTGGATGGTGCCTGGGATGCATGTTGAAGATAACCTCTATGCAGCCTATATGCGCAATTACCCTGACAACTTGTAACATTGATGTGGTATTAATGTTCTAACAGAAGGAGGATCTATATTTCACATGTTGGCCAGGACCGTCCTTCCTTGGCTAGGGATCAATGAGTTGGATAATGGGACTGTCAATCCCTCTGCTACCCTGGAAAATACAGGAAATGGAACTAGCATGGCCATGCAAGCACTGCAGCAAGAAGTTGCTCAGGTATCACGATCACTATTCAGAATGTCTAGCTTGAGAACTACTTGCTGGCTGCAGAAGGTGATGTTTGCGTGTTAGTAAATGCTACCTGCTGTTGTCTGTGTAAACCAAGATCGATGCATTGAGACAAATCTTAAGAAATTCTGGGAATGACTAAGGCTCTCGCATGAGGTGACAACCAAAAATACCGATTGGTGAATTGCTGAATTACGGCCATGGCTAATCTGTTGGTTCTCAGATCTCAGGGTACTTATTAAAAGATTTGCCTATTCTTTTTGGAATTATCTTATTTACTGGCATTGCTTATATTTGAGGGTTTTTTTGTATCAGAGGGTGAGGCTGTAGATTGTGCTGTAAAGCATTTTCTGAGTTGTGGTCAAGCCACACCTCAACATGGGTTGGGGGCCACTGGATGTAAGTGGATGCTAATCCTGAATTGTAATCTCTTTTTACAGCTTCTCTTGTAGCATTGGGGAAGACACCATAGCAATCATCTCCCAGATGCTCGTGCAATGGATTCTTGGTAGAGGTGACTTTATGGTACTTACCTCGTGATGCACCAGTTTTTGGCTCCTGACTACATAAATTATTTACTGCAGGTGTTGGAACATCAACCTCACCTAGCTTACTAGATAGCTAACAACTTGCTTCAGAACACTCTAGCCTGTAACTCCATATCAAGTGATGATCTGAGAGAATCCAGGGGTGGAAATAACACTCTGCCTCCTGACATCCTGCCCTTTGACAGACATAGGCAGCGTAGGCAGGGTACTGCCCACATTCCATGTAAGGTATGATTCTCTCAAATCACAGTACTATTGGTGGAACCAAAGGGTGGCATGCTTCTTACTGACATTCAGAAGCTATTTGCATGACTGGCTGTGGCTTCCAGATGACCTAGACACTAAGTGTCACTGTAGGTCCAATGGAGCCATGGCATTACCTATGTTTGTACATTGTGTTTGCTATCAGTGATCAGGTGGGTGCATTGTTCATCTTTCTTACTGCCTCTGTACAGGTTTGTTTTATAATGTGTTGTCAGATTCCACTACTGTTCAGATCACACTGGTTCATATCCAGTTTTTCATCCACCAGTATTACCAAGTCCTTCTCCACATGGCTGCTCTCAATCCATTCATCACCTGGTCTCCACTGATATTGGGGATTGCCCCAATCCAGATGCAGGACCTTGCCTTTAGCCTTGTTGAACTTCATGAGGTTCACAAGGGCTCACTTCTCAAGCCTGTCAAGATCCCTCTGGAAGGCATGCCTTCCCTCAAGCAAATCAACCTCACAACTCAGGTTGGCATCACCTACAAAGTTGCTGAGGGTGCACTTAATCCCACTATCTATGTCATTGATGAAGATTTAACTAGTACTGGACCCTTGAGGGACACCACTGTTTTCCCCTTGGCTATTGACTGCAACTCTTTGAATGTGGCCATCCAGCCAGTTCCTTATCCTTCAAATACTGCCTCCATCAAACCCCTATCTCTCCAATTTAGCAGCAAAGATGTTGTGTGGGACCATATCAAAGGCCTTACAGAAGTCCAGGTAGAGGACATCAGTTGCTCTTCCCTTATCCAACAAAGCAGTCACTCCATTGTAGAAGGTCACCAGATTTGTCAGGCAAGATTTGCCCTTGATGAAGCCATGTTAGCTGTCCCCTGTCTTCCATATGCCTTGACATAACTTCCAGGAGAATCTGTTCCATGATCTTACCAGACACAGAAGTGAGGCTGACTGGTCAGTAGTTGCCAGGGTCCTTCTTTTTATCCTTTATAAAAATGGGTGTGAAGTTTCCCTTTTTCCAGACACTGGGAACTTCATCTGACTGTTACGACTTTCCAAATAAGATGAAGAGAGCAGGTTAGCAACTACATCTGCCAGTTCCCTCAGCACCCGGGAATGTATCTTGTTGGGTCCCATGGACTTGTGCATGTTTAGGTTCCTCAGGTGGTCTTGAACCTGATCTTCTGCTACAAAGGGTGGGATTTCATTCCCCCAGTCCCTGCCTTGAAGTTCAGGGACTTGAGGGATGTGGGAAGAGTGGTTGCCAGTGAAAACTGAGGCAAAAAATTGTTGAGCACCTCAGCCTTCTCCTTGTCAGTTGTCACTAGTCTTCCGGTCTTACTAACTGGGGGGACAGGAAGGTGTTGAAGTGGTAAATTTTCTTTCATCTTCCTTTTCAAACCAACATACTTGTAGAAGCTCTTTTTATCATTTTTCGCATTCTTTGCCAAATTCAGCTCCGGCTTTGTCTTAGCTTTCCTGATCCCATCCCTACATACCCAGGTGGTATCCCATGCTGGTATTCTACCTTCATTTTTTGATTTCTTGCAAACGGGAATTCGGAGTTCTTGTGCTCTAAGAAAAACATCTTTCAATAGCTGCCAGTTCTGTTCTGCTCCTTTATTCCCAAAGAGAGTTTGACAGGGGGTCCAATCCACTAATTTCTTAAGCAATTGAAAGTGTACGGTACTAAAATTTA
Source organism: Limnodromus scolopaceus (assembly GCA_028565335.1). Lineage (NCBI taxonomy): Eukaryota > Metazoa > Chordata > Aves > Charadriiformes > Scolopacidae > Limnodromus > Limnodromus scolopaceus. Next base: position 4,981,661 of record JAOXNO010000004.1, read on the forward strand.
GGATCTTAATGATAGCCAGACTCTAAGTGCTACTGCCTATAAAAGACAGTATGTAGACAAACCTTTTCAAAAGGTAGTTTGAATGAACACTGGCAAAAAAGTTCTTGTCCCAAGGATCAAAACCCAATGCTTAGAATTCATAGCTGGTACTCACAAGTGCTATAGCAATAATGTATCCCAGGGCACGGAAAACTGCATTTGCCATTGCGCTCTTTGCATTCCTCTGGAGAGGCAAGTGCCAACAGAGTGCTGTTATACTTGCCTACATACAGATTTCAGAACATAAGTTACGCATTTTTAGCTGTAGACTGTAAATCTAGTGCAATCAGGAGATGGTTCATTGCCACACTGCATCAGCAATGGTGGAAATAATTTCATACCTGATAATTCAAGATATAGTGTAACTTATGGGAAGACTTACTCAATTGTAGTCAAAATTAGGTTGTGTTCCTAATTATTTCACAGAAATTTGGGGGACTTTGGACATGCTATTTTATACTTACTCTGTTTAACCAACTTCAAAATGGAATTGGTTTTAAAAATTCCTAACAAGAATGCTACAAGGTTTGAATAATTCTTGTGTGTAAAGTACCGTAGCTCCACAAATGAGTGGTGCTTTCCATTGTAAGTGGAAGAGAAGTAATTTTACAGCACTTCATTACAGGACAGGAAATATAATTACAAGATAAATACACCTGTGTTTACCAGAACTGACTACTAGATGTCACTCTTGTTTCACAGATATAGCTGGAAAGACAACTCTCATACTGTAATGCCTCCTCACCATTTGGAATTTATACATGAGTAATCATTTGCTGTCAAAACATAAGGTAAATCATTTTGCTGAAGGAGAATTCTGGGGAAGGAACAGGAAACTACAGCCCAATTAAAATATCTGTGGAGTAAATTATTCCACAGATACTACTTATATGTTGGAAACTAGATGTAGCAGTTTCTTCATCCACAAGAGAGGAATGTCCTGATGCTTTGGTTTAAGAAATCAAAGCGTTATTTCATGAAGGTGAAAAGGCAACAGGCAGAAGCACTCAGTAGTGAAGTTTCCTTCCCAGAGTGACCAACAGATAACATGGGAGAGAATTCTTCTGATGAAGAAGCAGAAGAAGGGCCTTCTAAACAGACAAAGGAAAGGGGCCTTCTAATATGGATCAGGAAGAGAGTCCTTCTTGGGCAGAATTAGCGCAGGAGGAGGAATCAGATGCAGTAATCTGAATCTAATTTCATAATCAGGAAATCCTTCACTACGAAGGACTTGCAAAATATGAGAAAGGACATTATCTGTCATGAAGGTGAGACACTTATCTTCTGGCTGCTCCGATGCTGGGATAATGGGGCCAATAGCATGGACTTAGAAGGCAGAGAAGCTAGACAGTTGGGAAATCTGGCCGGAGATGGAGGCATTGATAAAGCAATTGGGAGAAAATCACACACTCAGTCTCTAGGGGCGACTCAAGTCAGCTGTAAAAGGGCAGGTATCTCTTTAAGGATGATATTGAATGCCACCTGAGCAAATGGACCACCATGGAGAAAGGTATTAAGTACCTGAGAGAATTAGCTGTGCGAGAGGTGATTTATGGTGATTGGTGAGTGAATGTAGACCCTGATGACATGTCATGGAAACAACCTATCTTGCGGAAGTTTGGGTGCAGAGTGCAGCACCGATGTATTCCCCCACATTGCCAACAATGGTCTGGGGAGGATCTGATGCAGATACACCAACTGTAAATGAAGTGGCTAACAGAGTGGCTCCTCTCACTGTAGCAGCCATGGAAAAACTGGCTGAGAAAACCAAGAAAATGGCCAGGAAAATGGCTGAGCAAATTGAGAAAATGATTGGGAAAATGACTGAGAAAATGATTGGGAAAATGACTGAGAAAAATGAGAAACTGTTTGATAAACTGTTTGATAAACTGACAAACTGTCCAGGATGGAGGGAAGATCCCACTCTTCCCCTGCATGGACCCATGTCACAGCCGTTAGGAGAAGACACACTATGAGACTGGCTCAAGAGAGACAGTCCATGCCATGAGATATCCTGTGGCATTGCCTTCACGACCCGGGAGAGGACATGGGGAAGTAGGATGGACAACCCAACTTGGCATGATAGGCATGAGTACATGAGTTGGAGGGTGAAACAGATAGAAGAAACAATTTTTCCAGGAGGATGGCTGCTCTGGTGCACGGTGAACAGTTTTCTGGTCTAGGTAGGAACTTATCTGCAAATTGTGGGTACTAGGCTCAATATTAGAGGGGTCTTGCTTCCAGTCAGGAAAAGGAGAGGGACAACGAATTTTACTGGACTGTGTGGATTTGATGGTCTGGCACATAAGAGCCATAAAAGTGTACAGACCTGGTGGACACTGGTGCACAATGTATCCTATTGCCATTGAATCATAAAAGGACAGAATCTGTTACTATTTCTGGAGTGACAGGTGGGTCTCAAGAACTGACTGTATTGGAGGCCGAAGTGAGCCTAAATGGGAATAAATAGGAGAAGCACCCCATTGTGACTGGCCCAGATGCTCCGTGCATCCTTGGCATAGACTACCTCAAGAGAGGGTGTTTTAAAGACCTGAAAGGGTATCAGCTGGCTTTTGGTATAGCAGCTGTAGAGGACCGAGGACGTCTTCTGTTCCTGGTCTTTCAGATTACTCTTCTGTTGTGGGATTGCTCAGTGTCAAAGAAGCAGGTGCCAATTGGTGCTGCCACAGAGCATTAATGACAATATCGCACCAACCAAGATGCCCTGTTTCTCAGTCATAACCCGATTCCTTGGCTAGAGACCCAAGTAGTGATCAGCAAGACTCATTCACCCTTTAACAGCCCTATATGGCCAGTGCAAATGTCTGGTGGCGACTGGGGAATAACAGTAGACTATCATGGCCTGAATGAATCATACCACTGCTGAGTGCTGCCATGCCGGACGTGCTAGAACTTCTATATGAACTGGAGTCAAAGGCAGTCTCTTTCTCTCTCATCTTTCTCTCCCTGAAGAGAGAGTTTGGGAAGAGTACCTGTTGTTCCTTTTAGTGGCCAGCCCATCCCGACACATGAAAGGTATTGAAACGAATCATCCTTTTCGATAGACTCTTCTAAGCTTTATTCTCCTCTTAATGATTCTTCTGCATCCTGGGAAAGACCTTCTTCCCTCTTGCTTTCTGTTTACTTTCTGCTGTGCCTCAGGTGGTAAAAAAATTACTGAACTGCTGCTTTGGAGAACAGAAAGAAATCACCACAGCAAATATTGTTCAGAGGCTGCAAGGAAATTGTACCACCCAATGAAAACACTCACAAAATTCTACTGGAGGGAATTATTCAGGAAAAATATTTTCATAAATATAAGCTTATTTCTAGTGAGATTTGGTACATCCACCCTCACTTCCCTATTTGCCACAGAAGGCATTTAAACATTCTTTTCAGATGCAATGTACCTTTTTATTATTACTTGTATCACTGATGGAGAAAAATAGCTATAGAGTCTTTAAATTTTTCCTCAAAAAATCTCAAATGGATAAGCTAAGAAACATACATTCATAAACTAAAAGGTATGTCAAGAACGAGTGATTATTGAAGACATATACGCCCAACTTAAAAGGTGACAGCATCTCCTCTCTTATAAGCCAATTTAGCTGACATTAAAGCTAGCATTTCAGACACCTTACTGAAACCCTACGTCTTGAGACATATGATAAATGCTTTTGAGGTCATGTTGACACGTTCAGAATAAATTCCTTTATTAAATTCACATGCTTTCTCTACCCAGTCCTACACTGTTCAGATCTGATTTATTTCTTTGAGAAATGATATTTGACATTGGATGGAACAGTCAGCCTTTTGTAGATTAGTTGAGACTATAGGAAGTAGCTGTGGAGATAACCACTAAGGAGGAGAAGGGAAGTCCTTCAATCTTGTTGCAATGCTTGTAACATGTCTTTAAGTAATAGATTCACTAGTAATCATGCATTTCCCACAGAAATGCTGAAGAAACAAAGCAAATTAACTGATAGAAAAAGATAGCTAAATTGTTTGTGCAAAAGAAAGTACAAGTGTTTGCTTGAATGTACATCTTTTTATCTAAGATGACTATTTCCCTAAAGTCTTTTGACTAAAAGTTGGCATAAAGGTATATTTGCAAGCAGAATTTGTTGACATTTACAGCACAACTCAAATAAATCCACAATGTTAGTATTGTACCCTTCACATCCAGCCAACTGTAGGCAAAGGGACAAAGTCAGCTTGCAAGCAGAACAAAAAACATGCTTAATGGCACAGAACTATTGTGAAGGAATATTCTCAACATGCTCAGAGATCCAGGAAAGATAAAAAACAGACAGGGATGGGAAAGCTCTCAGTAAGCAAGGCACAGAGCTTCCAGAAATGATAAAATATGATGGCGTCCCCTACTACTCATTATTTATTCTAATCAGAAGAAGTCTCTAAATATAAAGATCGCAAATAATGCATATTAAAGCTGATGAAAAATTGGGTATTTTTGTTTTAGATGTTTTTGGAATAGAATCTGAAGATGATTAACAGTGGAAGTCACACCTGTAGAGATATTTGGGAACTCAAAGGTTAGAAAGTGAATTGCACTGAGCAAGGTAGATATTTCTTAAGTTTATATCTTCTTACATATTTTAAGAACACAACATTAAATAACAAGTTCCTAAAATGGCAAAATATTTTTCAGCATATCTTTGTGAAAGAACATGGAAAGGTATAGTGGAAGCTAGAAAAAAAGCAACATCTTAATATTTGTTTATCCAAAGTATTTGTGCTCTTTTGAGACCCACAAGACTTGGATGGAATTCTTGTAAGATTAGTATTTCTTCTGAGATTTCCAGTCCTTATTGCTTCTGATCCTAATTTTATATAAAGAAAGACAGAAAAAATCCCATGTGGCTATGCAATTCACTACCTTAACAAAACTGGTGGGAAAATAGCTTTAAAATAGCCATCTTCAGTTTCTGAAATTTATGAAGCTAATCAGCCATCCTGGGTAATATCATTCCCCCAAAGCATTACACTCAAAAGTAAATTTGGAGGTACCTGTGAATTTTAAGTTTCCACAGTCATTATTTAACATTTGGCACTTAACAACCTATATATACAGTAAGAACCTCAACAGATGCATTTGTTGCCAAAAATTGAGAGCATAAATCACTTATTTAATATTCAAAGCAGATCATGTCCTTGGAGATGAGGATCTTATTATCCTCTTATGAGGAGTGGCTGAAGGAGCTGGGCTTGTTTAGCCTAGAGAAAAGGGACCTGAGGGGACACCTTATCACTCTTTTCAAATACCTGACAGGAGGTTGTAGAGAGGCAGGCGTTGGTCTCTTCTCCCAAGTAACAGGCGATAGGGCAAGACGAAATGGCCTCAAGTTGTGAGAGGGGAGATTTAGATTGGATGTTAGGAAAAATTCTTACACTGAAAGGGTTATTAAGCATTGAGACAGGCTGCCCAGGGAAGTGGTTGAGTCACCATCCCTGCAGGTATTTAAAAGATGGGTAGACGTAGTGCTGAAGGACATGGATTAGTGGTGGATTTTGTCAGTGTTAGGCTGATGTGATGGTTGGACTAGATGATCTGAAAGGTCCTTTCCAACCTAGGCAATTCAGATGATTCTATGAGACTTCACATTTCTTTTACATTAATGTTAACACCTATAAATATGACTCTGGAAGCCTTTCTTTAGTCCGTAGTAAAACTGAGAGCAATTTGAATTCCAGGAAGCGTACTCATTAAATACAAGAGAAACAAACAATACATATTTAATAGGTTATGTGGTCAGGCAATTTATCTAAACCGCAAAGTCCTAACATTGTTATGTTGTCATATCCCAGTCCTATGTTCTCACCCATTGTCACTTCAGAGTTCTGCACCC
>JAOXNO010000004.1:4987666-5032073 GCA_028565335.1 Limnodromus scolopaceus
CTGAAGGACATGGATTAGTGGTGGATTTTGTCAGTGTTAGGCTGATGTGATGGTTGGACTAGATGATCTGAAAGGTCTTTTCCAACCTAGGCAATTCTATGAGACTTCACATTTCTTTTACATTAATGTTCACACCTATAAATATGACTCTGGAAGCCTTTCTTTAGGCAGTAGGTAAAACTGAGAGCAATTTGAATTCCAGGAAGCATACTCATTAAATACAAGAGAAACAAACAATACATATTTAATAGGTTATGTGGTCAGGCAATTTATCTAAACTGCAAAGTCCTAACATTGTTATGTTGTCATATCCCAGTCCTATGTTCTCACCCATTGTCACTTCAGAGTTCTGCACCCTTTGGCCTCAGATCTGTTGGAGACTGGATGTTCCTGGGTCTACCTGGAGGTATGTCTAGCTCCTCCCAATGAAAGAAACACAGAAACATTCAGTGGCTGCCTTCAGTTTGGATTAGTTCAGACTCAGTATTTCTTCCATTGCCGTTATCTGATATCTATGACATTAAGATACAATAAAAACAATTTTAATTCATTTTTAAATAAGAAGTCAACATAGTATTGCCTCTAGCTGTATTTATTATTATGAATCCAGAAGAAATTGCTATTTCTTGCTTACATGTCGAACAGCAACAGAGCTGTGCCCCTGTATAAACAGCGTAAACTCAGTTATCACTGAAGAATTTCTCACCCCCTTTTAAAGACAAGAAATCAGGTAGAATCCAAAGATTTCCTCTGAGTAACGTCTGTTGTGTCTGACTGTTAGGATGCTGAAATTAGTCTAGGTGACTCCACAACTCCATGCGTATTTAACCAAAATAGCTTGACATTTAGGCATATTCCTGAAACATTTTACAGGTTAAAGGAGAAAACCAGGATAATTTATTTCTGGTTGTTAAGCGCAATAAATCATTGCTGCTATAGCTCACATAGGAAAAGAAAATCTGTTCCTCAATAGCTTAATACTTAGAGATAATAACACATCCTTTAGTAAAGAAGCATGTATTTCAAACAAAATGAAAACAGAATCACTGAGATAAACATGGACTGCTATCATAAACAGATGCAAAAGCATGATAGTCTGCACTATTGCAAGACTAGAATTAGGTTGGAAACATATCCTACCAATAACAATGTAATGATTGTGACTTGATCTTTATGAAATGCCCCTGGATGTACTAAAAGCATTGGAAATGAATAAGAATTGGTGAACTTTAGCTTGAATAATACACTTAAAAGGGAGGGAAAGAAAAAAAAAAGAGTAAGAAGTGGGAAAGAGGAAATAAAAAAAAATTGGACTAAATGAAGGGTTTCGTGGGGGTTCTCATGTACAAGATGACATCTATTGCTAGATCAGTTGTGCCTGGAGTTAGAAAATGTCTAGGATTGAGACTACAGATTCATGGAGCTAAAAAGAGATCAGCAAAGGGTAAAAGCAATACAGAATTCATTGCTAACACTCAGGTGCTTCAAGCTAAATTAGTTCAAATTGCTGGATTCCTCACTGTCTTTGAAGAGTAATATATCTTTCAAAAGCCTCAAGATCCAAGAGACTTGTTTGCTCCTTGTATCAAGCCAGAAATCAGATCATGTTGTACGTGTGAATTCAGTGCACCAAGCAAATGCAGAATGAAGACGCTTCTGCTTCTCAGCAGGCTGCTTGCTGATTTGTTTTCTTAATAATCAGAGCTTGCATTCCTCACACTATTGGGAAACAATAAATGCTCCCGAAATCAATGCTCTGTCTGAGTGCATGCTTTATCCAGAGCTGCCGAAAACCCAGTCCTTATATACAGCCCTTTCCAAACAACCAGACAATCAGATGGCCTTAAGAAACTATTTTTTAGCGTTGCAGCATACTACAGAAAACTGACAAAGTCTGCTCAATATAGCTCTAATAATAGAGGAGACATTAGCAATTACATGGCTATAATATGAGGAAGTTTCCCCCACAGGAAGACTATATTGCCATGGTAACTAAGAAAGGAAGTCAATTTAATGTAGCAGCTCACATTTTCCTCATTTTCTGTATCAGCATTTGCTCATGGCAGTTACATTATTTAGAATGAAAGACCTTTACTCAAAGACATAAACTTTCTGGAAGCAATAGGAGTTTGCTTACATTATGGGAAAATAGTATTTTTCAATTCTAATAGGTACACTTTAATATAATCATAGAATCATAGAATGGTTTGGCTTGATCTTTAAAGACCCTCTAGACAAACCCTCCTGCCATGGGCAGGGACACCTTTCACTAGATGAGATAAGAATATATTATATAGTTACTCTTGAATTTGAAAAATTCTCAGTAGAAATTCTTTAAATTCCTTTTCAATATTAATCCAGATTTATTTTCTTATATATACTGACCATAAAATGACATCCAGGAAAATAGCTGAAAGATATTTGGTCTACAAGGATCAGAGCACCCAAAAAAACCCCAACTAGATGGAGAGGTAGATTTCATGAAAGGCATCTGAGAAGGAAGGAAAATAAAGAAAAAAAATTGAAGGCTGTCAATGAACTCAGAGTGGCTGGGACAGGGTAAAAAGCCACATAGATGCAAAGTATTTAGTGATCTGTTTCAAGCTACTCCACAGCAAGTTAGCTTTTCAATTCTTACACGCCACTGTAAGAGGTACCTTTTACAAATACTTTAGCTACAGAACAAAATTCACTGCACTGCACAAAATGGGATGTCTTACACAGAGAGCAAATCACATAAATTTGGCAAACGGGTGAGGAACAGAGAGCATAGAAATGGCACTTAACAGGCAAAAGCAGCCGTTTGCGAAATAGGAAAATGGGGATGCCTATCTAAAACTAAACAATATGTTGTTCGAGGCAAAATTGAAAGAAGCACAATGTAGGGTAGTTGATGTACACCTCTTCTTGGGAAGGGATCGCTTATCCTTACCTTGCTCTCATTTAAAAACATACATATGTATTGAAAGCCACAGCTGTCAGTATTGACCATAATAGCAACATATGGCCCAAAGCTGCATTTGTTGCTTAAAAAAACTTCAAAACATGGCTCAAATAACCCAGAAGACTTAGAAACTTGCAACGATCAAAACAGACAACAAATAGGTATTTTGTGAGAAAAATCCTGAAGCTGTAGTAAGGATGACATTATAAAAGATCACAGCACCAAAAGACTGGAGAAGATATACTCCTCAGTTCTTTTTATTATTTTCAGGTCTGAGATGTGTGTCAAAACGGTGATTCCACCCTTGGACTGAACCTGCAGCAGCACAGAATGCCAGAATCAAAACTGTGTGAAATAAAAGGAGTGCTTGCTTTGCAAGCAAAGAAGCAATGAAGAACGTTGCAGGAGTAAGTGATCAGGCTCAAAATAATCTGTGACTATAGGGTCCCTAATAACATGATGACTACAGATTAAGGCAAAGAGTTTATACAATGAGACCAGCCTTCACGCCTTATCAGTACTGGTGGAGAAGATGCAGGTGACTCCTTGGGGAAGGGTGATAGTGTCTTTTGGGAGGGAGGAAGCATGCTATATATAAACAGCGACCTGCTGAGTTCAGGCAATAGATCTGGTCTCTTAAAATCAAATATAGAAGAGAAAACTACAAACTCCACAGTGGAGGATGATGGGATGATGACTCCACAGAGATGACGGGAGATTCTTTTTCAGGGGGACAACGCAGGAAATAATTTCCTGATTTGACCTGAAATCTGTGGAAATGGACTGCCTTGCGGGAAGACAAATGGATGGATAAGGATTGTTAGTGAGGGTTATCCAGTCTACACTGCTCATTTAATTCACTGATGCCACCATCACAATTTGGGATTATTTTAAGCAGAAATTTTTTGAGTAGAAGTTCTTGGCATGGGACAAAAATGATTCACAGGTGGTTTTGATTAATATCTTTCGAAGGATGAGATTAAGGTAGAGGCTAAGATATTCTGGAAATAAGTTTTCTTTGGTGATAATGTTACCGTAGAAGGTTTTCTTCTCTTGATAATGAAAGGATAACCCAGAAGGTCTTGTGTAGGGACGTGTTCTCTCTCAATAAAAAGGGAAGAGTAGCTTTGTATTGACTTACCTATTCAAGTGTAGGCATGTTCTGGTAAAAATATTTAAAAATGAATGTTTTTATAAGGCTGAGTAGTAACAAACAACTGAGAAAAACATTGTTTAAAATGCTTTGTCCATTTCCTCCCTTTCCTTGTAGATTTAGATTTTTTTAAAAATTCAATCTGTATTGATCTCAAATTCTTATTTATAGGAAACCTTCTAGTAGTACAGCCGTCCTTGGTGTTATGTTCAGCTTTCCAGTGTCTGAGTCCTAAGACCAATTTTCATTCTTCCTCAAGCAGAGTAAGAGAGAGGAATTTATAATGAGTCATCAGGATCCCCAAGTCTTACTCAGAGCAGTATGAAGTTTCTTTTACCTTAGTCTTGAATACACATTGGTTAATTTTTACACCTTTACATGACACAGTTTTCTTTCTTCTCACTGGTCCCCATTTAAAGTTTGCAAGTTGCACAATAGCCTCTTCACCAACCTTAACAACTTTCCCTCAACTATTATCCAAAACCTCTAACTTTTTCTTAGTCTGTACTTGAAAATGTATGTTTTGCACATTATCTTCTCACAAAGGTAAAATTGACTTTGATTCTTTCTGAAAAGGAAAATTCTCAAGAGTGCACAAAATATGCATTCTGCTTCAAAATTCATCACTTCTTCTAGCTAAATTTCACAGTTAAACATAGTGATGTGATGGATGCATTCAACCCCTTTACCAAAATAACAATAGTTTGGTACAGGCTCCAAAGGAGGTAAAGGCCTGATCTGTAGCTGGGCCAAGAACTTCTCTAGTTCAACCTGTTCTCCAAAAACCCACAAAGGACACACTAAACATCAATACAGATGAGTTTGGAACACCAATCATGAGATTTGCACATAAATAATAGATGGCTTTTCCAAAACTCATTTATCAGAAAATAACGGTGTGGGTACAAGGAGTCTCATGCATACCTTTTTCATGGCATGCAATATGACTACTAGCCAACCACTTCATCCCATAAATATGACAGCCTAGGTGAGCCATCTTTGCGCGTCCCATGCTAGGCAATGTGGCTGCATGGTGGTGATCTCCCTTTGAGGTGGGATTCCTCTCAAGATTGCTCCTCGAGTAAGAAAGACCAACAGGAGATCTTTGGTAAGTGACTATTATTGCACATAACCCTGTAGTAGAATAACCTTGATTTTGCTTTGGTAATGGTGAATACATGCTGAGTTGAGGCTAATGACCAAACCCAGGACTAAGTCTGGATCCATTCACACCTAGACTCTTCTCTGAGAAGGAGTTTAGAAAAAAAGGGGGTCCATTCTGAACATCATGACTCAATGGGATGGTCACCCTTACCCTTTGTGTCCTTGATCTCTGTGAATCATTCTAACTTGAGCATAATTCAATTTTCCTTTATATATTTTCCCATGTAGAAATTAATAGAGTGAACCTTACTATCGAACTTTGTTAAGCCACACTTTTGCAGTATCATATTAAAATCATTTTGCTAATACTTTTGACAGCGGTTCTTTAAGTGATCTCAATCATCCATTCACGACAAGCGAGAGTCATGAGATAATAGCAATACATCAAATCAATGAGCAAACAGAGAAATCTTGTGGGAATTTCTAAATACACAGAAACAAAATCCAATGCAGGAATGCTGTGAGCTGAAAATAGCTGGAGGTGGTGAGATCAGTCAAAGACAATACCATAGTTATTTGCCTTGTTCTTCCTCTTCCCTGGTGGGTACATGTGTTCACTGTGAGAATCATTTTAGCAAGATGATTATAAAAATGGTTTGGGTTGGAAGGGACCTTTAAAGATCATCTAATCCAACCCCCTGCCACAGGCCGGGACATCTTTCACCAGATCAACTTGACCATGAACAATTCTAATAATAGGGCATCCCCAATTTCTCTGGAAAACCTGTGCCATTGTCTCACCACACACTGTAAAAAAAATAAAATATCCTTATATCTATTCTAAATCTACTTTCTTTTGTTTTAAAACCATTGCCCTTTGTCCTGTTTAATAATTTTGGGGCAGAAGGTGCAAAAGAAAATTGAGAAAAATCAGACTAATATACAAGGAAATTGCTGCATGAAATTACTTCAAAAGTATTCTCAGTGTTCTTCAGTAATGGATTGTCTCTCCTTTCCAGAAGTTTGAAAGTGATTGAAAAGAGGTCTTATTTGTGATAAACACTGCCTGAATTTTAATCTCACTTAGGATACCACATCAATCTCTGGTCAAGAGGGACAGAAATACCGTACTCTTACATTAAATTATATTTTGTGAATAAAACTGCAACACTAAAATTTACTTTGTTTTCATCCTGATACTAGTAAAAAGTTACCTCTTTAAATATAGAGTAATTCAGAATCTCATCTGGTATTTTTTCACTCACCTGTTTTAAATAAACCAAAGAGCTGGTGGGTTGTCTTTTCATTCCTATACAGTTATCAGCACAATTTGCAAAATGAAGCTGAGAACTAGAGATCCTAAATTGAGCTAGTGCAGACTTAATCTGCCATGGAGATTCATGGCTGATGACTTATTTTACTGACATCCCTTTCCCACAAGCTACAAATCAAGGAGTAACTGATTTTTACAGGACACCACATTTCTCTTCTTTTTCCTACAAAGCTACTGAACGAACATAGAGGTGCAAGCTGTAGAAGTGAAACAGATGGTATTCTGCAGGATAAAATTGAAAACAATCTATGAAATGTGATTAAAGGCGCAGATCAAATTAATGACAGTTTTGCTGAGCCTTTTATGAGGATGTAAATGGGTATTTAAGCATGAAATTAGATAAATTTGGATCAGGAAAAATTCTGGTACTTCTTTTGAAGGATTCCACTTTATTAAATTTGTAAATCTGTTCTCTAAATGTTTGCAGTTTTTGATTTCACTGTAAATTTGGAATTGCATCTGACAGAGTCTGAGTTCCAGGAAGAGCTTCCTGACTAATGTTTTAAAAACTTTCAAGTTTTAAGTACAAGTGAGATATATCTATTTTGCAACTTATCATTTCAGATTACTCAATATGCATTCATAGCTAGCATAATTTTAAACATATGATCCCACTAATTCACTAAGTGATCAGAAACTACCAGTCCAGCAGAAAATCATTAAAATGTTGCATTTTACATCTTATTAGAGTGAAATGCACTTATCTACTTGATTTAACATGTCTCGACATCTTTTTTTTTTTTCGAATACATTAGCCAGATCTATATTAGCAAAACTAAATCCAGAAGTCTCTAGCAGTGTCAATATGTCTAAATTTACCAACAGCGTAGTCTCTTTGAATCAAATGCTCTAATCCATCTTCCGTAGAACAAACTATTCAAAGGCAGCACTGTCAGCACCTTTTGTTACCAGCTTGATGAAGGAGTTGATCCTGTACCAGGCTTTAGTTTCATCTGCAGTTACTTGCCTTTCAATATCTTAACACTCAGTATAGCAGAAAGAAATATTCTTTTAGTATCCATGTCGTAAAGTAATTCTTTGCTCTAGTTCTAAGAATTTTGAAAACTTCCAAGCAAGCCTTAGGGAAAATTAAGAAGGCAGCAGTCAAAGAGGGCTGCTAAGGAGGGAAGTCTGCAGCCTCCCAAGAAATATTTTGACCTAATGTCCCTTATACCTGGCCAGAAACTCTTTAGTTAGAAAAGACACGTGTACTGTGTACAATAGGTGATATCATGATTTTTTAGTAACATATCCATCACTATTTGCAGCTATACTGTGTTCAAAATTGTTTTTTCAAGGAGCAATTATTACACTGCCTTTTGTACGCAACCATTTTCCCAACTTCCAGTTTCCTGCTTGCCTGGTTTAAATAATTTTTATTAAATGACCAAAGACTGAACAGAGAAACTGCATTATAGGTATAATAATTAGACTGGTCTCAATGATTTAGGACTGTAGGGATTCAGTGGGTTCCTAAAAGCGGGGCAGGAGGAATCCCTGGGTTGTGGGGCTGCTGGAGGTGACACCCACTTAACATCCTTTAACACATTTGCATAAAAACTTGCAGTAAAAATTTTGTGTACAAGTGTGCAATTTCATTTCAATGAGGAGCAGATTTTATTGGACTGGTACACACAGTTGCAAAGACCACAAATATAATCCAGAACAGAAATTTCAAATACCTAGAGTCAAGTGCAGGATTTTTAGAGGTTTTTTTTTTTTAGAAATATTTACGCTGTATTGTGGGATTTAGAAAAGCATTCCCACCTTACCAGATGGAAAAAAAATACATGCACAAAAAAACTCCTGAGCTCTGTAGCAAAGCACAAATTGTAATGAGATTGTTCTCATGCCTTTTAAAAGGCATTCATTATATTTTTTGTAAAAGAATTCTCAAGTATTTAGCAGGATTTGAAGTAATGATTTAATTTCCTCCTAGATGAAAAAATTAAAAAGGTTCTTTGCTCCTCCTTGCACCCTATTTCTCAAGACATGTAGAAACTTAGTATTTTATGACCATATTGGAATGGTTATATGTATGCATGTATATACACTTATCAGGGGAAAAGTGATAGCTGTGATGAGTGCGCTCAGCTTAGAAGGCTGACCAATAAAGCCAGCTTCAAACTTCACTGAATTCATTGGCAGCAGAGCTCATGCAAACACCTTATACAGTACTGATTTTCATCGTTAAAGCTATTAGTCATAAATTAGCTATGAGCGCACAATTCCATGGAGCTGATACTGTGTAGTGATCCCTGTTGGCTGTGATCCTTCATGGTTCTTAGTTGCCGGCTGTGGGAAAGTAACAGAAGATTGGCGAGAAGGCCTATAAGCACAATCCAAGTGACTCACGCGTCGGGTGCTGGAAAACACATGTATCCCACTAGTTGTTGTTTAGTCTTATGTGCTCGACAAGTAGAACATCTGCACGTAGATAACGAAGGCCTGGGATGGACTTAGGGGCACCTTATGGAACACGCCTGAGATTCCTGCCCTGATGTTGAAGAAGACCAAAGCACAGTGAAGAACTCTGCCTGCCTGAATCCTTGAAATGCAGGTGAGAACAGCAAGCATGAGCTCTCGCTCTCTCACTCCCTTGCTAACAAGGACTCTCTTGCTAATAAGAACTCTCTCTTGTTCCACAGTGCCTGTGTCCCCTGCTTGCATGCCTCTGCCTGGGTGCTGCTTCAGAGATTTCCCAATCCATGGGGTATCGAGATTAAATTTGTTCTTTGCCTTTCATCTGTGGTTTTTTGGTTGTTCCTGCATCCTGTCTGCATTGGCTCACACACTGGTCAAGGTGATCATGCTGGAGAGCACTTGGAGAAGATAACTTAGAAATGAAGTGGGCAAGTCTTCTTGCTTCTGCAGTTTTCCTCAATCATGCCTGTGGGATTTATATGCTGTTCCTCCCCACCCAAAATGCACTGTCTTCTTTGCTCTTGGTACTTCTTATCTTGTGGGGTTTTTTTTGTCAGTCCTATTGTTTATTTGGAGGATGTCCTCCCTGCAGTCCCATCTTGCCCTTAGGCCACTCCAAAAGAAGACTCTTGTTCCTTTCTGTTGAGCTACTATTCTTGAAGTATTGGAGTGTTTAAGTTTCATTGTAGCAGACCAAAGAAAATGAACACAGCTTTCCAGGGTAGTGCTTTGAGCATACAACTGCAGACGAAATCAATGTGAATTTGAAGAAAGCAGGAGCGGTGACTGCAACAGAGGGAGCAGGCTAGCCACTTTGGTATTGCTAGATCATCTCTGATGTCTAGATCCCAGGGTTAGAAAGACCATGGAGTACTTATAAATGGCGTATGAAAGAGAACTAATAGAACCACAAACCAGTGTCAGAAAACTCACTAAGCCTATACAGTTGGCATCTGAATTAAAAAAAAATTAAGAATCTATAGCTTAGAAGATGTTGAAAACCATTGCTCTGTTGTACATGAGACTACATCTACGTACGTCTACTTATATCTATGTACAAAGAAGAACACTATGTACAACCTCTGCACTTCTCTTTATCTATAGGGAAGAAGTGATTAGTGTTATCAGAGACAAAGCTCATCAAAAAGCATAATTATGAGCATAGTGGGATTTTAGGCTCAAGTGGGACAACAAACCACAAAGGTCTGCCAGGACTGAGATGCTGTCCGACAGACTCCTGTGAGTTAACACGAAATTACCTAAGAAATCTAAAAGTATTTCTAAGCATCTGCTAATAAAATCTGGCATTTTCATCTGTGAATTGTCCAATATATTTCTAAAGCACAGTTACATTTTAATGTACTTTCCAGGCTACTCACAAAAATACTGTATTGTATTCAATGCCACTATTTTCTGTATGTGCAGTTAGTACCTTATCCACACCATAAATGTGTTGATTCTGACTGGCATTCCTAACCTCTATAGATACGAACTGCAGGATTATAGATCTTTACACATGAGCAATACCTGCAGAAATAATTGGCACTTTCTGAGGACTGAGTGATACAGGGAATTGTGATTTTAGGAAAAGAATCAGTAACGACAAAGTGCAATAATTTTGTAGGTTACATAAAAATATAGTATAAACTTTATTACATGCATAAAGATGAGATATGGAAATAATAGCATTGGGTTTCTGAGATGAAGTCATGTGTGATAGTTTCATGCAAATTTGCTCATGTTGCTCATGTTTCTCTCAACATATTCATGCAATGTAAGCACAAGCAACCATATCAGCTTGCTCCCGGTTATGAAGTCACATACAAGAGATCCTGTGTAGCTAAAGTGGATGTCATGATTGATTATGAGTTGTTTATTTTTGCTCATTTTTTTAGTCTTTCTCACCAACGGAGGAACTAATAATACATTCTTTTTTCTTTTACTTTAATTGTATGTTAAATGCTATGCGTGTTAGCTCCCTAACAGGACTGATTTTTAGCCATAGCAACAAATGCTCCCTGTGTCAAATACATACAAAATTACATAGAAATATCAATCTGTCTTATTTGAACTAAATCAACAAATAAGGACACTGTTCCACATGACTATAATGCTGACTACTATGTGAAGTAAATAAAATACCCCTATTTATTTCTGGAAATAGTTTTAAATCATGCCATTTCAGCAGTCATTTAAGCCACTCAGAAAGAAAATACTATCTTTACGGGAAGGAAGAATAACATTTGACTTGATTTTTGTAGGCAAGCTCATTGGCTGAACTCAGCTCCTAGAAAATTATATGGAATAAAAAGCAATGTATACATATACTACACCTCTTCTCCCTGGGTTTTTAAAGCTGCTCTTAGGGAAGAAGAGAGAAAAGCAAAAAATAAGGAAAAACATTGATGCTTTTATTTACTAATAACCAGATACTGGCCAATGAGACAGAGTATTCACCAGAGAGAAAACGACCAGCAGCTTACCCAGTTCCTTTGGGAATACCTATGATTTGCTTCCTGTTTTTCTCATTTGGTTAATTTTTCCCATAGTCGAATTCCCAAGGCGAATAGAATATGTTATGCTGTGTCGGCAGAATTCAGCGGTGCTGGGTTTCGTAACTAAGAAAATCTGAAATTCATGAGGATTTGCTACAGATTATTATCCTTTTTATACTTCATCCTTTTCACTAACAAAAATTATGCGTATGAATTTGTGAATGTAGGATCTCATGTTTATTCATTGTGCATCACACTACTTTGCAAGGATAAGATAAAATTGAGCCAGTAGAATTAACAGAAAAAAAATCAATATATATTTCCCATACTATTGCGGGTTGATTTCACAAAGATCACAATACCTTAATAGGGCAAAGAAGATACATTTGTGTTCTTAAATATAATTTTTGTTAGAACATTATTATTTCTGTCTCTCCTAGAAACAACCCCTTATTCTTTACAAGAATTCTTATGCTGAAGATGCTATTCTCAGAGCTAGTGGTTATTAAACTAGCCCATAAATCATGTAAAGAAATCTACGACAGGCAAGCAGAACTTGTGTAAAGGGAATGAGCAAGGCAGTTTAGCTCTTGCTGTTGTAAGCAGTCACAGCACTAATGAAGTACCTGGAAGTACAGCAATTTACACAGTTGAAAATCTCTTATAAGAATGCCTTTGAGAATCTCAAAGTACTGCAGCCTTCCGCCCTGCTTGTGATGCTTTTTGCATCGTCCGTTCTGCCTGGATGTTAGTAACATTGAAGGAAGGACCAAATCAGAGCACTTTTGGAGTCTTTTTGACTGCCAGCTACACGTGGGCTTACTAGAAACCCACAATTGAGGCACTGAGAAACTATCACTGGTTACGCTTTTATAATTATGGGAACATTCCGTTTTATTCTGGATATAAAAGTACAACAAACTAAGGCAACCAAATATTGTCTTTATGTTCAAATCATAGAAGATATCAAGGGCCAAGGAAAAACTTAGTAACTTTATATTTTGAATTCACTTTCCTTGCACTGAATACTGTTGCAGTTTAAATGTCTATTTTCCCTTCACTTTTTTTACTTGCAAAACTATTTGTTATAAAACAGAGCTCACTTCCCACAAAATAACCTAACATTAATATTATCTCATTGGAGAGATGGTGGCAAAAATAAGTATTCCTACAGCATGAAGTTAGGATGAAACAATTGTGAAGGATCATAACTTCTGGTAAAAAACAATCCATGCATACAAATTAAAAACTCAGCAACCTTAATTTTGAAGCAGCAATCTCTATCTCTAATCTCAGTAATCTTTGATCTTAAAAAGTAAGTAGTTAATTGGAATAAAATAATTGACATAAATCCTTTGTCCCTTCTTCTCTTTCTTTCTTCCTCCCTCCCTTGGATTTTTTATTTGTTTGGGTTTTTTTGTTTGTTTGTTTTTCAGTTTGGGTTCTTTGTTGCTTTCCTTTTTGTTTGTCTGCTTGTTTGTTTGTTTGTTTTATTAAGGATTTTGCTAGTACAGACACAGCACGTGTTTGCAATTCCATCTTTAGACTCAGGCTATTTTTAAAAAAAATATTATTGTACATGTCTTTCCTTGGAAATGGAACTAGAGGGGAGAAAAAATAACCAACTGTATTTTTTTCCAGAATATTAAGGAAAGTTTGTATTCAATTTCCATATGAGAAAAGATTGACTGATATTTTATTCTTAGAAGAAAACATTTCAGTCAGACTTTCACCTGGAGAAGTCCAGCATGTGTTGATGCCAATGAAATGACATAAATTCTTCTTCTCCAGTATCTAAAACCTTAAAATGACAAAGAAATCTGCAAGTTTTTACTCAGAGTTTCTGAATATGATAAAATATCAACATAGAGCAGGGATCAGCTTTCTGAGTAATACTAAATGGGTGTGCATAACACAAAAAATGTTAGGCTGAGGTTCAATATTCTAATGAGTTGATGGTTTTTTTTTTCACCAGTTTTCACGTCAGTGACTTTCTGCATAATCGAGATATTGAAGCGCATTTAGGAAAGGCACAAAAAGTTATGATAATTTTATTCTGTCAAGACTAAAGAAATCCTGACTGAGCTCTTCTGAATGGGTTGGAAAAGAGCTCACTGAAAATTTACTTCTACGCTCAAGTGCTTCCTGTAAGAGCAGGAGGCTATGCATGACTATATAGGCAGAGTGTAAGTCAGATGGCCTTGCAATGTAATAGCTGGTGATGTTACCCTTCTCAGCTCATTTGCAACGTTCACTAGGGGAAGTAGGCAAAATGATGCATCTTTAATGGGTACATAATCTACAAATCTCTATCGTGTCTTTTACGTGTTTAGCTATCCATAGTTTGTTACAAATAGAAAAAGAATGTAGTTCCATGAAAAATACTCTTTTTTTTGGTGTGTATTTTTTCCCTTAAAGGAACATGATAAGTACAGAATGGATTCTTATATTACTTAAGAAAGTCAGAAGAAATAATATAAAATCCCCATGACCTATTTAAAAAAATATGTATTGTTTTGCCTCCAAGGAGAATGTTCTCAAGTGTCCTTCACCTAGGCCGTAGTTGGCATTCCTGAAGCACAAACATAACTGTCTACTATCTGTTTATCAAAAAAATGTACACATATGATAAGCATATCAGCATAAACCATCCTTTCTCTGTTATGCTGGCACAGGAAATAGAGAACCCTTTCTGAAAAGTTGTGCTCACTCACTTGTAAGTCAATTGTAATAATTATGCTGTGTTCATAGGCTAGGAGATTTTGTTATAATACACGAACTTTGTCAGTTCTTCTTCTTTGTCTGCTGCTGAAGCTTTCTGGCTTCTATTTCCTTTCTAATATGCAGACAATATATTGCCAAGTCAAGATTTCAAGATCTCATATGGTGAAAAGAATTATGAAAAGACCTATATATAATAAGGACCTTTAAGAAACCTAGCTTTAGTCCTCTTCTATGTTATAATTGTCACGAGTTCTAGAAATGATCTAGTGACATAAAATCATTTAATACTTATTTATGAATACTCGTTTAAGATGGGATAATTCTGTTTTCAATACAGAATGCTTCATTTACATACCTTACGCTTTATTTGACTGATTTGGAATGACATTCTAGTGCAAGCACAATCTGTATTGAATTACTGTACTGAAAAGCCACACCCCATCCCTAAATCCAAATCTTTAACTACAGGTGAACTCAACTTTGAAGTGAGTTCCTACTGTTTGATTGCATTAGAGCAATCCAATCAGCTAGGATAAATAGCAGCTCAGTTAGCACACTGGCAAGCAAAGGATGAACTCCTTGATATCCTTGGGCAACATTAAATGCCTGTTTCCTTGAGAAGAGGGCTAACTTAAGTCCAATGAAAAAGGTTACATGCATAGGAGAGGGAGACCATTACACAAAGATACTAATTGATAGTTACCCTGAGTTTTTTACCTGTTGACTGCCTTTTTTGTTGTAGGAAGGCGGGCTGAAGCTTTGCTGTTTTCAGCTACCTTATACAATTTCTGTGAATCAGGCATGTTCATTCATTAGGATAATTTTGAAAACATAATTTTTGGTGCACGGATTTATGGATAGAGGCTCCAAAACTGTTACTTATTTTTAGGTTGTTTCAGGTAGCCCAGTATTTCAATGGCAGAAGACCTCAACACAGTTATAAAATTTTAAATGTAAGTTAAGCTTAGCCGTTAATTGTAATGATTGTAAAGAATTGTAAAGAATAATATGTACTTATTAGATTTTAGCCTATCAAAACGTTTAATTAACCTTAAACAATAGAATTGTTTATTATACAGCTGTAACAGAGTATTTACACTTCTTTGTCTTCACTTACAGACGAAAACTAAGAAAGAATGCAGTTGAACAAAAGGAAGGTATCACAGGTCATCGCCATGGGCAGGGGCACCTCCACTAGAGCAGGTTGCTCAAAGCCCCATCCAGCCTGTAGGTCTCCCAGTCCCTGCCTTCTGCAACTTGGGCGGTGTGGCTGGACTCACAGGGGAAGTCTGAGGCAAAAATAGTCATTGAGTACCTCATGACATTCTTGAAAGCAAAGGCATATGTGTCATGTCACAATCCTTCCCATTTTTCACAGAGATACTATAACATGTACACTCCAGCTAATGATAAAAAGTTTAAAGAAGGGACATACTGAGACTAAAAAACAGCAGCGAAATTATTTGGATTTATTCTGAACATTCTGTGCTGCAGGTGGCAATGAAATTAATGTAAGAAATCTACTGAAAACTTCCTATAATGACCATCTCATTTTCATGATCATGAATTTTGAAATATTGCTTGGTTACCTAAATTCTTCAGCCTGTCTTCTGAAATTGAAGCATAAAGTGTGTAAGATTGAGATAGAGATCAAACAACTGGAAACCTCTACATACAATATAGGAGTTCCCAAAACAATTTACTGTATAAAGAGTAGAAATTTCTCAGGGATGGATTACTTTTGTGTTTGGTAGGGAAAGCATACTGTAAATTGCGTGTCCTAGAGGAAAATTATATTAGTTTTCAAAGGAAGCAATCAAGCCTGAAAATACATTTTCTCCATCTTGTATTTTTTAGCTGTTATGTTATAATATGGGCACAGTATTTGTATCCTGGTACTGAAGCAACATCTTTGCAGATTACCTATGATGAGATTTAAAAATGCAAGGGAAGTAGGAGATAAAATTCCGTAGTGTTATAATTGCTTTGTTGTACCCTTTTTATAAAGCCTCTCTGCTCTAAATATTGTGGGGTTTTAAGACAATTTAGCTAGAAGAAAATGATAACAGCTTTAAAGTCATGTTTTTAATCTGTAACTAGACAAAATGTCCAGATTAAATTGACTCAACACATTAAAATCTTTAAGATATCCTGAGGTTCTGGCAAGTAAAACACTTGGAGACCACGCTAATCTATGAAACTTCTCCTTAAAAGTAAGCAGGCAGAGGTAGAAGTTGTTCTCATGTTAATGTTGGTGTTTATTGTTAGTGTGCTTTAGAGTAATAAAAAAATTCAGCTTGGAAAGGACTTTTGGAGGTCATGCAGCTTAGATTTCTGCTCAAAGCAGAACTAGCTCCATAGAGTGAGAAACATTGCTCCACAAAAAGTATATATGGCACTTCTATAGCAGTTACATTTCAACATGAAAAAATGCTAAGCTGTATAAAACCTTCAGTTGTATTTGAAAAGCCTATGGTTTAAAAATACTATAGGTCATATCCTTTGCCTCTATATTATTCTATATCAAATATGCTCATTTTGCCAGTGTGATGTTATGTTCTCAAGTTCCCCTTCAGCTCCTAAAAATATTTTTCCTTTTTTATGCAATATTATGAATAACAAAGATCCTGCAGGCAAAAACATGAATTCAGTTATACTATCTCTACACAAGTGCACTTTTGCTGATCCCAAGTAAATGTATGCCAGAAAATATTAAGATGTATTCTCTAGGGAAATAAAACATAGCAGACCAAATCTTAATAGTCACTGGTTTTTTTTTGGAGGTCTGTGTAGGATATGACTTTCACTGTTTTAGACACATGCCTGAAAGATACTTAAGTTTGCTGATGACACAAAACTGGGAGGGGTGGCTGACACACCAGAAGGCTTTGCTGCCATTCAAGAAGACCTGGACAGGCTGGAGTGTTGGGTGGAGAGGAACATAATGAAGTTCAGCAAGGGTAAGTGTAGGGTCCTGCACCTAGGGAGGAATAACACCCTGCACCGGTACAGGTTACAGGCTGACCTGCTGGAAAGCAGCTCTGTGGAGGAGGACCTGGGAGTCCTAATGGACAAGAAGTTGACATTGAGCCAGCAATGTGCCCTTGTGTCCAAGAAAGTCAATGGTATCCTGGGGTGCATTGAAAAGAGCATGGCCAGCAGGTTGAGGGAAGTCACCCTCTACTCTGCCCTGGTGAGGCCCCATCTGGAGTACTGTGCCCAGTTCTGGGCTCCCCAGTTCAAGAAAGATGGGGAACTACTGGAGACAGTCCAGCAGAAGGCTACAAAGATCATCAAGGGACTGGAGCATTTCTCTTATGAGGAAAGGTTGAGAGACCTGGGTCTGTTCGTTTAGCTTGGAGAAGAGAAGACTGAGAGGGGATCTTATCAATGCTTATAAACATCTAAAAGGTGGGTGTCAAGAGGATGAGGCCAGAATCTTTTCAGTGGTGCCCAGCAACAAGAGAAGAGGCACAAACTGGAGACACAGGAAGTTCCACCTCAACATGAGGAAAAACTTCTTTACTTTGGGGATGACAGAGCACTGGAACAGGCTGCCCAGAGAGGTTGTGGAGTCTCCTCCTCTGGACATATTCAAAACCCCTCTGGATGCATTGCTGTCCAACCTGCTCTAGGTGACCATGCTTTGGCAGGAGGGTTGGACTAGGTGATCTCTGAACGTCCCCTCCAACCCCTACCTTTCTGAGATTCTGTGATGCTGGATTAGAGCAAGTGAAATAATTGCAGGTTATTATTCATGCTTATTTTAGCATAAAAAGGAAAGAAATCAGGGAACAGTAAGCTCTGATCTTCTCCAGAAAAAAACCCAGAAATATGGGTTTTCTTCCTTGGCAGTGATTCCACCTTCTCTGTCCCCATCTGATAAGATCAGTCTGTATGTTTTCCATAACTAATAGTGAGTTCTACTTTGGACAGGCAAAGGGTTTAATTATAGATAAAGAAATTCTGTTTCAGCTGCTGTGGCTGTATTTACAAATAGGAAAAGGTAAAACTATTGTGAATGCAAATGCTTAGGTATTTTAAAGAAGGCATGCGAGTTTTGAAACAGCAAACCAAATATTATTAATTTTTCTATTCTAATCAAGAAAACCTTATAGGCTTTTAATGGATAAGATTTTAGGTAATTCAGGCAAAATTGAATTGTACAACTTTGTGGATGGCAAAAAAGTAACTGTGAGGTAGGATGTCTGTGTGATGCCAATATTTTTGCTCTTGAATGCAAATATTGCAAGGATTCCTTATTTTTACCAGGACTGAACTTCCCAACTCCTTTCTTCTCTTTTCAATAGGACCATGTTGGTGGCCAGCCCAGCCATAAAGTTCTGAAGCCATCTCTGTGAACCCGTTTCTGATTCAAAGGGAGAAAATTGTGGAGAGTTGCTCAGGTTATTGGATCCTTTCCTGATTTCTGCTCTCCTCGTGTGCTGTGTGAAGGGCATATGAAGCTGAAGGTGCTGAGTGAGATTTTCTGTATGGAATGAGGCAGAATGTCTGACCATTAATGGGGCTTATTTCTCCCTCCTAGCAGTCTGCTTTTTTGGGCAACTGCCTCATCTGCTCGTTAGCAACCCTGGCTTTGCTAACAAGAGTTGGGACCCTTGCAGAAGACACTGTGTTTGAGGAGTCACGTCATGCCTTGTACTTAAGGCTTGAGAAAACTGTATACGTATAATTTGCATATATATAATATAATGCATTTATAATATTTATATATAATTATGTAGTATCATATATAATATATACCATTTTTTTCCATTATATGTTAAAAAGCACGGACATTTTCACAGACAAGTCTTTTTTTCCCATTAATCAGTCAAATTTAAAGTATTTTTCTATAAAAGCAACTATCATTGTTGTTAGAATGAGTAATAATTTAAATGATGCTTAAGAAAGGGATTGATATTTCATTATAACAGTATGATGAGTACTGCCTCGCTGAGTGGGGAATTTGTTGAAACACATAATGATTTTACTTCAGTAAATTTTCTTAGAATAAAATAGAATAGCTCCAGCAGGTTTATTTGTGATTCATGCTGGAACACTGAACATAAAACACTACAGATACTCCTTTGGAAAACAGCCCAAATCAGGCTATGTTTACTTGAAAGTAAATATTCTGTATTTTAGGAGGGTGCATGACTTGGTAGGCTGTTATACGAGGACATAATTATGGGCCATCTACTCACTGCAAAAATATCTGGCAACTGTGCCTGGAGAACTACCTTCCAAAAAGCTAGTTTTAGTGCTCTTGTGTGTTATTGCAAATGTCACAAGTTCTAGAAATGGGCATTAGACAATTTGTCTCTGCCATGGGAATATTCCCGCTTTGACAAACCAAACGATCCTATTGATCTGATTAAAAATAATAATAGGAAAGACAGCAAACACTGAGAAATTTCCAAATGTTCTGATTTTGGAATTCACACTCATGGAAAGTGTTTTAGTGATTAAAAGAAAATTAAAAAAAAAAAAAAAGAAGGAAGAAAAACCCAAACCATCAGCAGCATGTTTACTTAAAGGAGAGCTTGTTAAATTATTTATTTGAATACAGTAAATGAAAAATATGTATTGCTCTTGGCATTAAATGAACATTTGTTAGGAAGTTCATATTCCAGAAAACTTCTTTTGATTTTTCTGGCTCTCAGTTGCATTCCACCCTCTACTGTTCAGTCTCTCACTTTCTATTTGTTGTTTTCTGTTGTTATTCTTTCCTCTGCCTCTCTTTCTCCAAGCTTCTGTCCCTGCAGACTTCTCCCCATATGCTTTGGTACATTCAGATCTGCTCCTTCTGGAGTGATTTTTTTCTTTTAATTATTTGTTATTCAGTAGCAACAACCTGGACAACACTAAATATCTCAAAATAAATTTTAAATAAAATCATCAATATTAATGACCTAAGGAAAGTCTCACATTTTGGAATATTATAAATAGAACAGTGCTTTAGGAGCAGGCACATTCATATTTCATAGTTCCTTTCATTCTTATTACTTTCTCTACCTTTTCTCTTCTATTTATCTTTCACATTTTTTTTCACTCTTCTTTTTTGATATTCTTTCTACTTCTGTTCTGTTTGTCACCTTCAGGTTCTTTAACTTTTTATTCTTCATTTCTTCACCTGCTTCTGTCCTCTGCTTATTTCTTTCCTTTGAACTTTTCACTTTCCCTGTTCCTTTTAAATATGCTTTTTTTCCTAGTTACACAGCCATGTTTTCTAACAGTCCTCTCCATAATTTTCTACTGCCTCCTTGTTTATCTCATTACAGTATTTTGCTCTTAAAATATATATATAAAAAAAGTAATTTCTATTATAGTCCATTGCAGTTACTTTGGGCCTCATCATTTCCAAAGATACATTGGGACACATCTCTGGGTGCTGTAATCAAAGGAGCAATGTAGTTATACCTCCTCTTAGATCTGCTACTTAGTACTTTACTGCAGCGTGTCTTCTGTAGTATTCTGCAGCTTCTGCACCTTTTTGGTATAATTTGCCCTATGTGATGGTAATCTTTCTCAAAGGCAAGGTAGGGGTTATCAGACCAAGTGAACTTGAATCAAGTCTTCTCTTGGACTGAGCATTGACTGAGGTGGTCTTCATCTTAGGAAGATGAGCGATGCCATCCTCTGTTGTGCCTGAATTTCTTCCTTCCTCATGGTTTTGGGCAATGTTTGCATAAAAGTACAGGAGACAACAGAACTTTAGGAGTCAGATAAACAAGGAAAGCTTGTTCCCTTGAACGGGAAATAGATTGATGGAGCTGCACCCTGCCATCCAGCAGGTGGAGGCTGCAGGAGAGGCAGAGGATCCCCTGCCCTCTTGCCACCAGGCAGAAGGAGGGGAACTAGGAGAGGATGGGGGGAATGGAAGCAGGTACCTGCTCGGGGCAGCAGGAGAGTCCCCTCCAGACCTCCCCTGCCTTCCCAGGTGCCCGTACAGAGCAGATACGGGCCTCTGGAGATTGACGATGAGGGAAGGGAGGATGCTGATAAAGCCCAATCCAGGGTGTTGCTGAAGCAGCCAGCTCCAGGTATTAAGATGGCTTCTGTGAAGAGCAAGAGGGGGGCGATAGTTACAGGTGGTTCCCTTCTGAGGGGAACTGAGGGTCCCATATACAGGCTGGACCTTTCCCACAGTGAGGTCTGCTGCCTCCCTGGGCCTGTGTTAGGGATATAACCAGGAAGCTTCCTGGCATGATATGGCCCTCAGATTATCACCCTCTTTTGATCTTACAGTGATGAGTTAGAGAGAAGAAGTCTGAGGGCAATGAAGAAAGATTTCAGGGGTTTAGGACGACTTGTCAAGGGCTCAGGAGCACAAATCATGTTCTTCTCTGTCCCTCTAGTTTTGGGGACTGATGAATAGGTTAACAAAAGACCAGACAGATCAATGCCTGGCTCCACAACTAGTGCTACCAGTATGGTTTTGGGTTCTCTGATCACAGTTTGATTTACAGGACACCGGGTCTGCTGGCAAAGGATGGGAAAACCCTATCCCGAAAGGGGGAAAGGGTACTAGGCCAAGAGTTAGCACGGCTCACGGACAGGGCTTTAAACTAGAATCGAAGGGGGAAGGGGATAAAACCCACTAGTAATGAGCCTGGAGGTAAAGGGCCAAGGATGGCAACTACAGAAGGGTCTGAGCACGGTCTGAGCACCAGCCAAGGTCAACCCACCACACAACCTTTATCAAACTCCACTTATGCTCTGTAGTCTTCGAGTGTAAGAGCCTTTAGGCCAGTGCCTGTCAAACAAATTTTGTATTGCAGCCCTAACTTTGGCAATAAAAAGTCAAGATGGAACTGAGAATGAGGAACACATTCTCATGAAGCTCATGTATGAGTTTGTTGATGCCTGCACATGGCTTTACTTGCACTCACGCAGAAGTTTAAAGCAAAGCAGCTATTTTCACTAGCTCCTTATATGCGTATATCTTTCTTATTGCAAAATTCATTTTTTCATTTAGAATTCACTTTAGAAGTGCATTTCAGCTAAAAGAAAAAGAACCAAGAGTAAATGACATGTTTTCACAGGCAGTTAAACCAGAGCTATTTTGGGCCATTTCCCCAAATATATTATAGTGAATGATCTAACACATTTGTAAGACAACCTACCTTAAATTTTTTTGAAAATCAAATTGTAATTTCTAAGTATTTCAAAAAAATTTAGGTGGAATTCTTAAATATAGCCAGTTTTGACTCTAGAGAATTTGGCAAAATTCTGATTTCATGTGAAATCTTACTGTCAGCTGTCTCAAGAATTTCATCCTGGTTGTAATAAAAAAGTTTTATGCTTTCAGATAAGATAGTCTGAAACTCTATTCTTGCTGTAGACTGTAATCTTGCTTTCATTTCTTTCGAGATTTCAGGTGTCTTGTCTTCACTCCAGTTCCTTCTTACCCACGACTATCTCCTCTATTGTAACAGGACAGCTTTAAATGTAGCACGTACTGAACCAGAGAAAGCAACTGTGGACAGTCAGACCTAGGAAGACAACCAGTTTTAGAGTGATGTTTCAGGTATACTATTTCACTGAATTTCACTGAATTTTTAGAGTTGGAAGGGACCATAGAGATCATCTAGTCCAAGGAAAAAGAAAAACTAAAAAAAATCTCTGCTGCTGCAGTGGAAACCTGAGAATAAGAACAAGCAAACGGGGGTAAGGGAACACTGCAGAAGCTACTACATGCCATTAAATGTGAAAATAGATCCTCCTTGAATCCAAAGTCCTATCTACTAGTAGAAGACAAATACAGAATTTTGCTCCTTCTGGCTTAATAGACGAGGTGTGGATTAAAATTTCATTTCGTATATGTTAAATGAAGAAAAGAAAAATTAATCTAACATTAGTTAAGGATGAACAATGTTAGGAAACTCTATTAGCCAGACTCCCAAGACTCCAGTCACGGCTTCAGGATGAAGGAACAGAATGAACAGAATTTAATGCTATGCAAATTGTCAATTTGCAAAGAAAATAAAGTATCTATTAAACTTTTTACAAAGATATTTCTATGGTGTTCATCTATTAGTTACTGAAATTGTGGTAAACCTCATTGATACTCTTGAAGATGATTACATGCAATAGTGGTATTGTGGATATCTGAATTAGTTCACTTGTACTGCAAGTTACTGGTAGGTATAAGAACATTAAAATTTAAAATAGATTAAAAAATCTGCCATGTATATGTAGAATTAAACATGCACATATAAATGCTATCATTTTAGAGATCATCTACTTCTGTTGTGCCAGGAGAAACATGAATATTTCTCCTTGAGTATCCACAATTCCTTATATGAAATATGCTCTCTTCACCCTTATTACCACCTTTTCAGCAGGAGTTAGTACTTTCCCTTCTATAGAAACATGCTGATAAGAATTCAATGTGATAGCTCTAGTATATTTTCCATTATTCCATGATTATTTTATTTCTTCTGCATCACTTTATTTCATATTAAAGTAGCCCGAATGTCTTAGATAATGAATAGTTAACCATATGAAAAGATTATAGTTGCTAATGTATACACTACCTAAGTGCTTCCATTTACATCTGATCTAGTCAAATTATTCCTTCCATGCACACTAGCTCCGTGCCACACCAGTTCTGCCATTCTCAAAATACCACTTTAGAGCGAGCATGCTCGTGAAACTTGCTGTAAAAATAATGACAGCAGGATCCTGACCTATGCTCAAATTGTTCTTACCTCATAGATCCAGCCAGTGAACTGGAACAGTCTGAAAACTGGAAGACTTGGTTCTGCTGACAAGCTTTTCAAGCTTGATGCCCCAAAGACACAGTATTTACCAAGTTTGCTATTTTATGGATGACTGCTCTGCTGAAGAAAAAAATAAATAACCTTTCAAATAAAAGCACGAAACTGTCTTAAAAAGTGATACTACAATTTGTGCCAAAAATGTTGATTAAGAAAAGCCAGTAAATATATTCAATGATAAACAGCCATTGTAGCTTGTGATCAAATTAATAGATAGCCCGCATTATCTGTGGCTTAAAGGCTTAGGTCATGCTTCCATTAAAAATCAAGTATTCTTAAATCACTTTCACACTTGCATTCATGAAAGTGATTTTTAACATGTAAGAATAAATCATTTCCTTGTCTTTGTGGTGCATTTCCAGATCTTCCAGAAGGGCTATGAATGCAAAAATAGTTCCTACTAGATATATTCAAGGAAATGGCTATGCGTAATGAATATTCTAGCAGGTCACTCACTGAAGCATATGGGGTTGAGAAATTGTTTTCTAAATGATTCTTCTGCAGGATGGGTATTCTTGTGCCAGAACTCATTCCATTTTAGCAGTGACGTGGTCTATTAATGCTTGTGGTCAACTGGGTAGTGATCTCCCATTTTGCTTTCACTATTCATAAAAACATCGGTGTTATATTATTTTAAGTTCCTTTGTTTATACAGCATGAGAACAGACCTCACAGCTTTGATATACCTTGTTCAAGAGATGAAATGTAATTAAACAGAAGAGCTAATGTGAACCAGCTGATGTGAACCTGATCTCTGTTTCTGAGTCATAAGCGGATTATGAGTCTGAGCCTTCAGGAAAACGACTTTGAACTTTACGTCTGTATCTTTACCTCTAGGTAGAACACCACGCTTACTTTATCTCACAGTCAATTACTTGTATTCACAAAACTTCTTGAACAACCTGTGTTAACTCTTTAGGTCTGCCCCCAAAAAACAAAGATCCTTTACAGAATCACAGAATTGTAGGGATTAGTAGGGACCTTCAGCGATCATCTAGTCCAACACCCTGCCAAAGAAGTTCACCTAGAGCAGGCTGGACAGGAACATACCCAGGCAGGTTTTGAATGTCACCAGAG
This sequence comes from Limnodromus scolopaceus, assembly GCA_028565335.1. Taxonomy (NCBI): domain Eukaryota; kingdom Metazoa; phylum Chordata; class Aves; order Charadriiformes; family Scolopacidae; genus Limnodromus; species Limnodromus scolopaceus. The sequence goes on from JAOXNO010000004.1 coordinate 5,012,706, forward strand.
GAGAAACCACAACCTCTCTGGGCAGCCTGTTCCAGTGCTCTGTCAACCTCAAAGCAAAAAAAGTTTTTCCTCATGTTGACATGGAATTTCCTGTGTTCCAGCTTCTGTCTGTTGCCCCTTGTCCCATCACCAGGCACCGCAGAGAAGAGTTTGAGGCCACCCTCTTGACACCTGCCTTCTAGATATTTATAAGCATCGATATAGATATTTATAATCATTGATAAGACCCTCTCAGTCTGCTCTTCTCCAGGCTAAACAGACCCAGGTCTCTCAGCCTTTCCTCATAAGAGGAGTGTTCCATTCCCTTGATCATCTTTGTAGCCCTCTGCTGGACTCCTTGCAGTAGTTTCCTGGAACTGTGGGGCCCAGATCTGGGCACAGTACTCCAGATGTGGCCTCACTAGGGCAGAGTAGAGGGGAGGGATGACCTCCCTTTAGTATCCCTGAGGTCTAAAAAAGGTGTTAAGTAAAGCTTAACTTTAATTGACTTAACCCTGAAATAACATCACTGGAGGAATGTAATGCTGAAGATCCAGGTTTCACACTTACCTGCTAACATAGCTAGTCAGAGAGAGTGGATATTACTATAACCTAGAAATTAAAAATAGAGTAAAAAATATGTATATAATATAATTATATATATTTAATTTGAAGATTAAACTTGCATATTATCTTAATAGCCTTAAGACTATTTAGTAAGAACCTGGCAGATTTTCCTTACATTTACATGTCACTGAGAAATATTTTTTACAAACAGTAAAATTTCAAATTAATTAAGAGCAAGACTCTTAATTAATAACTCAAGTTATCTGAAGCTGAGTGAAGTTTTCTGTATTTTTTTCTGTTTACCAGAGGACATATTTAAATTGTTCACCCTGAAGGAGAATTCTGAAGGCACAGTTGTCAACAAGGCACTAACTACTAAAAGTGGCCAACATTTTCAGACTTAAGTGCACATGAAATCTGCAAAATGCAGATTTCAGAGGTTATGATCATCTCTGACTCTTTAATTTCATGCTGTCTGTTCCCATGAATAAACCTAGGAATTGAAATCTGGAGTAGTATGCTTGAGTGGTCCATCACATCAAACTTTATGGGAATGGCAAGGAATGTAAATTTTTCATCAGTGGAATTCCAGTTACAGAATTAATTTCCCACTGCTGGTCTAATTAAATAAAAACCAACTGAAATTTAAGGTACACAACTTAGAGAGTAGGCAATTAGCGACGTTTTATGAGGGACTAACTCAAACCAGTATAGGTTGATACGTATGGTGAGATTTGTCTTTGAACCATTCCCCAAATTTGTGAACAGTCAGACTTTCAAAAGAATTTTGATATTTAAAAGACAAACTTTTGAGAGAACCTCAGCAAAATATGAGGATAAAGCATGTATTGCCTACACTATTTTGCAAACATCCACATGTGGACAAAATAAATTATCTGCTTATAATTACCAAAGAGGAAAAAAAATAATCTATTGTAATAGCACCATGAATAAATAATTACAATTTATGGAGGGTGTATTTTTAAATCTGTGTTCCTCAGCACTCCAGAATTTATGACATGGTATCACTGGGTACGTAGGCCTCGATATACTCACATTCAAATGCAGTATAGAATCAGTCATAAACTTTCCCATAGCTAGTCACCTAAGGATTATATTACATCTTGTTTCACAGAATTTCGAAAGCAACCCTCGTATTTTAGTGGTGGGAGAGTCATTTTATGGTTGCCTGCTATGGCAAGTGACGTGTGGCATTTTGTTTTATATATTTTAAAGTAAAAGTCAGCTTCCTTTTCAGTACTTTGGAGCTGAGTTCAGTCACAGATATCTCATATGATTTCAGCCTTAGTGGGCAGCAAGAATCATGAACTATTTCAGTACAGAGCAAGACAAAGAGTGCGTGTTCAACGATGAAATGTTTACGCTGTTTTTCACCTTGTAAAATCTGAAATGCATTCCTTGCAACACAGAGGGACAATGTTGAAATTCATCTCACAAATTCCTCCCCCCTTTCCCCACCCTCCTCCACCTGCCGCCGTAGTCCTGTGGGTCCCCATATTTGCACACCCTGGGAGACGCAGGTGCTTCAGATTGATGTGTACCCCACATCCTGTGGCTCCCCACATCCTGCTAACCTACACGTTGGTGAGAAATTCCCCTAGGATTCAAAGCAGGTGAATCCCTGTGAGCTGCCCCTCTCCTATCATCCCTCAAGTTGGGCGCTGGCAACTCATGGTGTCTGGTGGGGAGGATGCTCTATCACATCTGGGCAGGGGTAGCAATGCCTGTGGGGAGATATCTGGCGGCATTAAGCCAGGTTTGAGTGCTGCTATGTGCCCCCCTGCTCACTCCAGGGTCCTTCCCCACACTTAACGAGTTTTATGTTCTTTTATTAATCTTTCCAGCCCGGCTCCTTTTCTCAAAAGTCTTTTGGTATTCCTCTGATCACCATTTAATCTGATTGAAGGTCACTTTCAGCACAGTTAATTTCCTCTTGAGTTTTATCTAGAGGAAGTCATGTGGATTCTCCCCCAAGTAATGACTTTTATTGACCCCAAAATCATATGGCTAAATTGAACTTATTATAAAATCCTAGAAGATGCTTCTGTAGGGCTACTTTGGAAATCAGCCTGTCAGTGAAGATGTGGGGCATACTACTATACTCTTTAAAAGGATATGAAAGGCTGCAAGGAGATCCCAAGAATACTATATCAAGTCTTTTATTAAAATTTATAATCTTATCAACATTTGAAATCTAGCAAATAAGGGAACAACAGTGCAGGGTAATCTGCTATTGCAGGCTGAACTGCCTGTCACATTTTTGCCCTTGCTTATCTCTAGATTTAGCTTCTCTTACTCTCAGGTCCCAGATTCTACTTAACATTTACAAAAGCCCTCAAAATTATCATAAATAAAGCAAAACACATGTCAGTATGAAAGTAATAGGTGGGAGAAACCCTTTTCCATCACAATCAAGTAGGTGAAATGTAATAAAAATAATGAGACCATCCAGCAATAGATATTGACTCAATTATTTGAGCTAACTTGCATGGATACAAAGAAATTTCTTCACCTACTCAAAGGAAGTTAATGCAACATTTGATCTGCAGAGACACAGAACTGGGAAGGTAATAGCCGTGAGTCCTGTGTTCACTGAAAATTAATGATTTCTCCAAACTTATATTTGCCTTCACTGGATTTGTGTGGAGACAATAAGAAATACATATTTCTGTAGATAATCCTTCGCCGTATTTCAGCGTATGGTAGAATCTATTTTCCTGGAAAAGAAGTAGTGCTGTTCTTATTTCACATGGCTGAGTTATTTGGAAATGACAGAAAGTAATACTTTTTCTCTGTTGTTCAAAGGATTAGAAATATTTGAATGAAAATCACAGCCTCTGTGTTCTCCTTGTTTAATTAATTCCCCCAAAATAATACTTAGTGTAAACCCAGATTTATTGATATTTCTGGAATGTTGGAAAAATGTTTTATTATAATTGTCCAAAGAAGTAGGTGATGGTGGTTTATACCAAAAGGGGGAAAAGAGACAGTCAAGTATCACACAGTATTTGGTTAAATTAGTAAAAAATGTGTCAAAGTCACATTTTTGAAAAGATTTTTTTAAACACCAGATTTGGCACCATGCTTAAGACCACTGAAAACCTATTTCTGCAGTTAGACCCATAGCTACCACTGTAAATAAAACTGGCATGAGATGGAAGTGGCATTGACTGACTCTAGAGAAGACTCCTAAAGTAATTAAGACACATCGGTCATTTCAGGAGTACACTAATTCGGTTAGGTGTGTGCCACACTGCAGGTTTTCTGGATGTCAGTCTCTTGGCCATAGAGAGTCTAGTAAATATGGAGGAAACATGCCAACTACACATCGTGATAGAGGCAACATGTCTGTAAGAGTTTAAAAAAAAAGATAATGTCCTGGGTTGAGTGACACAGGACTAACTTTTTTTCTAATGCTGGGGAAAACTGCGCTTTTGGAAGACTCTAGTGTCTAAGTCAATGAAAATATTTACTTTATAGCCAGCCAGGCTCTGTGGGATTCAAGGTCTCAGTGTTTTTGGGCCTTGCCAGGCGCAGGGACACGGAGGAGCAAGGCCTGGCCATTTGACCCAGGCTGGCCAACAGGATTATTTCATACCATGAAGGTTACATTCAATATAAATTAGAACAGTTTGCTGCGTAGCTCTCTCTCCCCTGATGGTGGTGGTCCAGAGAACTCCTTGCCTCAGTGCTGGACCCCTGAGCCCTTCCCTTCCTCCTGAAGCCGTTGTGCTCACGGTGTCCGCCATTTGCTGTCCCTGCTGGGAGTGCACAGCTTCCAGCTGATACAATTGACTGAGTATAATTATTGTGTATCTTATATCAGTACTGGGATTAATATTGGTTCTTTGGTATTATTGTTAATTATTTAGTCCTATCATAACAAACGTATTTATGTTTCAATCCTCATGTTTCCTTGCTTTCCCCGATTCCCCTTTCCAGGTGGGGAGGGGTCATCGGGTGATAGAATAATTGTCTAAACGACAATAAATTGTTATGGGTCTTCTCAAGCCATAACAGATAATTAAATTTTTGTCAGACTTTTAAGAGAAACAACAGTTGTACATACAACTTAAAACAGTGTTTTGTGAAGACACGAAAATATTCTAAGAACTATTGAACCTATTAAAACCAAAAGAAAAGGGGATAGATTCTGTTAATCCTAGCAAAGAAAGTACAGCCATACTGCCAAGAAACTATTCCGGTTTCTGAAAAGCAGATAAAGGCTAATGATATCTAAAACAACAAAGATTTTTTTATTTCTGCATGTAGCTGTTGTTTATTTCTTCTGACAAGGCTTCCAGGAAAAATTAAGCTTTAAGAGTCGGTCAAATTTTGTTTTATGTTGTTGTAAGATTAACTAACTGTTCTACTGTTACCATGGTAGGACTAATTCTCATTATATGCCAGGACACATGGCACTGTATTTTCAATTCCTTAATAGCAAATGTCTTCTTTTTTTTTTTTTTTTTTTTTTTTATACTGAACAGGCCTACAGTAAGGGCATACAAAATGCAAAGTAAATGTTACTACAGCAAAATCTGCTCAGTGAAGTTGAGCTAACAGTTCAGCTGCCCTTTTCTAGCTAATTGGAAAGATTGTTTGAAAAAGTCATTGCTGATTTTTATGACAGCTACCAGCATAGAATAGGAACCTGCTTCAAGGTAGATTAACATATAAAAAGGATATTTCTGAGCTTATTTCTTTTTCACAGGTGAGTACCATGCTGTGGATCAAGCTTCAATTTTTTGTGGAAAAGCTACATCACATTTCAGAGAAGAAACTCTTTCCTCTACTTTTCAAAACCATTGCACCTTTCTTCATACATCAGGTGCTCAGGTTGCATAGACTTCTCCAAAACTTCGAATCATCTCCTCGGGATCACTGGCCCAACAAAATCTCACCAGGGTCTGTATTCTCCCTCATTTCTCATCACTGTTGCTTCTGTCTCAAATGGGATTTTTATATCCCTAATTTGCTCTGTACCACCTGCTCTCTGCTTTCTTTCCAAATGTCTTCCTCTCTTTTGCTTCTCAGGAGACTAGACTGAACCAGGCTTATGTGCTTAGTGCAGAAAGGGACTCTGAATTTTTTAATTTTTCCAGTGATTGATGATTGGCATTAAATTTTTTGTAATGTTGTCAGAATTTCCATCTGAACACAAACAGAATCCTTCATCAGAAGCAAAGAAAGACTCCTTTCCTGTTCTCTAGGTCCAACCCAAAATGTGCTTCTCACAGTTGTTCTCCCCTGTTCATAAACCATCCTTTTCACATATGACCTGGTGTCCCCAAGCAAATCACATATGTGAATAGTAGACCTCCTTCTTGGAGAGGAGTAGGGGAACTGGACATCCTGAGTAAATGGAACAAATGTTAAAAAAATTAAGTACTAAAAAAAAAAAAGTTTTGTTAACTGACTTTTTAAGCCATGTTAAAAGTTAGGTCATTGTAACTTCTTGAATACCAACCCTCATGCACTGGGGCTCTTTCTTGGGGCACATATGGACATTAAAATATACTGGAAGTTAAGGTCAAGGAAATGGATGATGTCAGGGAGGCTGGAGATGAATTTGTTAGAGATACAATTATTACTTTTGGAAGAACTAAATCAAAGATATTAGCCAAGCTAGTAATGGAAAAAATATAAGAGAGCCTAAGGTGTTGTCAAAATGATGAACCAAAAGACATTTTGACTTAGTTTTCAGTTTTATTGCTTTTGACTCGTATGGACTACAGGACCTGTGATCAGTGAGTAATTAACCTCCAAGTTACAATTTAGAAATCAAATACATTGCAATGTATAGAAGAATCTGAGTCCTAGGCTGGAATGCCTGAGGAACCCATGTACCAGCTAGAGAAAGAGTTAAGAATTCAGAAAGAAAACTTTAGCTTCTGTGGAGAATTTCCAGAGGCATTTACATGGCCACATAAATTGATTCTGTATAGGAAATCAGTTCCTATTTTTTTCCCATTTGTTATAGTCTATTAGATAAAACTCCCTTATAAATGTGCAGTAAGAAAGCTGATGATGCCACAGAATATTGCCAGAGGAGTCAGTGGAATTTTACACCAGCTGAGAGTCTTACAACTCTAATTAATTCTTTCTTTTCTCTAAACATAACTACGGACCACAGGGCACTTCGTGGCATGTTCTCTTTAGTTAGTCTTGTAAGAGGGCATCTTCTCCTAACAGCTGGAACACAGGGTAAGGGTGGGATCTTTCATCCACCCTGGACAGTCTTGAAGACATTTTAAGATGTGGAATTTATATTATCTGTCCAGAGAAGGCATTCACGCCAGCTCTGTCAGTACACTTGAGCACAGTTTGGATATCCATGCGTTAAAAGCCAGAGTTTTCTATTCAGTCAAGGAGAGTGCTACAAGGTGGTAATTCAGAGCACCTCAGACGGATAAGTAGGGGAGACATGTCCCCAGACCTATCAGCTATATCAAAATTATTTTCTTCTTCAACATAGAAATAGTCCACAAGTGGAATTCTAAACGACAGTGCAATTTCTGGGAAGACCAACAGCAACCTGAGTGAGACATGTGGATTACAAACTTGATTACTTAATGTGGCATGAAAATAATTTTAAGAGCATTGAGAGTTTCTGCATCTTGCAAATAAATCACCACAGACATGGAAGGCAGAAAGAACACATCAGTTTTTTGACAGGCTGTACTGCTGCCTTAGTAATACTTTTAACAAATTCAACCATCATCAGCAGCTTTTTTCCTCAGAGTAATTTGTTAAATGAGGAACTATATTATCAGAAAGGTAGTACAAATATTTTCCAGGAAAGTGAGTTTCTAAGAGTGAGTGAAAATACAATCTGTCTGCAACAGCAAAGCTGCGTTCACTTTGAAACACTTGGGTAGCTAAGGCAGAAAACGAAGCATTTTGATCAGTTCACTCTAAACTGCTTCTTTATACCTTAACCATATTAAAACAGAATTGAACACTATAAAAAAGGTGATCTATTTCCACTGTTAAGATACCGAAAATCAGGAAGAGTGAAGAAAAAAAAAATCCTACTCTTATGGGTAAAATGTTGTACAAGAAAAAAAGACTAATTACATATGGGATTCAGAACATTTGGTGGAAATGGCAGACGTTGTCAAATTGCAATGCTGTTCCTGAAAAATGTGAACTATTGATCCAAATATTGGTGAGGAAGGATGATTATTCTCTTTCTCTTGAGCCTAACATTCAGTGGTGAATAAAGATGTGAAGTAGCTAGCTGAAAAATGAAAGGAGCAGGAAAGGTCTGTGCAAAGCATAATTTCCCTATTGATGCTAGAAAATTTGTAGGCACTATTCATACCAAATACTCAAACAGAATACACTAAGATCACAAAGCGAAAATGCTGAAAGCAACTCTGGCTTCACATCTTGGGTTTTAAAATGGGAAAAACAAAATCTACTCATATTTAATATGAATTCTATGTCAATGAGTGAGTTGATACTTGGGAACTGTATGACCTCTCTGAAGGCTCCTCTGCTATTTATTCTTACTGAACCCTTGTGTATGCTCTTACAGAAGAGAGAATATAGATAACACTACGATATCCTAAGAGCAAACCTTAATAGGATCACATTTCCAGGGAATAATTTTTCTGTCAAAAGGAATTTAATGAAGTGGCAGATTGTGAAGGATATTCTCCAGCCTTCCTGGCCAAGAATACAGAAATAGTTCTCCAGGTGACCAGAGAATAGTTTCAACCAGTAACTAAGCCAAGATCTAGAATCACAGTTTCCACAAAACTTTTAAGAAGGGCCTGAAACCTCATATGATTTGCATTGCCACTGCCACTTCATTATTTCCTTGCATTTGCATATCTATCACCAGCCATTTATGGATCTGACAGACTAGTCTCACCATCTTCAAGATGGTTGTGTATATAAATAGTGAATTATGTGGAGATTGACAATTTTTAAAATTTCGTACAGGAAATGACACAAGGAATGACCGTGATGACGATGACCCTGTGGCTACCCAGAAAACTCTGTATTTAAAGTAACATACCATCTCATAAGATATGAATTAGATCACTGGTAAAATTAAATTTTCAAATCAAATGGTAACTATACAGATATAATGATACTTTTCTCCATCATTGGAGTGGGACCTAAGATAAAATATTCCAGAGAAACTCGAGAGACAGGGTTGAATTGGAGTATATCTTCAGGAGCACACCACTGAAAGTATATCAAGCTAAATTTAAAAACTAAAGGACAAGGGGGAGGGAAAGAGTCTTTATTTCCCAATTAGAATGAAAAAAGAAGAGTCAAGTTGGGGATGCTGGCCAGCCTTCCCGGTCACCTGTGGCACAGAGGGCTTCATGTGAGGGTGCTGAGTGCACCGTGAAAGCACCATATGCTGATAAATTACTACACTACTCATATCTATGCAATTACTCTGTGATGCACTTTGGAGAATTAGATGCTCTGACTAGAAAAGTCTATAAAAGCTATTCTATTTTATTCTAATTATTTCCATGGACATTAAATCTATTCTTCTTCTGGCAAATACTCCAGGTTTGTAGGAGAGATTTTAAGTCACAGTGCATCACACTTGATGCCAAACTCAATTCTTGACATGCAACTGACTTTTAAACCTGTTGATGAATCTGTACTCCGTATGAATCCATATAAATATATCTATCTATATTCATATATATATATATGTATCTATACTCTAGAGAGTATAAAAACATCCATGCTGAATCATACTAATGATGCATCTAAAGATTCCCTTTTTCACAACAGGAGATAATAGCAAATGCTTACGTACATGATGGGTATATGACTCCTTATCTTTTAAATTTCCCTCCCAGTTTCTGAAAGTCATCAGTTTAAAGATGTCCAGGTCAACGCTTGCATTTGGACTATATATCAGTGGGCCTTTCTAATTTCTTTTCTAATCCATTTATATTTTTTTTCTAATCAGTGTATAATTTTTAAGCACAGTAACACTCCATGAGAAGGAATTGAATTGTTGTTGTCTTAAAAAATTGTTCAGCTGCTGTTACTCAGCAATTTCTTTGGATGCCCTCTTGTTCTGTGCAAGAAATGGAGAATTATTGTCTCCTCTTTTCCTTCTGCACATCACTTACTGTAACTCATTCACTAAGCACTCTCCTCACCTTTATTTCAGGCTAAAGAAATCTTTCCAGTCTATTCCATCCTTGCATGGAAGTTGCTCAAGTGGTTTTGATTGTCCTCCAGAATCACTTGTGGAAGTTCTCTATGTCCTTCATATATAAGGCATCTGGGTTGCATTTCTGATATTCAGAATACCAGCATTCTTGATAAGCATGTAGACTTACAGCGCCGCAGCATTTCCTATTTTGTCCTAGGTTCCTTCCTGGCTATTCTTACCATTTTAACTTTATTTTTTCACTTGTTATCCAAGCACTCTTTTGCTATTGCCAGAGATCAAACTACAGCAACACTTTCCTGAGCAGTCATAGATAATATAAAAACTGCAAGTGAGATCATTACAAACCAGGAAAGTAATACAGTGTTCTGGGGTCTAAAAACAAATAAGTCAGTAATTGTAATTTCCAATATACTTGAAGTCTCTCATCTTGTTCATGATATGAATACTCTAAAGAGGCTGTTATAATAGATGCAAATGTCATTGTGGTAAGGTTTAATTAACTAACTTAGAAAAACTTTACACATTGACAGAACGAAGCATCCCAGAGAGATAGAAGAGAGTGAATAATTGTGTCAGAGCAATATTGGAAAAAATCTATAGATATTTGGAAAACTCTCAAGAGAAAACAGAGACAAATGAAAGAATTGTTACCTCCTTAGCATTAGGTTACATTTTCTTGAGCAAATTAAATATTTAATTTAGTCTCAAAAGTTGTTTTCATTTATTTCCACCATTTTATTTTCCCATTTCTTTATCTTCTTTCTCATTTCACCCTCATGAAATGGCCATCTCCCTGTATATTTCCTTACTCAAATCACCTTCCTCCTAGTGTTTTCTTATGATTTTGCAACACAGAAGGATCATATTGTAGTTCTGTTGCATGTTTTGTCACCAAAAGAGGGAAGAGTCAAGGTTGTGTTCTGAAAAATGGGGAAAAAAGGAGATTTTTAGAAACAAGGTCTATATAGATGCAATGACCTGTATTACATAGAAAGTCATTGCAATTTTTCAATGATACTGGGAAAGAGTTTTCCCATTTCCAAATCCCTTCACAGTGTTACCACTTCTCAACAGAGAGGAAGAATTCTGTATGGTCATCTTTTCTGCATATAACAAAGCTAAATACTTCTCAGCAATATAGTTCCTTCACCTGTTTGCCAAATAGCACTGTAATTTTTAAAAGATCGAACAAACAGAGTCAATTGACCCAGTCTCTCTTTTGTATTTTGAAGAAATTTAATGTGAGAATGTCTTAAAATTCTAAAAGAACTGGCAAAACAGTCAAATGAACATAACCATGGTACTTCTGACTCACTTGGAGGTGGTCTATCTAATACAATGATTTTGACAACCACAATTTCTCATGGATGAAAAGTTCTTCACTAACAGCATAGCAACCAATTAACAAAAGAGCCATGCGTGGCTACATTATCCCTGGTCCCACATTACCCAAGATTTTCTTAGTGGAATTACATTATCAGCTTCTGAAGACCCCACTGCAATTAGAAAAATGCAAAAGAAAGCAGACTTAAGCAGTTTGATCTTAGTCTTTCCCTTGTTCTAGTTTTGCAGCTTCAGAAGAGAAGAGCACAACCCCATATCATTCTGTGATTCTGTGATTTTGTAACATGTAAGTTCTTGCAGGATTCTTTTCTTCTGGAAAGCAAAATTTCCATTAAAGCTGAAAGCTTCAGCCTGATGCTGTCAACCAATCTTTTCTCCATAAAGAAACACAAGTAAATTAGTTTTTAAGCAATTCTTTCCTGTTTCTCAAATGTACTTCTGCATCTAGAAAGATGATCCGACCCTCAACAAATGCGAATACTTAGTGGTTCCATGGATAAGAAAGCATGCTGAAGTTGCCTCTTCTCAGATATGCAGGCATATGTAGAAATGGTAAGAAGATAAAAATAGCAATGATATGATAGTCTTTGCATCTCTAAAGGTGGTCTTTGCCTTGTCTCAAATTTCCACCAAAATGAGGGAATAGATGAGCTGCAGATGTGATTATATTGATGTGAATTTAGTCTTCTGCATGTTGTGTTTGGATGTAAATGTCAGATAAACTGCAGACCAAGTCGTGAAATATATATTCATTTTAAATACAACTTTCCCTCTTCCCCTAGCAAGTGCACTACTTAATATATTTTATTTGTACTGCTTGTGACTACATGGATTGCATCATTGGATTCCTTGTAAACTCATCCTTTTCACTGCTAGAGTGTCATTTGGAGAAGATCAGGTGCAGAATTCCTGCCATGGAACCAATGGAAAGTTAGTGACAGCTATATGGGTTTACTCGGCAAACATCCTAGGCAGAAGATGAACTCTTAGGTGTATGATTGTGTCCCCTTTATCTGAAAGCCATGGTGTCAAATACATTTAAATTAGTGCGGCAGCTTCAGGATAAATCCTGTGGTCCCTCAATGTGTTTGTAGTCTTTCTGTAGCATTAAAACAGGTGCCAAGCCAGAATACGAGAGAAATCAGCACAGGGAAAACAGCCTGAAACAAAATGTCACGATGTGAGAGAAAGTGCAGCTGAAGGGTGAATGACACTTTTCAGTGCTTACCAACAAGTCTTATTTTTAAATCTGTCATCCTTGACCTGCAGAACACAAAATGGGAATTATTAAACATTTTTTTCTTTAATGTAGGCCAGTACGGAGTAATGTCTCTAAAGTAATTTCAAAGTAAAACAGAAGAAAGTAATGAGAACAGTGGTTGGTAGATAAAACACTGTGGGAATAAGTTTGTTTAAAGCAAAGCCTTTTCATCCAAATGAAGAGAAATGAGGAAGAAGCAGTAAAGAGAGAAGTACCATGCTGTAGCTAGGTCTACTTCAACTCACCTTATTTGTCCCATCGCTGAAAAGGGGCAGCTGCACCGTCAATCACAGTCAAAACATTTTTTTCTCTGTTAAATAGACGACCTCTCAGGCAGGTAAATAAATGTACAATATGCTTCAGTAATGTAACTTAGGAAAAGAATCAACATACTAGGCATGACTTCCACAATAAAACAATTCATTACTAAGACTGTTGTGGTTTCAGGTAAACTCTGAGGGCAATTTTCCAACAGCCATTCACTGACCCAGAATCAGCTGAATCTTCGTGGAAAAGTGTGAACTTTTACAGAAGACAGGGTTGATTAAAACAATACATCTCAAATAAACTCAAACTTCCCACACTATAAGAAATTAAAACACTAATTAATAAATCATAGCTTATGATTTAGGCTGCCAGTGCACATTGCCAGCTCATGTTGAGCTTCTCATCCACCAAAAGCCCCAAGCCCTTCTCCTCAGGGCTGCTCAGGTCCCTCTGGATGGCGTCTCTTCCCTCCACCGTGATGATCGTGCCACACAGTTTGGTGTCATCAGCAAACTTGCTGAGGGTGCACTCAATCCCACTGTCCATGCGTCTGACAAAGTTGTTAAGTAGTACCAGTCCCAGTACTGACCCCTGATGAACACAACTCCTCACTGGTTTCCACTTGGACATTGAGATGTTGACTGCAACCTTTTCAGTGAGGCCATCCAGCCAGTTCCTTATCCACCGAGTGGTCCATCCATCAAATCCACGCCGTTAGATGAAGCAAAAAGAAAAAGAAAACAATCTCATTTAGATGCCAAGAGAAGAAAAGGGGGAAAGAACAAGGGAATTTGTGCAGGAATAATTAATGAGAATGCTAAACAGTCTCTGTATCAATCTAGCACAATGTACTCATTTAGAGTGGCACAAAGTCAGAATTGCTTGTATCTGGCTGGCAGAAATGGGTGCAGAATTATCCACAGAGACAGAACTTGATGACACGATTATGATGTGAACAACAATTGTCAGTTAAACTTCAGATTGCAAAAAAAATTTGCCATTTTATTTCAAACTATCTCACATCCTGATCATTATTCTGTGTCTTTGATTTTAAGAGATTTCCACGGATAGCATTGTATTACCATTTTTAAATTTTTTTGAAAAATTTTTCCAACTTATCTTGGCACACAGCTTTTCTGACCACTCTGCTTAACAATATTGTAATCAAGGGAGAATGAAGACTCCCTAGTAAGAATAGTTGTGTGCCGCTTCTGAAGTTAGTCCCTGCAAAGGACCACACCTCTTAAGAGAAATTAATAAGAATCAGGCATCATTTACCCTAGAAGGTTTTTAAAATCTCCACTTAGGACTGTCACATGGACAAATTATGTTCTAAGTTCGGAGATTTTTATGCACTCAGATCTTCTATAATTGGACTTCTGCAGATATTTTAAAGAACTAAAGTAAATTACTCACTTCTTCTCTTATAAAACATGGCTGAAAAATACTAATGACTATTTTGATATGGATTCACTTAACTAAATTCTTATTTTAGTAAAAAATCTAACTTTGATTGCTAATTATGCCTTTCACAACTTTGTTGTGGATATACTTATTGCACATATTTTACTTTGATTCTCCTATTGTAAATGCCAAATTTAATATTTCAGATTTTCATTACATGCCAGTGTTTAATCTTTACATTAAATGCATACCCTTATGCACAGTTTAGAATGTATGTTTTGTGGGTTTTAGAAAATGATTTTATTTTATTTTTTTTAGAACAGTACATACCCCACAGGGGAACAGTTAGCCTCCTTCCTGATTGCTTTGTGATGATGCAGGTTTTTGAGAACTTGGCTAATGTGTTTCTTTTTATGTATTTCTTTTAATATATTTCTAGTGTATTTCTTTTAATGTGTTTAAACAATTTCAACAAAGACAGAAGATCTAATGTTTGGAGAACTTTAGGGGTTCTACAAAGATGAAAAACATAATATAGCTAACACTTTTCTGGCCCCAAAACCCTAACTTAATAAAGCACTATAGGACTTCTAACTTTGGGTAAACAGATGACCTGCAGTTACATAGCCTGTTTTTCCCATTCACCAGTACTTTGTCAGTGAAAGTATGGAATTGTAAAATTTGTTTATATGTTTTAGAAGAAGCTTTCGTTAATTTTCACAGACTTTTAAGGGCATGCTTGACAGTGCTTGGGATAAGGATTAAGGTGACATAGGTCTTATAAAGAATTTACTTTAGTTACAATAGCAGCTCCCTGGAAGCCGAAACAATCAACACAGATGTTGGGCAAGGAAACCACTTCCTGTAGATGAACAAAATGAGATCTGTGATAAGACAGAGGCTTTTTCTCCCTTGATATAGTTCAAAGGCTGGCAATATCCTATTAAGCAAAGCACTAGTACTGCACCTGCTTTGGCACAGGGCGTCAGTATTGCTTCCTGCTTGTTACCCAGGAGATAGAGGTGTGTTTGAATGTATTTCTGTAAGTATTATTCAGGACAGTGAAGCAGACAGGTCATGACACCATGCTACGTTTACCAGAAGGAAAAAAACACCAGCTACACAACAAAGGATGCAGCAGAAAAGAGTGTGTTAAGTCTGTCCTAATTTGTGTCAGAAAAATGAACTCAACTCCTAACTACAGGCCTCCTGGCCAGTTCCTCTGCTTCCTTTGCCTTTTCCTCACTTCCCCAATTACCACTTTATTAAATACTCACACTGTGCTTCCTTCCCTAAATATCTTAACTGTAGCTTTTAACTGGACTCACTAACATCTTCACTTCCTCCACTCCTACTTCACGTATCGAACAGGTCTTGAGAAAAATTACATTCAGACCCTCTTTAATCTTTTTTGAATGGTACCTTCAGGACACGCATGGCATTGCATGAGTTACAGGAAGGAAGATACTACTAAACTTAAAAGAAAATGTTGAATGGACACATTGAACGTTGCTTTCTTACAGCTTATCTCATGTAGCTTTTCAACAGACCTTATTTTTTAGCCGTACAATGTTACTTCAATGCTCTGTTTTCCAAATGCCATTTCATCAGCTTATATGAACTGTTGCAATTTCAGTGGTTTCACTGAAATGTCGTTAATTTTCTTTGACTTAGCAACTGACCCAAAATATTAAAGTTGAGTCATAAAATGCAACTTTGTGTGCCTTGGTGGCTTGTTAAAAATTAGCATGTTTTACAGCTGAAGAAGACAAATATCACTCAAGGGAAACAATAATTCTAAGGGACCATCCAAGGAAAGAACAATTTTCCTTTCGCCACAAAATTTCTGTGGTGGAATAATGTTCTTATAAAGATGAAAAAAATTCTAGACATCAGAATCAGGAAAAAAGACAGAACTGGAGTTCCTGGTGGAGATTAAAAAAAATCTCTATGATAGTTATGGATATTTATGAACTCAGAAGAAAAAATACAAATCAAACTTTTTTCTTTAAAAATGAGCTGTATAATTATAATTCCTTCCAAAATAAATAACTGTCCTGTCTCTTAACTGTCATCTCCTGTTTCTTAAAAAGAGAGGGAAAAAACCCTAGAGTGATTACTTCCTAATGAAACCTCTGACAAATAAACTGTCTTGCTTGCTAAAACAAGGGGGGAATACATGAGACATAACTAATAATAACTTGGACTTGGAAAACTGTGGCAAACAAGATTTTGAGTGAAACCTGGCAATTACTGATGAATGCAGGAGCTTCCCCTTTGACTTTTCTGAGAGCAGAATTTGTCACACACTTTGTAGTTGTGACTACATTATTAGTGAAGGAAATGTCATTTCTCAAGGTTTACTGTGTCTTCAGGTAGGCTTATTTTCTTATTTTCTTCTCTCTGTTGAAAAGCATACTATCACCTCCAAGTACCTTTTACTAGAATATACCTAGTCTGTGTAAATGAGCCTGCAAACTGTAATAATCAAACTGTTTCTCATGAGCAATTATACTAATTGAAGAACAGCAACTGTATTGACAACGTACTACATTCAAGTAAAGTATTCTAGAAATCTAGGACAGTTAGCTCAAACTTTGTTGACTAATATTGAATATATTTAAGATTTCCTAGAATTACTGAGAAAAAGCATAGCTAAATTTAAATAATAGTGATTAAAATAATTGTAAATACTGATATGCCAAAGATACACATACATCATGGTTACTTTATTTATTTTATGGGAATAGGCACACAGTAAAAGTAAGATCCCACTAGTGTTCAGTGTGCTCTAGAATGGATTTAATAACCCAGCCAGAGCTTAATAACCCAGCATAGGAGTACAGAATGAGTACCCCTGCCCTGTGAGAAACTTGTCCCATCGTGCTCCAAATTAACCAATTGACACAGACTAGCCCCTAGGAAGAGCATTTGTTCTTTGGCATAGTCTCAAGACCAATGCCCTCCTCTATTTTCTTCTAGAAGGGTAGCTAGGAAAATAGCATTAAGGGCATGATGGGGCTTCCAAACTAAATCTCAAAGCACCACTTTCCATGCACAGTTCTCAGCATAGCCCTCCTCTCCGCAGAGTACTCAAGGAAATGTGGGCTCCAGCTGGCTCTACACGCTGCACATAGTCAGCATTACCAAGAATCAGTGCTTCGGCACACTGGACTGACACGAAAACTTTATTCCTAATCTCTCCAGGAATTAACATTTTTTCACATCTCTTGAATTACTGGGAAAACAAGATAACACTGAACTTTATTACCTGGAATCAATGAGAATACTACTTGGTCACACAAGGAGAAATCCTCACATTTCAATTCTGACAAGGAAATAGATTAAGTTCTTTATCTGCACAGAGAGAAACAAATATTTAATTCCAGCTTTCATGTTATCATCTCATGCATGGCTTTTTGAGAACAGTCAGTAGTATAAAAATAAAAAGGGTGTACCCACAAATGAGAAGAAATATTCAGGTTACTTCATAAATATGGACGGCAATGGCTAGAAGGAGACAAGATTTTCTGTCTTTACTAATTTAATATTGCTGCAAATAAATATGCAGCAATGTCAGTCAGTGGTTGGAAAATACTAAGCTGAAATGCTGTAGTCTGAGCAAAGGAAAAATGTATGCTACTATTTTCTTTGTCGTCACATTTTACTGTGGAAATCGTGTTTATAGGCAGACTTTCATGTTTACAGGGTATCCACGAGAATCATAGAATGGTTCGGGTTGGAAGGGACCTTGAAGATCATTAAGTTCCAACCCATCTGCCCTGGGCAGGGACACCTCCCACCAGACCAGGCTGATCAAAGCCCCATCCAGCCTGGCCTTGAACCCCTCCAGGGATGGGGCAGCCACAGCTTCCCTGGGCAACCTGTTCCAGTGTCTCAGCACCCCCACAGTAAAGAATTTCTTCCTAATATCTAATCTAAATGTCTTCTCTTTCATTTTAAAGCCATTACCCCTTGTCCTATAGCTACACCGCATGAAAAAAAGTCCCTTCCCATCTCTCCTGTAGGCTGCCTTTAGGTACTGGAAGGCAGAGAGCCTTCTCTTCTCCAGGCTGAACAGTCCCGATTCTCTCAGCCTGTCTTCATAGGAGAGGTGCTCCAGCCCTCTGATCATCTTTGTGGCCCTCATCTTTACTCATTCCAACATGTCCATGTCATTCTGATGCTGGGGACTCCAGAGCTGGATGCAGTACTCCAGGTGAGGTCTCACCAGAGAGGAGTAGAGGGGCGGAATCACCTCCCTCGCCCTGCTGGCCATGTTTCTTCTGATGCAGCCCAGGATGCAGTTGGCTTTCTGGGCTGCCAGCGCGCATTGCCGGGTCATGTTGAGTTTCTCATCCACCAACCCTTCCAAGGCCTTCTCCTCAAGGCTGCTCTCAATCCATTCTCTACACAACCTGTATTTGTGCCTGGGATTTCCATGATCCATGTGCGGGACCTTGCACTTGGTCTGTTTGAACTTCATGAGGTTCACACAGGCCCACCTCTTGAGCCTGTCCAGGTCCCTCTGGATGGCGTCTCTTCCCTCCAGCATGTTGACTGTGCCACACAGTTTGGTGTCATCAGCAAACTTGCTGAGGGTGCACTCCATCCCACTGTCCATGTGTCTGACAAAGACATTAAACAGCACTGATCCCCATACTGACCCCTGATTTAATTTTTGAAGAATGCTTAGCTGATTTCAGAATTAATTCAGTAGAGTAACAACCTAAATATCTGGGAATATCTGGGAACAGATGGCATTGGGACCTTAGAGCATGTTTAATACTATTACCTTTAAACAGGTGCTATTATTCCTTGTTATGAGACTGTCAAGCACAACTACATTGCTTTTCTCTGCTTCACTGCTGGCACTCTTACTCAGTCCAGAAGGGTGGGACATTGAAGAAAAAGGCATTTTCTCTCTTCTTGCTACCTGTATGGAGGGTATGAAAGGAAGGTGCACAAAGACAGAAAGGCTACGTACATACTGACAAAGGGAGAGGCTGTATACATCGATAAACATCCAAAGATTTTACAGATTCATCTGTAAAATACAGATGAATACACCCAGATAGAGACCTCACCTTATTCCAAGAGGCAAGATTAACAAAAGAGAAAGAGAGGGCTTGAAAGACTCCTCAGAAGGATATAGAAATCACCCCTTCCATACTGGAGGTACTGAATTTCCTGGAAAGAATTGTTGCGTTTGCTAATAGGTGAGGGCCATAAAATTATGAAAGATCTACAAATGCAAATGTTTGAAGAACCTGGTGCATGAAACACTGTAGAGAGGTTGGTGCCGGTCTCTTCTCACAGGTAATTAGTGACAGAACAAGAGGGAACGGCTTCAAGCTCC
>JAOXNO010000004.1:5032173-5052081 GCA_028565335.1 Limnodromus scolopaceus
GGGTAGATGGTTGGACTCGATGATCCCAAGGGTCTCTTCCAACCTGGACAATTCTATGATTCTATGATTCTATGAAACAAAGCCTTGCTCCAGTATAGCATACAGGACTCAGCAGTATTCCACCTGCTGACATGTAACAGTCCTTTTCTCCTCTTGACCTTAAATTACACTAATTACTACTTCATTCACCCCTGCGAAAGCAGAGGTAGTTAAATATGCACTTAATTCATAAAGGTATAGCATCACAGAGGTAGCATTTCTTGGCCTTGTCCTCCCTCAACTTTCCACCCACTGGCATCATTCTTTGCAGGTATTGCCACTGGAATGTAAGCTTTTGGCACTCGCACAGTAGAAAAAACTGCATTAGGAAAGACATCATTGAACGAGAAAGGTCCATTTATCCCATTTCCAAACACTGATTTACCAGTCTACGTAAAGAAGGAATCTTTCAACAAGCATAAGTTTAAAAGAAGCGGTAAGTGGAAAGCAATCTCCATACATTATCTTTCAAAGAAAGTGATTTTAGACAGCAGGAGGAAATGATGAATTTTGCATGCAATTTACCCTTCTGTGCCAGAAATAATGAAAAACTAGGACACGCTGTTCCACAAAAGGATTAGACACTTATCCAAGATTGGAAAACTGTCAGTATCCGTAAACATTTTCAAAAGTTTATACTACAACTGGGAATCTGACTATTTGGAGGCATCTTGGCAGATATGCTCCTTTTCTTATGAATAATTTGAAATGGTCTAGAATCTTCCATTTCCATAAGGAAATGGTTGGAAGAATTCTAACCAACTCATGCTCCTCTTTGGCCTCAATCCCTTGCTGAATCCAACTTCTGCTGCTCTCCTTTAAAGAAGATTTAATTCTCAGTGAATAAACCTTATCTTGCTAAATTCTAGAGCTAAAAACTCTGATTGCAAATTGTAACACACAAAAGTTTTATAAATTGGAAGACAGACAAGAACATCTATGTTAATAGCAAGGTACTAAAGCTGAAAAACTGTCTTATTTTTCAAGGCTTTAAATTTTAGTGCAAGAACACAGGACTGTGTATAATAATTTACTTCTAAGAACTCCCAGAACTGTAAAGTGAGTTCAAGTTCATGGAGAAAACAGTAAAATTTGCTTTGATCAAGGTGGACTTATTTGTCCACGTTCAGTGTGTTCATGATCTATGCACACTGCTGAATATCCAAAGCAACAATAATTGCTGGGGGGAAAAAGATAAATAAAGGAGAGGAGCTTTGTAGAGTGAAAAGAAAAGAGCATGCATTTCCAGTACAAAAATCTTACTGATACACCTTCTGTGTATCGCAATAGTCATCCATAAGGAACTGAATATTCTGTCATTCTTCAAACTTAATTAAGCATATTCAAGGGCAAATAAATCTACATGAACATAAACTTTAACATTTTCTCTGATAACTCAGTAAAACCTAAGCCTAAGGGGATGTAATAAGAATTAATTACAGTAATTCTTTACAAATACTTTACTGAGAGGATCTTTTGAAAATTGGAGAGTTTGCAGTAATTTATTGCTAGCAAGAGAATTAAATATTTTTTCTAGGAAAGTTCCCATTAATTTTAATTGTCTGATAATTTTACCATTATTATATCAACATTTTTCCCTCTGTTGTTTTTTTTTCTCCTTAGTACTGAACAAATGAAAAGAAATATCAGATTTTCTTGAATCACAAAAGACATTGTCATCATACAAATAAATCCTAAGTTAAATATTCACTACCAATATTGTGAATTCGCGAGCATAAGTTATGCTCCCAAATTAAAACATTTCTGCCCTCTATACTCTGTGTGCCAGAATCCCAAGTCCTAGGTACCTTTTTTCTTCATAATAAGACATTTTTTCTTGTCCCCAACCAACCAGCTACTTCACCAGCTTCTCCTTCTTGTTAGGCTTTTTGATTTAATCTCATCTTTCCATTGCTGGGCTTTCCTTTGTCTGTCTCCTTTCCTCCTCCTTCCCCAGCTACTGTTACCTTTGCATGCACATCAGGCATCTTCTTTAATCATATTGTCCACGTCCAGAATGAAGTAAGGTGCATTGCAAAAAGGGTTATCTTTCTGTTTTCATCTGCATTACTCAGACCATGTTCATAGCAGTTGAGAACAGGGTGCAGCCTGTTCAGGCCTTGACTGAAATACATGTGTATGTAGTGACCACCTATTTCTTAAAATCCAAATTTTCTTTTGTAGTTGTATGAAAATCACAAGGTGGTTTTTCGGTTGGTTGCTTGGTTTTGTTGGGTTTTTTGGTTGGTTTTTTTTTTTTTTAAGGATTAAACCATGACAAATTGTGACAGGGTTTATACAGATGATCAGAGGCACAGAGACATCACAGGTGCTACTCCACCATGAAATTTTTATCCATTCCCTCCAAAGGCTGGTGAAGTTAAAGTTTTTAAACAATGAGATTAACAGAATTTTAAACAATAAGAGAACAGTTTATTTTCGATAGCCTTCATGTTGTTAATACTGGGAAAGGAAAGTGGTGGGGAAGGACCCATGAAAAGCCTGAGACAGCTTTGGTCCCAAAAAATTAAAATATGATCAAGTCACAAGGAATTGAAAAAAGGGTAGAAAAAGTTACTGAAACACATGAAAGTAAGTCTGCTCCACCAATGCAAGGTCACCATCAGTAATTTTCTTTTCCAGCTCTTGAGTTATTATTAGAAATCAAACAAGGAGAAATAACCTCCTTTCTAGCACTAGCTGGGAATTCAAGGAGCCAAGAAAGGCTTGCCTTCTCCGTATGAAATACATCTTGCGTCTAGATCTATTTTTACTGATCTGACAGTATATTTTCTGTCAGTTGGGAAGTAGAAATCCTGTCATTCAGTGTGTGTAGGGGTTTTGTTGTTTTACATTTATTTAAAAGAATATATGAAATTATGAGGTGAAGTCAAGGAGATAGTCTGTTTCATCTTCATTTAGGAAAAGTCCATGTTTCTTAAATTTAGGCTCATAGCAGCTTGCTCACATTTATAAAACTGACCCATCGGGCACCTGCTGCTGACTTTCTGTGAGAAGACAGACAGACAGCAAAATGTCTGTTTGTAATGTAATGAGAGTCCTACACACTTAATTTTTTGCTGGAAGAAGAGAGTAAGACTTTGGCAAAATTCTGCAGCTCAAACTTCTAATTATCATTCGTCAAAAGATAGACTTATTGCAGTCTAAGCTAGTAAGGGATTTTAAAATTTGATATATGATTTCTGTGCTCTGGCATTGGATGCTGTAGCAGAATACTTGTTTGAAAGATACCCTGAACCGCTTGACACTGGATGTGTTACCTCAGGGCTACATATTGGTTGAACAAGATCTCACTAACTGGAATTTGAAGTGCTTTGTCAGAGACAGTACCAACAATGGAGCTCAACAGACCTACCTGTACACTAATGATAATAAAGTAGGATTACACATGACCATTGTGATCAAATTACTCATCTATCCCCTAAAATCTCACTCATTTACAAGAATCAGACTTTCATTACAGGGAATAAAACTTTCTTAGGTGTTTTATGCCTTGAACTATACAGGAAGTAGTTGCACAGCAGCCATACCAACACACTCCATTTAAAAAGAAGATGTTACCAATGGACATTTATGCAATGTTAATAAACAGTGGAGAACAGTCACTCTTGATGTTACTAAAATAAGACCTAAAATGTCGCCTCTCACCAAGCACTCATACTTTCATTTCTTTATTCAGCAGAATACATATTTCTTAGAGATAATATACCATCATCATATAAGAATAATTGCAAAACAGATTGGAAAGACAGAACATGAAGGAAGACTTCTGGATGTAGAGAGATTAACAGTTTCAGCCTTCAGGCTACAGGGTTATATACAACTAAACAACAAGAAAATGAAGGTTTGGGTTGCTACGCACTTGCTCTACCATCGTTCCCATCCAACTCATGCTTCTAAAGTCAGCTGCACCAGCCCTAAATCCTGACAGCAGCCATCCCAGCTGCAGTAGATGACCCATAGAGTCACCTCTCTCCTCTTCCTCAGTGGAAAGTAGAACTTTTCTCTCATTAAACTCATCTGTAGATTAATAGGTTGTTCCTATCCTCACCTTCAAGCACCTTCAAGTTGTGAAGCCTATCTGACCCTGTGTTGAAACACAACCAGGTATAATCTGTCTTAAAGAGGCGCACTGCTTAGGCACACCCTTAATGTTGTTCAACTTTTCTGTCAACCAGCTCCAGGACTGTAAAGTTTTTAGCAGTTGCTGCACCTGTTAGTCTGATATGAGTAAGGCTGCCACAACCCCTCACCCCTCGGGTGAAACCAGGAGCAAAGCTGAGCATGGATTGAAATTAGGCACACACACAAACACATTTATACAATTGATGTCAGCAGCCAGAAAGGTGATCTGATTAGGAGGGGGAAATTACTGAGCAGAAGAAAATGCCTGCCAGCCTGGGAACTAGGCTTGGGAACTAGAAACACCCTTGAAAAGTGCAGCTGGCCTCCTTGATATACAGCTGGGGTACCTGGAAACTGAAAACATCATGAGATACCATTGGTTAAGTGCAAAACCAAGAAACTGTAACAGCAACTTGTCATCTGAAAGAGTTGGAACAGTCTGGGAAAATAAAATTGGTCTGAAAGAACAGAAAATGTCATCTTCTATTGGCTATTACAGGCGAAAAATAGAAATTAACATCTATCGGCTGCTTGAAGTGGTGGTGTCCTATGCCCTGTTATGTCTTTATGATATAAAAGGACTTAATTTTTACCCGGAAGGTAGCCTGTCTGAGAAACTGTTTAGGTTTTGAAAATACTATATGTATAGACACAGCCACACAGACCAACATAGATAGAAACGTTAAACATTCATACAAAGACAAGAGAGACCAATGGCCTCATCCTGTTCCCCTCTCTAGCTGCTCAGGATAAAGATCTATCAATGGGAAACATATACATATATGCAATTCATCCCTGTGGTAACTGGACTTAGACACACAGTCCATCCAGTAACGGGCTCTGGATCCTCAGTTTCCCCAGCTGGTGGCACCTGGACATGTGGAGACCCACAGTCCCCTTCCATCTGCTGGTACAGACTTCTTTACTTATGGATACACACCACCTTCCTCCAGAGACACACATACAAAAGGGCCTCTCATTTGACACCACTGATTCCTCTGGTAAACAACTCGGTAGCCAACTACAGTTGTATGTCCTCCCAAACCACCTACTTCTGCTTACCAGCAGGCCATACTCATACATTGACATACGTGTCCATGCTCACTACCATTACTGGCATCACAGACAGGTAGATTTTATGACATATGGTCCCCACCGCAGTTGCTGGCACGTAGATTTTATCTTAGTCTGGTCTCTCTTGGTGTTGGCATCACAGACATATGGGCTCCTCTGACCCCTGGCTCCTCCCCTAGTTGCTGGCACTTGGCTCTCCATACACACAAAAATAGTTAGAAATGGGGTTTAATAACAAGACAGGACAGTTTGCAGCGAACAGGCCAGGCAAGGATACTGAACAGCAAACTGTTTACGTTCGACCAGACTGTTTTACCCACTTTTTCCTCCTCAGATGACTTGATATGATTCCTTCCTTTCCCCACCTTTGGTCCCTCCTCTAGACATTCTACAGGAGGTTGTCCCAAAATATTCTTTACCTGCATTCCATATTGTGTCCCATATCCCTTATGCAGCAACATTCCATCACTTTTCACGTATAACAGAGAACTTTTCCCATAGACTCATTTGGATGGGTTTCCCACACAAAGAGATGGGATTCAGATGCTAGAGGTGGACATTGCCCGCTTCTCTATTGCAGATGGGGTGCAGGGATCTTCAAGCTATTGAGTCTCAGAGAATCATAGAATGGTTTGGATTGGAAGGGACCTTAAAGATCATCGAGTTCCAACCCCCCGGCCATGGGCAGGGACACCTCCCACCAGACCAGGTTGCTCAAAGCCCTAAGATCCTCTTAGGATCTTAGGATCTCAGAAGATCCTCTCTGTCTCCCTTTCACCTTCTCTGATGGTGTACGACCAGCTCGCAGCTACTGTGACTCCTCCACTTGGTGGCAGAGCTTCTCCAAGACAGCACACCTCCTCCAGAACAGAGGGACATCTCTCCTGGTGGCAGAGAGAGGCCAGCAGCGGGCTTTACCTGCAGCCTGGGGCTTGCAGGGCTGCATCCTTCTGTCAGAGACCACAGTTTCTGCCTCTACTTACAGCTGAAACAAGCAGGTATTTTCAGGAACCATATTTCTTTAAATAAACATTTTAATATTATGTCCAATTCATTGTTGTCATGAGCTGTAACAAATCCATCTGCTGTTACAAAACGTCAGCTGTAAATATTTTAGGGATGGTTGTTATAGATGGGAATTAAGTATGCTGCAAGGCACGTTTTTTAAAAATAAACTCTTATTAAGACAGGCTATTTGGTAAAAATTACTTGTATACAAAATGCACAAAACATTTATATTTAAAACAAAATGCACACAGTCTCAAAAATGCTAAACAACATTTTGAAATTTTATTTAATTTAAGCCCATGTATGAATTTCTGTAGCGCGCAGACTGATTCCCTGCTTTGATCAGAAACAAGGAACATTTTGTACGTGTTTTATTTTCATTTCTCAAAGAAGTTTAAAAGGAAGAAGAAATTAAATAAAATAAAAATAACTTTAGGTTTTTTACAAAACTGAAGCAGAGTTTTAGGGCTTTTTATTTTTAAATTATTACTTTTTAGTCTTGTAAACAATTTAGCTTACTCTTTCATTCCAGAATTTTTCAATTTCAGAAGTCTCTGCGCTTCACAGTTCTGACAAGAGCATCTGAGAGTCAAAGCATAATTCCTGGTTTTTTTTTCCCCCCCCCCCTGCAAATATTCTAAGCCATAAGAAGCTAAAAAAAATATTACTTATGTTCACTTCTGCCCAGGTAGAACATATTAGAGGTATGGTTCTGCCTCCCTTTACGCTACAGTAAGTGGGGAGCAGCTCTGTTGGCTTAATAGCAATATGCTGCAGCAAGTGGGTTTAAAAAGCCACCCGCACGACTTACACCTTTTCAGTAATCATAGGGAAGCTAAACAAATTGAAATTATTACACTGTCATTTGTGGTTTTTCTCTCACTAAAACTATCCAAACTGGATACAAAGGAATGCTTTAGTTGCCACTTTATTTCTAATGGCAATTCAAGGAATTTAGCGTTTTCTAGGTAACGACAAGGAATTTGAGAATGAAGCAGTCAATTCAAAAGGAGTGCTTTAAAATATGCTCTTCAATGCTTGCATGATGAGGGAGCAAGGGTTTTGCTTTCAAATTTGTCTTAAAGTGGTTTTAGAAGCATAACAATATTAAATGAATAAACAAAATGGAAAGGGTTGATTCTAGTATTTTTTGAAGCTTACACGCTGTGAAACTGTAACATTCTCTGAGCTATATACAAGTTTTATCTACAGACGTGGCGGAACATATTCATATTATATCTGGGCATGACATTTGCAGATGTCTGAGGTCTTATTAAAAGACTCCTGAGTTTTTTTGGATGGCAGTGTAAACAAACAAATTAGAAACAGCATTAGTTCAACACGTACTTTGGAACTATTTCCAGTAAATAAACATAGACTCAAAAATGCTATATGGACATATCTAAGCAATACTGTGGAAGACTCACAATGTTAATAAAAATAATTTTACCAAGAGGAAACCAAGATCGTGCTAATTCTGTGGCATTAGTCTCTGCTGGGCAGATTGTTAAAAGAGAAATAGCAAGGCTGAGCTTGAAATATTGAGCCCCCTTGTGGAAAACTTGCCTCAAACTCATCTGTTTCTGAAACTTACTACAAGGATAGAAATCCTTCTAATGTGTGCGTGAAATAGTATAAAACCATCCAGGTCACACCATCATTCACAATTGACTGCAAATAGCTTGCTTTTATTTAAAGACCCACATAGGTAACATTCAGAGAAAATTATTGCCATACTATTAATCACTTATCTCTATCCTGGTAAGCAGACTATTTTAAGAGTTATCTCATCAAACAGAATGATACAGAGTCAAGATGAAAACAAAATAAGCACCTTCGTTAACTAAATTACTCCTCCTTTTTTAGCTTTGATATAAAAAATAGATTATATTTACTTACTTCTGTGAGGCACTACACTTTATAAGTCTGAAAAAAGAAATTAATCGCTAAACCCGAACACCAAGAAAAAAGAAGTTCCAGTACCTGCAGCACATTAAAGTTCTTAGTAAACTGGGAGAGCAATGAGATCTTTATCAAGGCTGTGTTTGTTTTTCACAGACCTGCAGTGTTGTATATGGCTGTTAAAAAAAAATCAGGTGTGTTAAAGGAGTGACTGTGAGACAACCAGGTTGACCATGAGCCAGCAATGTGCCCTCACAGCAAAGAAGGCTGATGATATTTGGGCTGCCTTAGGAGGAATCTTGCCAGAAGGTTGAGGAAGGGGATTCTACTGCTCTACTCAGCACCGATGAGGCCATGCCTGGACTTCTGTGTCCAGTGCGGGCCTCCCCAGTGCAAGAGAAACATGGACATACTGGAGAGAGTTCAACAAAGGGCCATGGAGATGACAAATGGACTGGAGCATGTCTCCTATGAGGAAAGGCAGTCCCCTGAACAGGAACTGTTCAGCCTGGAGAAGAGGTGGCTTGGTGGGTTATATTATTAATGTGTATAAATTCTTGAAGGGAGGGTGAAAAGAAGGTGGAGCCAGGCTCTTTTCAGTGGTGCCCATGGGCAGGACCAGAGGCAATTGCCTTTGGAGGATGTCCATCTGCCTGTGATCCTGATCTCTGCATTCCTGAATCGAGATCCTGAATCCAGTTCCCATCTGTTGCTGAGTTCTGTCTGGGATTTTCCCAGTGCCTGCTGGTGACATGATTATCATCTTGGGAGCTCAGTATGGTTTTGGATATATTGTTTATATTTCCTTATTTTCTTATTAATGTCACCTTGTTTTCTTTTTATTATTTTATTATTAGCATTTATTTAAAGTAGTTTAGCTTCTTTTAAACTCAAAAGTTTCACTCTCTCTTGTTTTCTCTCTCTTCTTCTCTAAAGGGAGAGAGGTCAATGAAAGCATCTGTCACTCATTCAGTGGCCAGTCCAGCCCAAAACCACGACAACATTTTTATTATTGTGCATGATAATGTAGTTCTAAAGTACCAAACAGAGAGAAAAGGCACATCTTTGTACATTTTCTTGCTCATCATCCACCAAGAGACCCTAGGGATAAAACCAGTAGTACACAACTAAGGTCTGAGAAGAAAAATATTTATGTCTTTCCCTGACCGCATCAAATCAAGATTTAATGCTAACTTTTCCTACAAAAAACCACAGCTACGATGAATTCTCATCAAGGTACACCGGACAGAAATGGCAGGCTTCTTTTTAAGTTTATGTTAATTGGCAGTAAATTAAATTAATTAAAATTCCCCACGTTGAGACTTTTTTGCCAGCAACACAAGGCCACGATGACCTGTGTATTTCAGGCTCAAACCTCTGTAACCAACAGACAGGTTGAAATATCCCCACAGCCTGTAGCAGATCTGTGCACTCAATAAGAGTGACTCCCTTGACTTGCTGCCTGTTATCAGAAGTGCACAGTCAACGTTCCATCTCCCCTGGCTTTTATGGGAAACTCTACCCCGAAGTATAATAAAGCAAAACAAACAGCCACTTCAAACAGGAAGTCATCACTCCAAAACATTTAGCTTTTCACATTAAAAAGAAAGTAAAAAGCAACAACGGACTACATGACGGTGACCTTTATAGCATTTTCCTGATGTATAAGAGCACTGTCAAACAATCTGACAGCATAGGTTAAGACTATTAAAAATACGAAATCTAGCAAAGAGTAATGTATCTGCAGCCAGCAGATACAAAATACTAAGAGGAAGGTGAATTTCTGTGTGGTACAGCAAGATTATTTCAAGCGTGGGTCATATTTTCAAAATGTCGAATGCCAGAATATTTCAGAGAAAAGGTTTTTTTTTTTCTGAAAAAGGACTGTGCTCCTGGTACATGCCACTAGTTCTGGCACACAACAGCATACAAAATTTTACACATGTAAACCTGCATGCATCCAAATATTAGCCACCTCGGGAAAGAAGAGATAAAATGTTCTTTGATGTACTATTCATTAGATCCATTGACAAGTGGAAGATAGATATAAGAGAAAAATATATTCAAATAATAACTGAGGCTTCAAAGACACAGTAGGAAATGCAATTGTTCAAGTATTTTATCTTCTTTCTGATTTACTTTTTTTAAGGAGTAGAATTCAAAAGAAAAATAATAATGTTAAAGTACATTTTCTGAGGGCAAAAATACAATGTCTTTCATACAGAAAATTTTACATAACAATGGTCCTGATACAGATAGGAGCAGAAGGCTCTGTTTGGTGTTGTCAAATATTGGCTAAAATATGAAGCAAGAACAAAAAAATGTCATCAAAAAAGACAAACACAACTTTAGATGAAAATGTATTTCTGAAGTATGTCCATCCATTTATACGGTGCTCTAAATGTGTATTATTGGATTTTCATTAGTTTATAGAATGCTCAGGCCATGCTAATAGTGTTAAAAATCCAGCAACAGACTGCAGAGCAGCTTTTTTGGTTACATCATTAAAGTCACATTTACTTTACGTTTATGCCTTATAATTAAAGTTTTTTTAAAAAAAATTCTACATTTAAAAGTCAAACTTACATGTTCACATACTTAAAAATTCATAGTTACATCAGGCTCAATGAAGAATATTGTTAAGGAGTTAGATGGCTTCGATCTCCAACCTCCAGCACTCTCTCAGGTTGTCATTTTCAACAAGTCAGTTCTTTCAGTCTGGGATCTTATCACCTTGCTACTTACTCTTTTGGCTAGACAAGAAGTGTCTCATGCAGCAGAAGGGAGCACATTCTCTGCAAGGATTGGTACATTATCTCCTCCTTATCTCACTGTTTCACCCCTATTGCTGTAACATTTTACTGTGCTGTAGAAAAGGTCTGTACTTTTTTCCATTAGAAATCCATCAAATGCAGGCTTACTTTTCATATTTCGTATTATTCAAACCTGAAAATCCTTTACACCGCCATTGCTCTCAAAGGGCTATTTTACTTGAAAATACTGCTAAGGTGTTAAATCCTGCTTATGAGTAAGGAACTGGGGTTCTTTAGCCTGGAGAAAAGGAGGCAAGACCTTATTGGTCTCTACAACTACCTGAAAGGAGGTTGTAGAGAGGCAAGGGACGGTCTCTTCTCCCAAGTAACAGGTGATAGGACAAGAGGAAGTGACCTCGAGTTGCACCAGGAAGCTTTAGGAGGGATATTAGGAATAAATTTCTGCACAGACAGGGTTACAAAGCATTGGAACAGGCTGCCCAGGGAAGTGCTTGAGTCACTATCCCTGGACATGTTTAAAGAATGTGTAGATGTGGTGCTTAGCGACATGGTTTAGTGGTGGTTTTCATAGAATCATGGAATCATAGAATGGTTTGGGTTGGACGGGACCTTAAAGATCACCGAGTTCCAACCCCCTGCCCTGGGCAGGGACACCTCCCACTAGAGCAGGTTGCTCAAAGCCTCATCCAGATTGTCAGTATTAGGTCAATGGTTGGACAAGATGATAGGAAACGTCCCATCCAACCTCGACGATTCTATGATTCCAGAACAAGGCACTGTCTTCAAAGACTGTACTTTGAAAAAAACACAACAGAAAGGAAGAGATGATTCTACTGACATCAGTACTCTAAACTCACTACCTTTACACATGAATGGTTAAAATAGACACATATATGTGTATACAGTTTAATGTTTATACATATATGTCCTGGTGCCCTGATCATTTACTCATTTAAATACACATGAACAAAATTAACATGTAAACTTCCCTCTTTTGGTCTTGCCAAAGTAATATATCTTATTTACATGATCAAATTGTTCTGTGACCTATTTTCTGTACTTTTTAATATTTTAGAAATACAGAACAGCATATTAAAAAGAATATATAATTGTATGACTAAAACAATATCTAGGAAGAATATTATTACATTCATTACTTTAATAAAACAAAAATTATTAAACCATAAATTATAATTATTTATAAATTACATTATACTATAATAAATATAATATAATTGGGATAAATTATATTAAAATCTGAATTTTAAACCTCTTGTTATTATTTCAAGTCATATTCACTGGGCTTTATTAGAGCTGCAGGATAGAAAAAAGGTTTGACTTCAGCAGTAAAAAGATAATTGTAAAAATATATCCCATGAACTGTCATTGATAGGAGGTAGAAAGTTTAGTTCTATCAAGTAAAGACATATTTTGGCTCTGTTTTTATTGCTTCACCGTATGCCCTTCATATCCAGTATAGCACTAGTCACTGTGCTTTAATATGTTCCTTACATCTCCTGTTGTTAGTATTTTCAGTTGCTAGGGAGCACTGCAACATCAGCTGAATGCAGTGTGGTCTGTACATTCTTTTTAGAACTCCTGTTCTCCATAACTTCTTCACTGATCCATGCATACATCTGGCATCATTGACCTCCCAGGATTCCCCACTAAATACATATTGGTTGTGCTACTTTGACTCTTTTTAAGTTGTGTATGATTTTCTCATGTTATAACCTACTGGTTATATCTACTGGTGCCGAAAGATTGTCTTTTCTGTGGGATGACAGAAATCCAGCTGTATGGGATTAGAAAGATCCTATCTCTACTCTTACTGCTCTGTGGGTTCTCTGGGATTTCAAAGATATTCAAGCATAGTCAAAAATGAACATAACTTGACCAAAGTTCAAAATTCAGTTGGGTCTTGCACGAATTCGTGGAGTAGTTAACTGTTTTGTGAATTGATTTAATCACATTCATTTCAATGTAAATGTCACAAATCCATCAGCGTTCACTTGAATTACCTGCAGGAGAAACACACGGTGAATTTACACTCTAGTTTGTGAAGAAACTGTGATTCTAATAAACAGAAGTGATAATTACATTATATAGATATTACATTAGAGAAACTAAAAATTGTATCTTCCAAATTCTCAGTATAATAAAATATTGCATTCCATGGTTCTGGTGGTTTTCCATGCATAAATAATTCCAATATTTTTTAAGGTATGATATTCTTATTCATGTAAATCAAAATTATTTTCAATCAATTGCTCTTCAGCCTTTTTTTTTTTTTTTTTTTAACTAAAGAAACCTTACAAAACTGGAAGTGCGATGGTCAAATACAGATGCAAGTCTACAAGTGAAATTTAGCCTATTCCTCTCTCCTTGCTGGACCATTTAGAGGACATGCCGATTTCACGGAAGTGCAGCTCACAGTCTCATTTTTATTATCATCCCTATTCCCCCAAATCCTTAAATAATACTTAAATTATTAACAAAAAGAGGCAAGAAAAACTTCTGGTTGCAACAGTCTTGTGAAAAAATGTTGAGTTCACCATGAAAATACTAATTAAGAAAACAGTTTAATTAAAGTGTACAGTAATACAAAAAGTACATGTCAAGTTGACCAGAAGTTAGAGCTCATTAAAAAGGACCTGGTTGTAAACAACTCCAGAAGTCAATGGAAATGAAGAACAGAGATAGAACAGATTATTATTTTGTCTGTCCCTCTGTGGTTTTTACCCAAAGATTGCTGAGAGCTGGAGGAATTTATCACAATTGTATAGCTTCAGAGATCTGTTCCTAAGGTCTAGTTTTCCTCTCTCAGAAACCATACAAAATTCTGAATCTTAGGTCTTTATTGAAGAAAACATAAAGACTGCAAAGAAATAAAAGCCAAACAGATCCTTTTTTTTCTTTCAGTGGGAATTTTATTCTCTCCCTTCTTGATTTTATAATTGGTTCAGTGTGAAACTTGATACAAACTGTGCAATTTCTTCTTAAAGTCTTGAGCCACACGGAAATTCGGAGTGGATTTTACCTCCTTCTAGCAATTTTCTTTGTGATCATTCTTACTTCAGCTGGCATGGTTTTTTCAACTAAGTGTAGAGTAGGCAGGGATGTTTGACTGTAGAGCCAATGATACCAAAATTACAGGTTACTCTATCTTCTATATTCTGGTTTTTTCCCCAGGGCAAGCTGCAGAACTGCTTTCCCATTTATCTGTTATCAGAGTACGGGCACTGACTATATGGATGTAAATAATAGTGAGAGACACAGCAGAGAGAGTATCTGTATTAAAATTCATTTGATTTTGTAGTCTTTTAACTTTTCCCACTTTACATCTGGCAATTACCAATTTGAGAATATGCAGTCTGCCTTCTCGTTGTGACTGAGTACTGATTAAGAAATGATTTCAATCATCAGCAAGCTTTGAGAAACTTAGAAATTATTTAAAAGGCTTACACTCATTATTAGTTGTGAATGAAGGTACATCCTGCCTATATAAACTGAATTTATGCATCAGAGACTGATTCTCTATTTGCATAAACTTAAATATCTTTGAGTTCAGAAGAACTAGCTCAGTTTGCACTCACTGGGGTTCAATCCATAAATGTATTGCATAGAAGTGATTTAAGTTAGAAGGGTGCCATTAAGAGTACGGGAACAAATCAGTGAGGTACTGAATTCTTTCTGCTAAATAATGACTGGTTTCAGCTCCCACTGAAATATCTTTTTTTTTTTTTTTTTTTTTCTGCAATTCTCCTCATCAGGCAACAACAGCTGTGCCTTAATTTTGACAGGATGCTCACAGAAAATCAAGTAATCATTTAAGATATGTACACATTGGAATGTAAATAATCATCTGTTTTGTTCCTCTTCTTATTTATGCAATTAAGAGTATCAGGCTGACTAGCAAGTTTTGACAGGGAATTATATAAATTCATCTTATACATAAACCCCCTGTCCTAGACAAAAAGTTAGGCGATCGTTTTATCAGACTCTTAGATCGTAGGAACTTTGGAAGCTCAGTTTATAGGTATACTCTTTATTTCTTCACTTCTCCATCCTTGAAAATTGAGTTTTAATTCCCTGCTCAGCACTGGTGAGGCCACACCAGTAAAGGAGAGTTAGGGGAGATGTAGTCAGGTGGGGTTCTGTCTCTTCTCCCGAGTCACAGGTGACAGGGCAAGAGGAAACGGCCTCAAGTTGGAGCAGAGGAGGTTTAGAATGGATATTGGGTAAAATTCCTTCACAAAAAGGGTTACCAAGCATTGGATCAGGCATTTGAAAGGTATTTATATAAAAGGTATTTATAAGGTATTTAAAGGACGTGTAGAAGTAGTGCTGAGGGACGTAGTTTAGCAGTAACTTGGCAGTGCCAGGTTAACAGTTGGGCTTGAAGATCTTAAAGGTGTCTTCCAAGCAAAATGATTCTATGATTCTATGAAAACTGCTGTATATATATTCAGTTCTTTAGTCAGCAAACATTCAATACCAAGGACTTGTTGTGCTAGTCCATAGTTACATTCTTACCTAATTTATTTTGGTGCAGTTGCATTCATGTTGAACCAATGTACAAAGAATTAACCAAGATTTCACACAGACTCCCGATCACAGAATTGCCTAGGTTGGAAGGCACCTTTCAGATCATCCAGTCCAACCGTCAAGCCAACACAGAACCACAGCATCACACAGAACCTCGTTAATCCTTTTCTTCACATACCTGCCTGTGTGCATCACCAGCTTGCTGGTGCCGGAGACCTGCACGCTCCGTAGACCCAAGTGGTGGGCAGCAGCTGGTGGGAGGGCAGCCAGAGGCTCAGGGGCAGCAGCTGGCGTAAGGTCTTAGGCTGGCCACGTTTTGGCCATTTCACATATTTAGGAGCCTGTCGGAAGTTTCCTTTTCGAGCATACAACGCTCTTCCTTCTATTAAAGAGGCTACAAGAAAAACCCTACCATAATCTCGCTTAATTTTACTCCCAAAGTAAAAACTTGCTGTAGAAATTACGCAAAGTGAGGCTTTTCTGAAGACTGTTCAATGCTGTGGAACTGCTCTGCAATGTACACGCAAGGAGAGCAAGTGGCATTTTGCAGCTCCCTGTTGCCAAGCCTTCTATTATCAACAATTTTTAAGAAGTTTCTAAGCACTCCTTTAACACTTATAAAAACAAAGTAACCCCAAACAAATCAGGAATAAATGGATCCAAATAAGAATATGTCAGCTATTTAATGATGAACACCTTATTTAAAAATTGAAGACCCCAACCCAAACTACAGTTCCAGAGAGCAACAGAACAAAAATTAAAACTTTTAGAGGGAACACATAGCTGAATAAAAAAACTTAGACTAGAGAATACGTGCTCAGATGACAGCAAACTTTGCCTACTAAGTGAGCAAGTAATGAATATTTTAGGGGTGGAAGTGTATCATCTTTGATTGTGTGTAAATGAAGGAAATCATGCATAATAATTTATTTTTATTTGCAAATCCGTGGTCTTTTCTGTCCGCTTTCCAGGGCAGTACTCCCTATGGAATAATGATCCACAAAAGCAGGAAATTGTAAGAATTAATAAAAGTCAGCCATCTTTTTAGGTTATGCTGATCCTCCCAAATACTTCAAATATAATTGAGTCATCTAACACTATAAAATCTTAATGACGATGGCAAACAACAAAGCACATCTCTAGCTGTTGAGGTCACACTGTATTTAATGACATTGGGCCAGGATGTTAGGTGAATAGCAATTAATTCCTCTTCCTAGCTCAACATTTATTCTACAGAATAGTCTTTACAGTCTGCTCTAGTAGAGGCAGGAATATCTCTGCCTTTATGTTTTATTCCAGTTATCACAGAAAAATGTGTTTATTTTCTTTGCTCAGATCTACTGGCATGTTCAGTATGCTTGTTTTAGAATGTGACCAGTGTCCTGTCAGATCCTTCTTATTTTGACCCCAAATTGATAATCTTTCCAACCTTTCTGAAGTAATTGTTGTTGATTTTCCCTACAGAGTACCATTGATCTACTTGACATTTTTCTATTCTGTTTCCTGCAGTTTAATGGATTCAGGCCTTTTTCTCATGTTCTACTTTTCATGAATTCAGAATTAGTTTTCTTTACTGTGTACTTTCGGTTGGTTTATAAACTTCCATGACATTTTTACCATGTTCTTCTTCTGTTCACCTTGTTTATCATCATTTTCAGTTCTAGAATTTGTACTAACTCCCATATAGGGAAAACCTCCATGGTTTTCATCTGTCCTTTTAGGCATAGGCATGAAACCTGTGCAAAGCTATGTTATTTCAACTTTAACTACTTGATTTTTTTCACTTCTTCCTTGGAAACATATGGCTTTGTTCGTGTCAAACAAAGGTTTGTAGTGGATGGACAATGTGACTTTTCCACACAGCGAGTGCCATTTTTCATGTGTATAAAAGCAGATGGCACACATATTGACTGCTGGCTTAGAGGCAGCTCAAAACCAAGCATTTGTTTCAGCATGGTGCTAACACTTATAATGTAAGCCAACAAACAAATCAACCATTCTATGGAAGAATGGCCCAGATTTATTTGTTTTTATTATTTTTA
Organism: Limnodromus scolopaceus; assembly: GCA_028565335.1. Classification (NCBI taxonomy): domain Eukaryota; kingdom Metazoa; phylum Chordata; class Aves; order Charadriiformes; family Scolopacidae; genus Limnodromus; species Limnodromus scolopaceus. The sequence goes on from JAOXNO010000004.1 coordinate 5,049,707, forward strand.
AATTGTAGGTCTTTATATCAAACTAAAGCAAATTCTCAGATAGATCTTCAGTTATAAATTATATCTGTAGATTGTGTGGTAATGTATTTGTGAGTGCATAAGCAGGAATGCAGAAACACGGTGCTGTTAAGGTTTTCTATGATTTTGCTTGTACTTTGTCTGACTCAATCTTGATCCATTGTTTCCACCAGAATGAAGATCAAAACCCCTCTCTTTTCATACAATAAATAATTTTCCTTTCCTTCAAAACTTCAAAATGTCCCAACGCAGAAGGCAATATTAACCAGCAAATGCATGCACAGAAATCCATTAAGACTTGGATCCACAACAGGATATCCCACATGTGTACTTACTAATTGCCCTGAAATTTCTAGTATGAAAAAGCTGTTAGAATTTCAGGCACGATTCCCTCATAAATCAGAAAACCACTTACACAAGAAACCACAAAGAGCAACAGCAACAAACTATGATTGAAACCTGTGGTTTTAAGCATTTTTGTTTGTTTATTTTAATAATTTCACCTTTCCTAATAAAAAAAACATCAGAAAATTTCCAGAAATCTGTGCTCCATATCCTAGCTAACAATCTCTAAGAGTGAATTATTAATATTATGTTATCCTACTGTAGTAAGACTGGTGCGGGACCATGTTGACATATTCTACGTGTGATGTGTTCTACAAGCATACAGTTAAAAAAAAAAAAAAGAAGAAGAAGAAGACAGACACTTGGGGAATGATTGGAATACCTAAGAATAAATGTCTGATGTTATTCCATACAAAAGAACTCTACTGGCCACAGACAGAAAAAAACCTTAAAAATCTTCTGAGAAGAGTACACTTTAGGTCAGATAATTGTTATATAGGTCTTTATTAACACATGCCCATCTGATATCAAGTACCAAGTATCTATGCATGTCAAAGAAGCAGTTCTGCTGCAAAAAATCAGGACTGTTGCTTTTTTTCCATTCCAGCAGATTTTTATTTTTTTTTTTTTGCATCGTAAATGTGAGCTAAGTATGAGCATGAGCTAAAGTCTACCATTACCATTGATCCATTGATCTTCAAAGGACAGTTTAATATAAATAAAGCTCCCTGTTAAATGGATATTACTGTCTTTTACCTTCCAAGGCAGTGTTAAAAGCTCCTGGAAAACATCAAGCAATATGGTATATGTTCATTAGTGCAGTTTTACTCTTCTCAATCATTGTGTTACAGATGTTATTTAAGCTTCTTGCCCTTGCTGCTCTTACCTATTATGCCCCATCTTAAAACTAGGTAATTTTTTTTTTTTTTTTTATTTCATTAGAGTGTCCCAAAGGAACTGGAACTTTTCCAGGTCTTTGTTTTGCTTCTACACTTTTGACAAAAGAAATATAAAGGGGAAAATTTATGCTGGATCAATGCCAGGAGTAGCCCATTCAATCAAAATCATGTCTTGGTGCAGAGACTATTAGTCAGTAATATCCACATTCTATCTACTTGTAACACAGAAATTCTAAATTATTGGAACGTCCTTGAGTTGTTCATGGAGTTTGCTGCTCATGTTGACTAGAGAAAAACCAAACCCATTTTTAAAAATTCTAATGTCACTGCATCAAAATCTAGAATAGCCACGTTTTCTGGAGATGATAAATAAATAAATTTCAGTTGCACTAATTTTACTTCCAAGTCCCACTCTGCATAATGCTTTATTGAAAGTCATGAAAACTGATAAGAACTTCCTCTTTCCCACATAAAAATTGCAAACACCATAGGATCAATCAATAGAAAATATCCAGCAAATAAGAAATGAAATTAAAAAAAAAAAATACATCATAACAAATGCTTCCATGTCTTAACATCTTCTGAAATAGCCCCCCCCAAGTGGAGATAAAGTAGCCATATTGTAAATAAAATGCCTCTTCAAACATTAACTGCATCAATAAGAAAAACAGGTAAAACTCTGAAGTAGTATGAGAATAGGCTATTGCAAAGTCCTGCACCTGGCTAGGAATAACCTCATGCACCAGTATAGTCTGGGGGATGGCTGCCTGGAAAGCAGATCTGCAGAAAAAGACCTGGGGGTTGACATATTGATCATGAGCCAGCGAAGTTCCCGTACAGCAAAGATGACCAACAACACCCTGGGCTGCATTAGGCAGAGCATCGTTAGCTGGTTGACTGGACTAAACCTTTCCTTAATGAGCACTGATGAGAACACATCTGTGGTGCTATGTCCAGGTCTGGGCTCCCTAGTGCAAGAGAGAGATATCAACATACTGGTGTGAATCCAGTAAAGGGTCCACAAAGACAATTAAGGAATTGGAGAAACTGTCATATGAGGAGAGGCTTGGAGAGCCGGCAGAAGAGAGAGCTTGAGGAATCTTCTCCGTGTGT
>JAOXNO010000004.1:5071085-5094099 GCA_028565335.1 Limnodromus scolopaceus
TGGCTCATGTTCAGCCGACAGTCGACCAACACCCCCAGGTCCTTTTCTGCCAGGCAGCTCTCCAGCCATTCTTCCCCAAGCCTGTAGCGCTGCAGGGGGTTGGTGTGACCCAAGTGCAGGACCCAGCACTTGGCCTTATTGAAACTCATCCTGTTGGTCTCAGCCCCTCGATCCAGCCTGTCCAGATCCCTCTGCAAAGCCTCTCTACCCTCCAGCAGGTCAACACTGCCACCCAGCTCGGTGTCGTCTGCAAACTTAAAACATGCACAGTACCAGGAGCAGGGCAGTTAAAAGTCGGAGACCATGTCTTAAAATATACTTTAAAAATCTCATTATGTTTGGCATCTAATAATTTTTCAACATTTTGGCTGGAATTAGTACTTTACCTACTTCCAACCTCTCTGTGTGTTGTCTGTAGCCATGTCTCCGTAACCCTACTCTTCTGCAGCTGAAGTCCAGCAGCCAGTGGTTTTCAAAACCTTTCACTAAATGTGTCAATGTTGTTGTTATTATATTTTTAAAGGGAAAATTATTTTAAATATGTAAAATTTTGAGCTGTCGAAACGTTCTCTGCAGCATAGAAAAGGTAGATAATGGTGAAGTGTAAACAAAACGCAAAAACGGAGGAATACATCTTTGAAGCCTTTAACGCTATCCTCCTCCAAGTTGGTAATGATAGCCAGGTACCAGAAACAAAACAAAGTGCTAGAGAAATCTCTAGATATGCAATGCAAACAGACTAGTATGACCTTTTAATAAATCACAAGAATTAAGGTATTAGTTGCCTACATTAGCTACAGCTACTCAGAGCTGTTGGCTAATTCCAGTCAGCTATAGGTGAATCTTAATTCACAGCATACTTAAATAAGACTGACAAATTTTTGGAAAACCTTAACATTTAAATTGTTTTTCAGTTTTATTTTTGGAAAACCAAGCTCTAAAGTTCAGACAGGAGATGACAGCTTGCAAAAACCCAAAGTTTGAAATTAAGGATTAATAGATTTTTTCAGGTTCTGTATAATTTATAATAACAGCAGTCAGAGGCAGCCAAAATGCAGTTTTGTGATTAGGAGAACTATGACATTTTGACAACTCCGCATGTTTATTTATGATTTTGTTTGTAACAGTCAGACCCACCCCAAAATATGTACCAAAAGCAAATATTGGTTTTTTTCAAGAAAAAAAAAAAAAAAGATAACGAAGTGTTATACTGTAGGTAAATGTTAAAAATGACAGTCTGTTTCCATTAAACTTTAAGTTTGGGGTCTCATTTGAAACAGAATATAGTAATTATTTGAATTTTCTGACTGATAAAAAAATGCATCTCCTTTCCATTTGAGTAAGAATTTTTGATAAAACACGAGAGTACTTTCTTTAGACACTTTTAAAAATGCTACTGTCTACTTCTTTCATGATCTATACAATCTTCTTTCATCTGAGTGCAGAACAAATAGAAACAGTTCTGAAGAAACCTTTTTATGTAAAGAAAACAAAAGTAAAAATTAGTAACAGATTTCTCTCAAAAACAGCAGTGCTATCAAATTCTGCCAGAATTGGTTCAAACACAGCTGGAGTTCACAGCTAGCTAGTGATCAGTATTGTTTGATGGCTAAAGTTTATATAGGCTTTGATGCAGCAAGATGAGGCCAAGAAGCATGATAATCTGGGACTTCTGACCTCACCTAGAGCAAATATTCCATACCTTCGGGTGTGACATCTGGCTCCACTTGAATCTCTGCTGGTTTTGGGAACAGAAAACCCAAACCTCCATACTTGGTTGTAGTCTCAGATATGGTTCTACTCACATCAACAAATCGCCCTCAGAGTTGATGTTGTCCTTTCTCTTTTTTTTGTTACTATGTTCAGCTCTGGTTTAATTTTGGGTAGCAAAAAGAAGTGATCTGAGGTCAACAGTAGACTTTAGATACAGATGAACAGGAGATCACTGAAAAATATGTGGGTATGGCTCTTAGGTAGATACTCTTCATGTCTTAGTACTTGAGTACTTTCCTAAAGGGTTTCAGAGAGGACATGAAAGGCTGAATGGGCTTAGAAGTCCAACAGACCCATTATCCACCAGAAGAAGACTCACTGGCTTAAATCTGAGGCACAGCATCGTGTGCTGCCAGGCTTGCTTTGAGGATCCACTGAATTGCCTCGGGGTCTTTTCTCCTTTTAAGAATATATATAGAGAAGTTCTATAATCAGTTTCTGCTGCATTTGAACCACTTAACAGACTCACAGACTGTACTGGCTCCAGATCTTATCATCAATTCCCCTTCTCTCCTAAAGAGAGGACAAGTACCTTATTTCAGCCTGCATTAGTGACCATGCCATGGTCATTACTTGTCCCAGTTTGTCAGCAATCCAGATTCCTTTCTGACTTTCTGCTCTTCCCATTTAGTTTTGGATGAGTTTCCTTCACTTTTCTAATTCAGAATGGATTATACTGACAGTAGTATATATATGTTAACAAAATAATGCATACGGGAATTAGAGGTAAGCCATATGCCAAATTCTGGCTATAATTCTTCAGTACTGCGCACTAGATGATATTCAGTCTCTTCTCCAGCCATTTAATATACTATTTGATTTACTTTCGTTCACTGTTTTTGGATGAATAAAAAAGTATCCTTCCCTTTAAGGAAGGTGGAGAGGGAGAAAGCAATTTAAAATGTTTTATAACTTTTAAAATGTACTCTAACACATCTGTTCCAATAGGAAAAGATTAATTTATATTTTACTTAAGGTAATTTTAGCTCTTTCAGGTGTATTTTCATGTGGTTATATACTGTGTTTTCCAAGATGGCATTCACTTAGGGAACACAGGACATGAAAGCTGGAGGTGGCTGTGCAATAAAGATTCTACAAGTCATAAAAAGAGAAGAATTTCTAAAATCACAAATGTGTGCTTTCTGTCAACAGATGACAATGATGAGCGGCACTGGAGTGGTGGTGCTGCTCCTCTAGCTCTGAGTCTTTTTGCGATCACACTCAAAAATTAAAAAACCTCTGCGAGAGAGAAGACCCCAATGACAGGCAAGTGAAACCTTACGTGAGTATGGTTCAATTTTAGTTGTTTCAACTTAATACTTAATGGGTGAGTAAGGGTTGGATTCAGCTCTTGCACTGGGCGGGAGAAGACAGAACTAGCAATAAGGCATAAGAAATAATTGGACCATTTATTCCCTCTTGCATGGACACAGACATACTTTTAGAGATTTTCCTTATTGGCAGTCAGGCAGCAACTCCTTAAATACTTTTAACATGAAAATTTCTGTCTGTAATCCTGAAACTGAACCCCAAACCCATTGAAAAATGTAAAAACTGGATCTAAACTTTCTGTCTCAGATATATTATTAGATTAACATGCTCATATTTTAAAATTTCCTTAAAAAAAACCCTTAGGCTGATCTGTGTAAAGTAACGTAATCCAAACAGTATTACCAGGTCTAAAAGGACTGACATATTGCACCACAGGTTGACATATTCTTATTAAAAAACAGCTACAGTTTCCTCAAAGGAAAATTTATATTTGAAGCAATGGAAAAAGGAGACATCATAAAGCTTTTAATAGAATTACTGGATGCATTGTGATTTGGAGTTCTTTAAAGTTACAATGAAAATGACATCTAAGAATAAATCAATATTCTGATCTGTCATTTACCATAACCTTTAATATTGCCAGCTAGAATCATAATTTATCTAAAAATTTAGAAGTAGAATAGATAATAAAATATGTCTTCCAAGTAGGCAAGGGCCTAAGCTATAAAAACAACATCTACATTGGGATCTTCATGCAGCTGTTGAAACCTATGCTATTTTTTGTTTTACTTCTGAAGTTGGAGTCAGCTATAAAGACCCCAACTATACAAACCATATAGACACATCTGAGCTAATAAATATGAACCATCTCATAACTTTAATTGGGCCACTGGTAAGCTGACTGTTAAGCAGCAATTAACTATTTACTAGATGAAAGTCTAGCTTCAACTTGAAAGCGTAATCTCAAGTTTGGAAAATATTAGGATCCATACTTTTGGTCTTGAGCCATTTCTTTTTTAGAAGAGTTCAAAACTTGATCCAGCAACACCTAGTTCCTCTTTTTGGTGGATTCCACCCAAAATACAACAATAAACAATGGTTAAAACAAAGTTTAAAGGTGCATGTCCATAATACAAAATGAACGCAAAATCGCCTGTGATGCCGATTTCATAATTAGTAGAAGCAGTGATCATCCTGGGCAAACTAATCTGATTTGCCTTGAATTGTCACAGTCCTTCTAGTTTAATCTTACAGGCTTTAGGTTTTTTTTAATATTAATATAGATTTCTTATTATTATGTTGCTAAGCTACATTTGCAGATTCAGTAAATTATTTCTGTTTAGAACAAGATTAACATCTCTGCTGTTTCTTATTTATTAATGTATTTTTTGATATTGCATGTCTCATAATCACCGCACATTTTTGTCTCAGGACTTTTTTTCTTTTTTTCTTTTTTTCTTTTTTTTTCTTTTTTTCTCAAAGGAAATGATAGCAGAGATATTGAACTGACTTAGTGACTATTCCTCTTCATCATTATATTGTGGAAATGATATCTAGTGAATACTGTTTCTTAAGTGCAACTTAGGTGGAAAATGTAGACCTCTGCATCATCTCAGAGCGTAAGAAAATGGGGAAAACATTTTAAAAGCATAAATACAGTTAAACACACCTCAGACTGAGGAAGTTCTGGCCGATATATTTCAAAGAATTCTTCACGAGCTAACAAGCTGATGAAGCTTTCCAAAATGCTTGAATTGTTTGGGTATCTCACATAAAGGCTTTGGAAGTCACACTATTTTGTGTATGCAGGCACTTAGGAGAAGTAACAAGTGCCTACATTAGATGTTGGTTTCAGTCTCATTTTATTTTTCCTTTTTTGAATTAATTCAATAGTGGACGTTCATACACTTCTATTGAGGGAAGACTATTTATTGACTGATTGGTCATTTGAGTTGTTAATCTACTTATCAATATCGGGTGTATAACAGATAAGTATTATTTTTGTTTACCTTTTCTCTCTTTTTTACTCAGTCATCTTTGTTATCTACTTCAAAAACCACCATAGTCTGGAAAGCAGAATAAAATTAAAGCTATATTCTTAGCAAATACTCAGTATGAAAACACAGCATGAGAACAGACTGTTACAGAAGTCATTTTTTCTTAATTTATTACCTCTCCTTTGCAACAAGAATCATAGAAACACAGAATAGTTTGGGTTGGAAGGGACTTTTAAAGATCATCTAGTCCAAACCCCGTGCCTTGGGCAGGAACTTCTTTTACTAGATTTCATTGCTCAAAGCCCCATCCAACCTGACCTCGAACACTTCCATGGAGTTTCAACATATCCACAACTTCCCTGGGAAACTTGGGCCAGTGTCTCACCACCCTCCTCATAAAAAATGTATTCCTTGTATCCAAGGTAAACCTACCCTTTTCCAGTTTAAAACCTTTGCCCCTTGTCCTGTCACTACAGACCTAGGTAAAAAGTCTTTGCATCTATCTCATAAAGCCCCTTTATGTATCAAAGGGCCACAGTAAGGGTTCTCTGGAGCCTTCTTTTCTTCAGGCTGAGCAAGCCCAACTCTTCCTGTCTGTCTTCATAGGAGAGGTGTTCCAACTTTCTGATAATTTTTGTGATGTTCCTCTGGACCTCCTCTAACAGTTTCATGTCTTTCTTGTACTGGGGACCCCAGAACTGCGTGCAGTACTGCAGGTGGGGTCTCACCAGAGTGGAATAGAGGGGGAGAATCACCCTCCTCAGTCTGCTGCCCATGCTTCTATTGATGCAGCCCAGGATACAATTTTCTTTCTGGGATGCAAGTGCAAATTACTGGCTCATGTTCAATTTTTCATCCACTAATATCCCCAAGTACTTCTCCTTAAGGCAAGGGGTTAATTAATTCATTTACTAAAGAGTAAAATCACAACAAAGATTGGAATCCTTCAGCATCAGACAATGTATTTCCCAGGTGTTGAAGAGTTGGAGAAGTTGGAAGAATTATTTCCTAGCAGGTTTATCAAGTTAATAAGTTAGTACAAAGCAACTGCAGTTACCATTTCTTAGGCTTCTGGTATATCAGTGACATAGCCAAAGATACTATGATAACATCAAACAAACCTTCCTCAGTATATCATTTGGACAAATCTGCAGTCAGTCCATACTTTAAGAATTAATGTTAGCTCTAACGAGACCAAATCAAACATGGACAGCTTCCAGGAAAGCTATTTCCTATTTCCATATAGTGGACATTATTTACAGCTCCAACATGTTACACACAATCAGAATAGTAAATCTGCTTATTCACATAAGAAATAATGGGTCCCAAGTAAATAGGAACACTTATGGCTAAGCATTATAAAAGCATTAATTTTCTTGGGACACTAAGGTTAGATATTAACAAACATGTTCTAATAAACTGGTTTGCTTGAAAACGTACAGAGGATTAAATGATAAATCTAGACAAAAAGCCTGATTTTCAGACTGATTGATTTCTTTTGTGTTTTAATTGTATGCTTCTTTCAAAGAACTGAGCAGTAGTAATAGTGGCATACTGTTGCCTTTCATTAACAAAACGTTTTGATTGTAGGTATAACTGTTTCTTCCCTTCCTCTTACCCAATTTTCAACTTTGTTCATTCTTATCTTAGAAACACAAAATCATGCAATAGTTGAGGTTGGAAGGGACCTTTGGAGATTGTCCAGTTCAAGCCCCTTGATTAAGCAGGTTGACCAGGGCCATGGCCAGTAAGGTTTTGAATGTCTCCAAAGGTTGCTTCTCTTGGCAACATGTTCCAACGTTTGACTGCTTTAGCAGTTAAAAAAAAAAAAAAAAGGGGTTTTCTTATGGTTAAATGGAATTTCTCATATTTCAGTTTGTGCCCAATCTGTATTTTAAATATCTTATCATTACTGACCAAGGTGTGTTAATTGATATAGAAGCTATCCTGTGGAAGGTGGTTCCACAAGAGAAATATCTTCCTATGGCAGCTAGATGAAAACCGAGTGGTCTTTAACACCCATTAAATGCAATGATGGAACTCTGATGTCTCAAACTGCTTTTTTAAAGAAGGTTACATCTGAAATAAAATGAAAGCAAATCTAAGCTACAAAATTATAGGAATTTTTCTTCTCTCCTTTTTCTTCCCCCCCCACCCTTTTTGGGGCCGGGGGGGAGAGATGTGGAAAGCAAGGAGAAAAATGGTAAACACTGTGGGGTCTACCCATACTTCAGTACTTTATGTTATTTCTAGACTTTTCTATTTCACTGTAGCAACAGGAGAAGAACATCCTACCCAAGGCTGGTAAGGAACTTGTTTACAGAGCTAAATATCCTTTGCTTTTTTTTTCTGGAGGAACTGAAAAACAAATTAAGCTTTATATGCTATATTGCTAATACAACTAAATTTTATCCTGTCTCTTGAGTAAGACTGAAAAGTTTACAAAAGACTAAGTTAAACACGTGTGCCTGCGGCGAACATACTGCAGGTTTTCCAGTGCAGTTCTTAGGCCAGCTAAGAAAATAAAGATGCTCTGTTGATGCCAATGAGTTATTCTCCCTACCTGGCATTAAAGCAACATGTTCATTTACACTCAGCCACAACAGTGGCACTTGGTACAATAACTCAGAAGCACATCAGTGTTGCCCGCAGAGGAGAGGTCCTCAAGTCCGGTGAGTTGAGTTTTTCAGATGTTTTCTTGGTGACCCTAAAAGAGTGATAACACCTTTGTCACCAAATTCGGTGCTCTTATCAGAGTCCATTTATCTTCTATATAGCATTTACCTGCTATTTCAGAGAAAAATAAGACAATGGAATAAAATATTAAAACAGTTATCATTCCTTAGCTTTTCTAATCCCCCTTTTCCCTTTTAATTACTATCATGTCTGCCATATCTCAGAACATCATCCAAAAAAATAAAAAAGATGTCTGAAGATTAAGTGTAATAAGGTTGATTTTCCACAAAATAACATGCAATGCATTCTTTATATATGTTTTGTGACAGGGGAAGCGTTTATCCTTTTCGCTCCAAATATTTCTGACAGTTCTTGCTTAATTTTAACTTTAATAATCAGAGATCCCATAATGACATTTTACAGTTTAAAGTTAAAATTCTTTCAAACAAAAGAAAGTCTACCTGCCAACCACTAAGGTTTCTTTTTAACAGATCATGAGAAAAAAGGAACGCAGAAAATATTCTACTTTATGCAATCTTTAAGGAAAGGTTACAAAAATAACTGGCCATCGTTAACCAAAGCCTAAATTCAATTACAAACTGAGTATTTCCACCTGTTCTTGAGTAGCTGCTTGTTCTGTGCTTGTTCTCCTCCTGTTCATTTTCTGCTCTGTGGGAATCTTGTTCACCAATAGCATTCTCTGAGCTAGTCCTGTATATCCAAGAACAGGGAAGGATTGACATGAGTCAATACCTGGAGGTATTCAAGACACGAGTTGACATGGTGCTTGGTGATAGGGTTTAGTGTTGGGTTGGTGTTGGGTTTGGTGTGGTGTGGTGTGTGTGTAGGTTTTATGTTGGTTTGTTTTTTTTTTTCATTGGTTGGACTAGATGATCTTAAAAGGTCCCTTCCAACCTAGGTGATTCTGTGAGTCCTTATCCATACCCTTCCTCTGAGGTTTTACACAGGGACCTGTGCATGCTGGGTGATGATCCGTCATTTCAGATTAAGTGACTGACTGCTGATGAACCATAATAGTCTACTGTGCCATTACAGAAAAGCAGATGTAGGAAAGCACAAGATGTCCTTGGGATAAATTCAAAGTTGAAATAAATAATGGTATGAATTGATCTTCATCTGAAATGAAATAAAACAAACCAGCTCTGATCCAATTCAATTTAGTTTCAAAAAAAGTAAACCATAGTCAGGAGGACAGCAACTTACATGTTTTGATGGTGAATCTCCAAAAATATTTGTTATTTATTTTCACAAGCAACAACTCTCTATACATTTCAGGAGGTACAATCAAAATATGTGACCACAAAGCCTATTATTAGCCATTAACTCCTAGTGTAAAGATGATGAACTTCTCCAGCACCTTTCCCTTGTAAATTTCTGAAGAATAATAGCACCTTGTCACTGGAGATGTGCTGCAGGTAGTTTAAGCTGCCATTGTTAGTACAAATATGTCAAGCATATTTGTTTAGTACAATTATAATTCAACAGAAAAACACATTTAAAAAATCAAAGTATAAGCCTGATATTATATACCTTCAGAAAAACTGATGTAACTAAACTTGGCTGAAAGAAAATCCCATTACAGGTGTAAGAAATGGATCAAGGAGAGATCTCAAGAAATCATCATGCTGAATGCTTGTCCGAAAATAGGATTTGTATATAAAATACAGTCAACAAATATTTTTCCCAATTTAATATTAAAAAAAAAGACAAATATTATGACCTCAAAAAATTGTTCAAGTAGTTAAAAGACCTAATCAACAGGCTGCCACCCTACTGTAGAATGCAATTTTTCACCTATTCAATAATTCAGTGCTATAATGTATCAAAAACAAAGTAGAAAAAAATAACCTTAAAACAGTGAGCATAATGACAAAAACACTAAAATATTAAAATTCCCCAGAGCTTTTTGGTTTTTTGAGCACTATCTTATCAAAGGATAAATAGAAGACCACTTCCAAAAATCTTGCAGAACCATTGACATCGTTTGCCTAAAAGGGGGGTTGGATTAGGTGGCCTTTAAAGGTCCCTTCCAAGCCAAATCATTCTATGATTCTGTGATTCTATGATTCTATGATTTAATTTTACAGATCTAAAGCCTTGGCCTACCTAAACTGTAATAACATGTCAACTTCTGATATATATGAATTATTAGGATGCCAAGTTAAAAACTGGAGAATTTCACAGGCACTAGGTGTTGATTTTACTATAAAACTACAAGCTACATCTGCCTTCTAAACTGTATCCTACTTCATTCATCTGAAATATTTAGCCACAGAGATATCATGTCATTCAAAAGAGGGAAGATTTAGACCAGATATAAGGAAGAAATTTTTTAATATGAGGGTGGTGAAACACTGGAACAGGTCACCCAGAGAGGTGGTAGATGCCCCATCCCTGGAAAAATTCAAGGTCAGCTTGAATGGGACTCTGAGCAACGTGATCTAGCTGAAGGTGTCCCTACTCATTGCAGGTGAGGTTGGACTAAATGACCTTTCAAAGTCCCTTCCAACTCAAACTGTTCTATGATTCTATTTACATTGCAATGAGGCTGTCAATACACACTAAAAGTGGTTGCTTTCCAAATCTGAAACAGATATAAAGCTAAGGAAAAACAGTATAAACAGTCTCTTTTGTGTGTTCCATCATCCACCCCTTATCAGGGCACTGGACTGACTGTTGTGTCTCAATCTCAGCCGTTTGATTTAGGTTACTACTAGAGAAGGTGAATCAGTTACTCATTTTCATTCTGCTTTCTACTTGGGTGCTTCCCAAAATCTTATTTCAATTCAGGCACTGACCTGCAGATTCACATACAATCAGTCGTTTTTATGACTGTGGATGTTCAATTAGATATAATTGCCAAACTGTAAACTGTTGTAGATGCTTTTTCGTTCTTTCTTTTCTTTCTTCTTTCCTCCCTCCCTTCCTTCTTCAATCCTGTTCCCCTCCCACTTGCTGCTTCCCCCCTCACCTCTTTCCCAGTTCCTGAGAGTGTCATTTTAAGAAAACAAAAACCAGTTAAGTTTTCAGCAAATAGCAATGCTAGCAAACTGTATCTTCTATCAGGTATCTAGATTAGAAAGTGCGTACAAGTGACTAACTTCTAAGGAAAATATGACTTTGCAAAGTAACATTGCACATGCAATATTTTTAATCTCTTCTGTTTGCCTGTCACAAGGCAAGCAGAAATGTAAGTTTAAAGTTGTAGTAAATTTTCTTCCAATTAAAATAAAGTGAATCTTATCTATAGTATTCAAAATTATTGCTTGGTTCCTAAACAAAGAGAATAATAGAGCTTTTAAAAATTTTATCTGTCATTATTCAATCAGTAGGAAGTTACAGACTCGCTGTATTTGGAAGTCAATTCTCCACCCATTTCATTCATCTCGAGTAACAGTTTGTTGCACATCCCAGTAAATTCCTGCCAGATGTAGAGCAGTGATGTATGCAGGAAAAAATCAAGATATGGCAAATAAACAAATTGTGAAAGAGCTGTCTAATTCCACATAACTTGCCTACAGCACAGGTTTGTTGCAACTGAATACAACCGCAATCACCACCCATCCTGGGCAAGCTGCTCTAGGTGGCCTCCTTGAAAAGACATGGTGGACAACAGGATCTGAAGAGGTCCTTCCAACCTCATCCCTTCTGCAGTTTTATGAATGTATCCATACATCAGTTAGGGACTTAGAGATCAGTGGGATAGAAGTGCTTATAAGATGGATAAATCAGATCCATTTAAGACTTAAGGACTTTACGAGATTTATGTTCTTTGATAATAGGCATTGCCAATGGCTGGTTCTTACTCAATAATAATCCTTAGCACTACGTACTTAAACAATTAGTGATAATGAGCCCGCGTCTCGCCTTACTCTGCAAAAGCAAAGAGGATGATGTTATTCACCCTTCTACATCCTTTGTTTGTATCTTGCAGGTTTTACTGCTTGCAGATTTACTGAACCCCATTTATAGAATCATAGAATCATAGAATGGTTTGAGTTGGAAGGGACCTTAAAGATCACCGAGTTCCAACCCCCCTGCCCTGGGCAGGGACACCTCCCAATAGAGCAGGTTGCTCAAAGCCCTATCCAGCCTGGCCTTGAACACTTCCAGGGATGGGGCAGCCACGGCCTCCCTGGGCAACCTGTTCCAGTGCATCCCAAGTCTTTTGGCCTCTTGCAATTGCATGTTATTTATACATTTATGATTGTCTGTGTTACAAGATGCCTGATAATGATTGTGTTGTTAGTAAAGTTACAATGTTACAAAGTACTGTTACTGGTTATACTGTTTTAGTCTACTTTGGTCTGGTTCTAAAGCAAGAAAACTGTAATCACACCATGTTTATTCTGCTTCCGCTTTTTGGGTGCTATAGGCCTCTGCTTTTGCTGTAGACTGATGGTAAGACTTTTACAGCTTCTGAAATGATATGCTGGAATATATTATTAACCTCTTTGTAGTTGGATGCATGTCCTCTTCTAAGTGAGAAGCTTCCTGTCACTGAGTGAGTATCTTATTTATAGATCGTCTATATCTAGGACTCACACATAAAACTTGTGGGGACAGAAGCCAGGTAAAACTATAAGCCCTCTTTTTTTTTTTTTTTTTCTGAGAAAAATGGTTAGTTCCATTGCAGTCTATACGATTCGAGTAAATACCCTATAAATCTTCAAGGATACATATGCAAACAATGATGGCCTGGACTCCATTAGCATTTCCAAAGGTGTATCACTAACTGGTATTAAATGTGCTAAAATTTATAGCCTACAGTATTCAAGTACAAGTAGAAATCAATTATTGTTTCCTATTAAAGTAGGAGTTTTGGACTATTAAGCAATGTCTCAAATGGACCAAGGTTATTACTGAAAAAAAATTAATGGAAAACATTCTAGCTCAATATGCTCATGAGCTCTCATAGAAAAAGCCTTAATCATCAGTATTTCAAAATGATGTAGCATTACTAATCAATACAGAGGTAAGAATGATCATCAGATTGTATCAGACCTCTATGTAATGAAAACTAATGAAGTTTATGGAGAAGTGACACATGTTCACACACTTGGAGATAGGCTAAAATAAATGAATTTGCTGCACAACAGTATGTAATTAACTAGCAAATCCCAGACTACATAAGACTTTCATTGCACAGCTCATCTGCTTCTGTACGATGGACTTCATATAAGTCTCCAGTGCCCTCTAAGAATTGATAGAGCTTTCAGAGAAACAGTAGAATTTAGAAATGAAGATGGTCATTTAACACATTTTCAAACCTCAATACAATTCATATGAAAGCTAATTTAAATTAAATTTTCAATTAAGATTTTGAGACCTCCTAGTAATTGTATTGCTCAGATTCAAATATAATAAATATACTACACTTACTCTATCCACTAATTATGATGTTTTTAAAACTGAAATTACGTTTGTTCCTATAGACCTACCAATGTTGTATGTTGCAATTATTCTTTCAGTTTTAATCCAAATCCTACTTAAGGCAATTGCAAAACTCCCAATGTCTTCGATGGAACAGGATCGGGTTCTTATGTTTTCCAATTTAATTTTGCCTGGGAAAGAACATTGATACCTACTAAGTAGTGGCAAAACGAACAACTATTGCTCAATTTTAATATATAAATTGTCTACATAAAATGTTGTGTAATACAGATCCATGTACAGATAAATGCAGGGAAATAAGGAAAAGCTAAAATTTTCTTGCAAAATGACAAGTTAAACTGTGTTCAAAGACCTGTCTGTATTAAATGTAGTATTAAAAGAATTTGCTATACTGGCTGGTTAAACAACCCTCTTAACATGAGTTCCACTGGTCAACTGAAGAAGCAATTCAGAAACACACGTCACCATTGAATTACAAGTTATTTTAGTGAGCAAATGAGAAAAAAAAAATTAGCTAAAAGGAATGAAAATTATTATAAGGATGGGGTAGTTCTCTTTTAGCCTGTAAACCTCAGTATTCTAATACTAACAAAAGGTAACCTTGGAAAGTCTTGTCTTAAGTTATCTGGAAATTCTGGGAGTAGTTGATTTTTATCCTAAAGTTCAGGTATTTAAGTCAGAGGACAAATGAATATGCAGAAAGGCTATCCCAAGCACCCTACTAAAAAGTACAAAGTGGCTATGTGGCCTCTTGGTGCACTGGTGCTCATCCTTTCTGACTGTTCCAGTCTTCTTTTTCCACGACCTTCTATTCCAAGGCACAGTAAAGGACTCTCTAATTGCAGATGTGCACTGCAAAGGCATTATGAACTGACTTCCTCAATTTCGCTAGGCCTGCAGTATAATAATATTAGATACTCATATAATTACGTACTTAAATAATTATATGCTTTTGTAAGTACATAATTATAGTGTAATTGTCCACTGCTTTAAGACTTCTCCTCACTCAAGAGAAAAAGATGATAGGAAACTAGATTTTCAGAACAATTTAAAGAAATTAGGTGTTAACTCCTTCAAATCGAATAAACGGTGCCTCACAGGAGACCTGTGGGATTTTTCAGGCACACGCTCCACGTGCCTACTTATATGGAACCCCTCCAACAACACTAGTCAAGTGCTTAAAAATTATTTCCCCCTTTAAAGTGCAAAGATTATGAGAGGAGAAGGAAACACACACATAGTAATGTTTCATGGTGTGGAATAATTATAAACACACTGGCTGCTTGTTCTACAAGGCTGAAAAATGTTCTGTCTCACAGGTTCAGCAGAAAAAAAAAGTTAAATCCACTTTGCGGTGAAATAATTTTGAACAAAATAATTTGGTGAATCCTATTACATATTGCAGGGAGAACTAGTCTTTACCTTTTTCTCTTGAGGTGTCCACAGGCCTGACAGTTCAATGCCAAGCACACAGTGCAGCACAACCTTCCTCCCCCACCAATTTCCACTTCTGAGAAAAGAAATGAGATTTCATGCAAGTGTCTTTCTACCTGCCTTTGCACACTTACGAAGCTTCACGCTGCTGGTACTAATCACTCCTGTAACTGGATTGTGGAAGTCACTGATAGCTTTTATTACCAGGAACAAATAGCCCTGTTTATGAGAGACTTGGAAAGAAACTTCCTTTCTTTAGAGAAAAGGAGCTACCTCTTTCCGAAAAGGTAAGGCTGATCATACAAAACATTCAAAGAAAATGTGCATCAAAGTTCCTTCGCCTTTACTCATTCCTTTTAAAAATGTTGATAACTATCTTTATGATATACCAACTCCATATCCAGATAAGAAGTCAACCCCCCTGCAGAAACCTATGAAGGTAAATTGCAAACAGTTCTTTCAAAGCTTTTCTTTTGGAAATACAAAATGTCAAGAAATTTTAGAAATTGTTGTGGAATCCCCATGTTTTAAGGTACTTATTATTCAACAGAACAAGGCCCTGAGCAACCTGGTCTAACGTCACAGTCAGCCTTGCTTTGCGCAGGAGGTTGGGCCAGTAGACATTCTGAGGCCCCTACCAGGCTAAACCAATCTATGATTTTACAATTCTGCATTTAAAGAACATAATTGGCCAATATATGAATATCTTCAGAGTTTTCTTTTTCCTTAAATGTATGTTGAATTTACCAAAAGGATTTTGTGACTGACAGCGTCCACTTATCTGGTGATTCTTAGTTTGCTTGTTATAGTCCTTAAGGCACAGGGGAAGCTCTGCTGAGTTTAAGAGTATTTTTGGTTTTCTGGAGGAACCTGTATGTAGAAGAAATGTGATCCTTCTCTAGCTTTGGCTGTTTAAAAGTCACATCACAAATGTGCACACACAGGTGGATGCCTGGTGTCTTCTTTAGACAGCAGACTTAGAGACTTCCTGAGTAAGACAAGGAGATTAATAGCTGATTTATGAAAGAAATTTAAGTGATCTATGCACTCAAAGGCAAATGTTTAAAGAAAAAAAAGTGAAAAATTGACACATTCAATTATACAAAAATACATAGAAGATGTCTTGATATCTGATTTTTTTGTTATGCTAGAAAGTTACATGGATTTGCCCTGCTCAGACGAAAGCAAAATGGTTACATATGCTGGGAAGGAAATGAGTTTATAATTTCATATATTCATATTTAGTCAAACTTTTTTGTGACTGGAGTGGAGTTTCTAGTTCACTCAGGGTTTCATCTGTGTCAGTCACACACACAACAACTGTGATTACATTTTCTCCACAAAGAGAGCTATTGATATATCACAAATGCTACATATTTTTACAGTTTTTAGATCTCCTGGTGGTCATCTTCCCGCACATCAAGAGAGGTCTTCAAACTTTATAGCTTCAAACTTTATAAAGTCATGCATACAGGTCTGCTTGGAGGTTTCCAGGGTTGGAAGACGGATCTCTGACGATACAAATATTTAACTGCAGACATTTTGTGAATACCCACAATTAAAAGATAAGAAACCTAGTACGATTAAGGTACCAGTGGACAATCTTGCAGTTGTTCTCCTGTTACTCAAAAAAAGGCAACTAGGTGGATCCAAGTGACAGTCAGTAAAGTTTTATTGAGAGCAGCAAACTGAAGCAAGGGGGTTAAATTTGTCTAATACAGGGGAAATACCCATTCACAAGCACATGCACACTGGTCCTGGGTGCGTGCCAAGTTGAATCCCTGCTGGAAGCAGCTAGGATCAAATATCCCCAGCTCCAGCCCATTTTATACCCAACGTAGACCAGACCTTTAGATGTCACAGAGGTAGCATAGTCCAGGGAAGTCATCCTAGTTTCTATCAGCTGAGTTTATTTCTTAGTAGAAATGCAAGATCCGACGTGGAAGAACATTATTGTGCATAAGGGGATAAAACCAAGATTACACAAAAAGACATTTCATATTGATATAGAAGAATCAACTCGTGTCCTGTCCTCATTTAATCTTATTTAATCTCCTATTAAGGAAATAATTCAATGTTTTACCATATTTTCATATTTCTCTACATAATACTTAAAGCTTTCTTACCTAAATATGCTGTTGTTGGGAAGGGTTGTAAATCAAGATTAGAATTCAAAAGGGTGTTGATATGTAAAAAAAAAGTCTAACAAAACCTCAAATTAAATGCAATTTAACAAGCGCATATGCAAACCGCTGCACTTGCACGCAGACTATTAAAAGGGAGATTACTGAAAGGTCTGCAAAGAAGGGTCTGAGGTTCAAAGAGTCTTGTAAACATGCATAAATCAATAGTATGCTTCTGCTGTAACATAAGAAGGTGTGCGATACGTGCTAAGGAATATCACATATCAAATACACAAAAAAATCCTTCCACAGTATTCAGCCCTGCTACACTAAGGATCAAACACCTTCTCTGGGGCAGGCAGTAAATTTCCAGAGCAATACAGTGTCAGTGAAGACCTGTCTTTTAGGCTGCCTAAGGCTTTCACTCTCTAAGTGTCTTAAGAAGCTGTAAGTAGTGTGCTGTGATCTTGATAACCTGCTAATTAAGTGCCATCAGCATCTGCTGTCCATATGCTTCACCATCGCTATTCCTTCTAGCGTTTTCACACACCTAAATTCTCATTCAACCTGAATTCATATCAAGCTTAATATTTCTGCTACAAATCTCAACTGAGGCAAGCCGTGCAGGCATATGTGGGATTGCTTTGTATCAGCTTTGTATAGGTCTACCATACCAACAACTTGATTTGTGGTGCAAAGGAGCACACACGGGTAAAGAAGCATGAATAAATAGTCAGAATATATAACTTTGTACAGGATATTAAAGGGACATATTTACACAGATGAGTGAAACCCGTTCATCCCGCCTTAAGATTCCTATCGTAAAATTGGAGGCTTCCAGTCTGTAAGAGGGGATAATTCAAATTTAATTAGAATTTTTCTATTGCAATGCTGGACATTTATCTTGATTTTAAGTTCTTGAGAATAATACCTTTGCTGGCATCTTGTAACAATCAGTAGAAGTCATAGATGGGAATGCAAAACACCGACTCCCTCTTATAAGAAAAAAACAATTCTTCACTTTTGATGAGATACAAAATTGATCTGATCCGAAATAATTCTGATTTGTGCCTGCTGAGGATCTTAATCGTGATTCATAAATAATTAATTGGTTAAAAATGTGTGGGTTTATCAATTTCTGTACCCTGACTTACACTCCAACTGCAAAAACGTATTTTCAGTTCTTAGAGACGTCAGTCTCTCACCAACGCAACAGTCTTACAGTTTCTTCAGTGTAAATGGAAGCTGAATCTGCCCTGTTAACTCTTATTTAAATGTTCATGTGGCATAAGACACATATTATCTTGAAATCACCTCTGCATCAGCAAAAGGTGATCGAATGTGCGTGTTGCTCTCAGAAACTTCTAAAGTAGCTGTGAATACTTTGGGATGAAATTCGCAATGCAATTCCAGCTTTATTACTCTTTGTTCCAGCATAATTTAACTAATGGGAAGCTCCTTTTCCACTATATGCCAAAATGAAAAATAATTGTAGAGTCGATATTAGATTACAGAAAATATAAAGACTTAAATGAAAATTGTCTATGACTATAAAATAAATTATCAAATGCAATTTTGTAAGAAGTAGACAAAAATGCTGTAATGTGACAGTGAAATGTGAGAATTTGTTGGTGTTTTTTCAATGAACTGGGAAACACAGGAGATATTCAGAATGTTTTCTCTAAACGAAATCTGGAGCTCTGATTTCTTGTTTTTAAGAACCAATTGAGACAGCACATCCATTTGAGATGTAAGGTTCATGTTCTTTCATTTGAAAATGCATTTTCAGTGCTTCTGATTCTTGGAGTGAATCAAAGACTGGATCAAATTGTTTATGTCACCCTACACAAAGCAGACAAACATAGATCACATGGAGAGAACTACGTCTGAGAACCTATGCACCCAGGTTCAGATGCAAGGATGAACAGGCACATAGGTTTTCTAGGTTTTCAATTTCTGTTCAGTCTTCCTAAAGAGCACAAAGACAGACAAGTTGTTCTGTCATGATTAAAATCAGATTCGAGATTTAGACTCAGGCTTTTTGGCATCCGGAACGAGGAAACAAGTTTTGACTCAGGATACAGGGACTGTTGTTATTTGTATTGTCATATTGTGCCATGTGATGGAAAGTACATTTTACTTCTTGCTAGAACATATGTATGTAAACGATAATTTGTACAATTAGAAATTCGAAAGGTAAACATTATAAAAAAAGCCAGACCACTTTCACTAGTGCCAAATTACAGTCAAGCAAATGGTAAAGTAGTATGTAGTCACAGAATATTTTAAAAAAACAACAGGAACTCCATCAAAGAAAAACTTCCTTGCAGCCAATATTAACATAAATTCCATAGTTGGGAAAAAAAAATCCCGTGTTGCATGTTTTTATAAAATTATTCCTGCTCTCCAAGACATCGACCAGAGCCAATTTTCTTCTACCTGGTCCTGTTTGGCTGTAAACTCATTTTCCACTATGGGTCAAAGTGAAAAATATTATCCTTTATCTTAAAATAGTTGGTTAGAAATCTTAAAATAAAGAGTGTCTTAATAGGCTAGATGTCCTTTGGATCGAGAACTTCCCTCTCTTTCTCGCTCTCTCTCTCTCTGACCTCTGTTCCATGAAAGAACTCAGCTGGAACATCCTGTGTTGTTCCACCTATTTCCATTATAGAATCATTTTCACTCACCTTTCTGCCCAGGCCAAACAGAAACAATGTGATACTCACTGACTATTTACAACTATTAGCTCAACATCAAACAAAGTAAAGCAATATTTAAAAAAAAAAAAAAAAAGCTATTTTTCCTTTTATGCTTTAACAAAACCATTTTTACTTCATATCCCTTCACTACTATTGTTTCAAGCTTCTCTGGGATTCAAAAAACACATTGAATGTGATAAAACAGAACTGAATTAGCAATTAATCTCTTCTTTATTCATTTGTGTCCTCTTTAGTAGTTGACTATATTGACAAGAAAACAATACAGGCAAACTATAAAAAGGAAGTATTATTTTCATGTTATATGTATTCACCCTGAAGTTAATACTTCCTTTGCTGTCAGAAAGAGTTCATCCATACCTTATTATTCTTTAAAATGAAGCAACTCACACCACCAAAGTACTTCTTCAGGCTGCCCTTATGGAAAAAATCAATCCTCGTATCCCCCACCAAAAAGAAAACATGTTTATTACCAAACAATTCCTAATGGAAGATGAACAAAGCATTCTGATAATTCAAATTTTTCTAACTATTAAATAATTGTTTTTTCTATAATTATTCTGAGTTGAGTTGCTTTGAAAGTCCACAATAAAGAGGTAGGACAAAATGCAAAAATGCATTTAAATTTTATGCTAAGCTAAGAAGAATCAAAAATTTGTCTTTATATCTTTTCTATAGTGAAAAGTACATTGGCTCCTAAAAACTGTTTTCATATTTTTTTCTAGGATCAAAAGTTCTGATCTGTTTAAGCCAAAGTCTGGAGGCCTAGCCAAAAGGCAATCGGATCAAAGGCTGCCTCCCTGCAATGTTTCAAAAAGAGAATGGCTAATCATTCATAAACAGAAAGCAGAGCATCCACAGCAGAGTTCTAGCTGCTGTGTGATGATGTATGGGGTTCACACCGGCGGCTCCAAGAGACAATCTTGAAAAAGAAGGCCCCTTTTCAGATTTGTTCTAATCTGTAGAGAAAAACACAAAAAGACGGATCAGTCATAAGTGTAAAAACATCACATGGAACTGGATTGTGTATTTTTGCCTTTAGCCTAAATGAGAAATGTTTTCTTAGGTCTGCCATCCCGCTATTGCATACTATGGGCTAGAGACAAAGAATAAAGGTGGAGCAAAGATAAAGTGTGACACATGGGCAAGAGCTGGAGTGGGAGAGAGAGACCAGTATCATGTGTCTAGGAAAAGAAAATCTGCCTAGATCCTACTTGTGTCATGCAAGGATACAGGATGTTTGAGAAATACCCTAGAGAGAAGAATTTCTCCAGCCCAAGGCACTTCTTGGTTTCTGCTGTCTTGTGTCTCTTAGGATAGCACCATTTAAGGCCCGACATAACCAAAAATACATTATTTACAGCATAAAAACTCCTGAAATTGATTTTCATGAAGTTGATTAACTGCACTGAATTTTAAATTACCTTTAAAAATTGTCTTCCTAATTTATCCTTTTCATCTTTGGATTCCCAGGCAGGGAATAAAAAATTGTTTAAAAATATAAGACAATTATTTTTGTAGATATCTTTGGAATTTCTTTTTGCCTTAACTAGTTGTGAAAGTCAGTGTATATATGTTCTTGTTCTGCAGGAAACAGATTTTTGGAAAAAAAAAAAAAGGCTGTGGTATGTCTCTGAGAAGGAGGGATTTCTATTTATATGATTTAATGGTTAAAACAGACTAAATCTTTGAAACTGGTACCTGCAGTTAAATATGAATTATTAATTCAACATAGTAATAAACAAAATTACATCATTCTCAGTGCCCCTAATTAGAAATAATCCTCATCAATCTTCTAACACCACTCCTTTTACTTCACTAAAATGATTAATTTGAAAAACAGTCTATTTTCATAAAAACAACTGAAGCAACTAACTGGTCTCTATTTACCCACTTCTGAAGCAAAAAAGGAAGATAGATGCACTCAACACAAAATATATAACCTCTCTCATTTATTCATTTTAAATTAACATGGAAGACACTTATGCTCCTGGTAATCACAGGTTTCATGGGAAAACAAGAAAACAAAAGGCAAATCTGCCGACGGCTCACTGTGTTAGAGGGAGGTCAGTTTAATTTTGTGTCTTTTTTACTGTTCCCTTGATTCTACAGGTAAATTGCAGCAATCACCACCCTGTAGCAGTTTAGAGCAGGCAGACCTGTTCCCAGAAAAAGTGGACCCTTTTAGGGGGCTCGCTCTGAAGGGCCCTAAAATCACTCTTGCCCTTGAACCCATCCTTCCTGTTCCGAAAAACGGGGGCTAAAGACAGTTGGTTCTATTTCTAGAGGTGAACCCAAGACTCCAAGCACTTCTAATTTAACATCTCCTTGTGTTGATGCAAAGACCCAAATTATGGAAAATTAGATTGGGACTTTCCAACGGGTTTTGGGATGGTTTTTTTTTCTTTTCACGCTTCAGCATCAAAGCCAAAGTAACGAAAGCACTGCAGCAGATGAAAGCAATAAATAGTGTGTCAACACAGGGGACAGTGGGCATTTTTATCATCCAGATGCAAGTTTACGTTTGCCATAAGATACTTATATCTTTTAAGGCTTCCTGTTTAGGTATTTACGGTGGATTGTGTCCCTTGTGTCTTTCAGCAGAAAAAGCGCCCCGATGAACGTAGCTGCAGGGGGTTGGTGGGTCAGGGGGAGGTTGCAATTTTGTCGGAGCAGCACAGAAGATTTTGCAGATTTGTCACACGTTGTCTTTCAAATATCTTCAAAGTGCGAGCGCCAAAAGGTCCAATGGACCTGCACTGCATCCTCTGCACTGGAAACCGAGACGTGAATGGTTATGAAACAAGTGGAGCTGCATCTAGGCAAGAGAAAGTGAGCTTACAAGATATGTTTTTAATGGAACTTCTGGAAGTAGTTTGTTGGTTTTTTTGGTTTTTTTTACTGTAATATATTATTTAAAGATAAACACAGAAGTAACAAATTATATAGACAAAGTAAAGATAAGTTAAACAGCCTGTGAATTTCAGTTTACTTGATTTATTCTCCTCTAGATGGAAATGCATAGAACATAATCCAGGGAGCACACGTGCAGGCCACTGCTTACGCAGAAATCTCTTCAAGCTTCCAGAAGCAAAAGCATTTGTGGACACCGTAGTGTGTGTCTTCAGACACATGATGATTCAGTAGAATCATCTGTTTCAGATAATTAAGTTATTCCTCTTTTTACTGACATAATTCCTCCTGTTCTTGAAGTGCAGGACCTGCCATGGTTTCATGGTATCTCCTGTGAAGCAACCCAGCCAGGGGCACGGAGGTACCTAATATCTGGGACAGTAATTGTATGACAAAAGCTAGGGAATTTGTGTTGTAAGTGTGTTAACAGGGTTAAATTCAGGTCTGTGCCATAGTTACAGTCATGGTGTAACCGTGTTGTACCTGTGTCCACATCCAAGGCACTTACTTATTAACTCCCTGGTTGGCTGAGGAACTCCCCATCAAGTGAACCAGATTGAATCATAGAATAGAATCATAGAATCTTCTAGGTTGGAAGGGACCTTCAAGATCAGAAGTTGTCCAACCATCAACCTAACTCTGACAAAAATAAACACCCACACAACAAACAAAATGCAACACCATCACTAAACCA
>JAOXNO010000004.1:5094199-5109210 GCA_028565335.1 Limnodromus scolopaceus
CACCACCCTGGGCAGCCCATTCCAATGTCTGATAACCCTTTCAGTGAAAAAATTTTTCCTAATATCCAGCCTGAACCGCCCCTGGCGTAACTTGAGGCCATTTCCTCTAGTCCTGTCGCCCGTGACTTGGGAGAAGAAGCTGGAGGTTTTGATGGTGTGGCATGACAGAACTGGTTTTGCTGGTGCAACACGTCAAAGTAATAAAAACATTACAAGTCAAACACAGTTATTAAATAACTAAGTTGAAGCATACATCCTACCAGAATGAGTGGGGCCACTTCTGGCCTGTGGAAGAATCCTATCAAGCTCACTTCCAGCACCTGGAGAAAGGAAAATAGCTTTGGAGCAATACATGTTTCCTGCACAGCCCAAATCCTTCCCCTTTCTGCCATCACTCAGAAAGCCACTCAGATCTGCGCAAAGGAGAATGGAGAATGGTTGCAAACAGTTGTCTCTGCAAGGAGTGGGGTGGTCACAAAACCTTTTTTAAAATGTTTCCTCCTGGTTGGACTAAAAAGGAAACATCTCTGCAGTCTGTCCCCACGTCTTATTGCATCCCTCTGTTCACTTCTGCTGCTTTGAAGACTTTGCAACTAGAAATACCTCTTCTTTAAACCAAACGTGGATTTCTGGAATATTTTTCTCTGCCAGACAAAGCAGCAAATTCTGCAAACCAGTTGCAGGGAACTTGGAGATCTCCTTGTCATCACTGCCTCACACTGAAGAAATTAAATCAGAGACAGAAGTTATGGTTGTATTATAAAAACAGAAATGCCAGGAAATAAAGTAAATGGTCCCTCACTGAGCTTTCTGGATTGTTACCAGAATATAATTGGTGTCCCTGCCAGGCATGTAGGCATACATGGTATGGAAGTTACAGTGGCACAAGAGAAAACTGCTCTGCTTATGTAGTTTAACTCAAATCAGGAACAAAATAATTTATTGATTTTTTTTTCAAACAACAGATGATTAAATGGCAATCACAAAGCTATACATTCAGGATCAATATCAGCAATATGACATATAAACGACATTACTGGACAGCCAATAGTTATTAAAAACCTACAATTTTCTAAAGACCCTTTTATAAGCAGTTCTAAAAATGTTCTAAGTATGAACACACACACACACAGGGAGTGATTCCCACACTCACACAGATCTAAACCCCCCTGCTGTGTGTGCTACCAGCACACATCCCCTCTCCTAGAACTGCAGGGACTCCTTCTTGCACGTCCTCTCTGGGAGATGTGGGTGCTTCAGCTTCATGTGTACCTCTGCCACTCCTCACACCCCACTGACCCACACGCTGATGACCAATACCACCAAGAGTCACCGCTGCCTACACAGCCTGGGTCCCTGTGGGCTTCCACTATGTTGTCACCTCATGAACAGGGTGCTGATATCTCAGTGTCTGGTGGGGAGGGCTGTTTGGGGGGCATAAACATGGACCTGAGAGGGTTGCTGGAAGGGTGACCTCTGGTCATGTCGAACCCAGGGTTACTGCTTTCCTGAAGGACTACACTCTGTGGAAAGGACCTGTGCTGGAGCAGTTCATGAAGGAGCTGCAGCCCATCGGAAGGACCCACACTGAAGAAGTTCATGGAGGACTGTTTCCCACGGGAGTGACGCCACGCTGGAGCAGGGGAAGAGTGTGAGTAGGAAAGAGCAGCAGAGACAACTTCCATTCCCCGTTTCTCCTCTGCCACTGGCGGGGAGGAGGTAGAGAAATCAAGAGAGAAGTTGAGCCCAGGAAGAAGGGATTGGTTGGGGGAAGGTGTTTTCAGATTTGTTCCGATTTCTTATTGTCCTATTCCTTTCTTAATTGGTAATAAATAAAATTAATTTCCCCAAATCACGTCAGATTTTCCTGTGAAAAAAACAGGTGTGTGATTTCCTTGTCCTTATCCTAACCCATGAGCCTGTTGTAATATCTTCTGTGCCCTGTCCAGTTGAGAAGGGGGAATGATAAAGCAGTTTGGTGAGCACCTCACATCCAGCCAAGGTCAACCTGCCACAGGAGACCATGTAAATTGCCCAAAAATAGAAGATGGAGAGACATATTAAAACAGTAGAGATTTTATTAATGACTTTTTCAACTTTACACAGACAACAATACGTTTTCAAAATGTTATTTACCTGAATGGAGAGAGTCTGGAGTTCTTGCTCTGGCAGAGCTCTATCAACTTCACTTTACTTATGTGGTGCATCTTGTTCATTCTGATACCTTCTTATGTTCTTAAAGTCAAATACGATGTCCCAGGTGGGTTGCACAACAGTGGTATAATCTGGCATTATTTCTGCCTTCCATTGTGCTACGACTTTAACATATGCAACACAAAACCCATATTGGCACTTTTTCTCTCATCTGGCATACTGCCTTAGTGATGTAGAATTAATTTGTTGCCTTTTACGAGTTCTACTTTTCTTTCATGTCTCCCTCATCAACACTGAATCTGTGAAGTTTTGAAATTTGGAAATAATTCCTCTTTAGGTATATTAGCTTGACATTTGCGAAGTTCAGTCTCATTGTGTTACTCTTTCATGGCTCCCAATATGACTGTGTCCCTTTGCATTTCTTTTCCTTGCCCTTAGGTTTTTTCTGCACGTAAGTTCACTGTGGTTCACAGACTCAACAGTTAACTGGTGCATATGGCATCTTCATCTTCACTGAGCTGAAAACTGCCTTCTCAAAATGCTTTCTAAAATTAACCCTACCAGTAATACTGTTGTGTCTTAAAGACAGCTAACTCAGTTGTACTAAATATAGTCCTTTATCAACAAATTTGTTTTTTCTTATGGCATACAGTTGACATATATGAAGGTTTTAGATGTTCAGCAAAATATATTTTCTGCTTTTCGGTTACAAAATCAGTTCATTTGCTAGTAAAATAACAAGTTATTACAGGTAGACACTCTCATACCTACACAGAATCCTATCTTTTGACTGGGGCTAAGTAGAATTGATAAAAATTTTCACTGTTTATGGTGCTGTCACGTCTCAGTCTCAGGAAAGAGTGGGGGTAAGTGACTCAGATTCGTAAATCCCCAATGGCACGGACTAAGGTGAGATAAATCTCAGGGACTGTATAGAACATTTATTAGTTTCCCGAAACGATTAGTATAGGTCGTAACAAACCCACAATAACTGGTTAGGCATGTAGCAAATTATGGCAAGTGGTATGCATTGGGTATACAGCAGCTTATGGCAAGCGGTTCTTAAGGTCGTTACTTAACAACTCTAACCATTACTTAACTCCAAGAGAAAAGAGAAACTAAGAGATAGAGAAAGGAAAACATACAGAAAAAGACAGAGATACAGATATCATCGGTCCTGGTTCCAGCACCTTTTTCAGAGAAAAATCTTCCCAGGTATGGTCTTCTTTCTTGGGAAAAATCTTCCCAGGCATGATCGTCTTCTTTTGTTCTTTTTTTTCTGCCAAGGAGCACTTATTTTCCCCTTTTATGTTTGCTGAATAGCACGACCCACCCCCCTTGCCAAAAACAGCTTCTTCCTTCATCTCAGGTTTCTCCCTTCTCTCAGGTGATGTGCTAACATGATTTGGGTGGAGAGACGAGTGCCACAGTCATATATGTTTAGCGTGATCTCTCTATTTTTCATGAGCATATGCAGGGTGTGCACTTCCATATGCAGATAATGGAGGAAAAGTCACTTATCGGACACAATGGCCTTGAACAGAGGAC
The DNA here is from genome assembly GCA_028565335.1 of Limnodromus scolopaceus. NCBI lineage: Eukaryota > Metazoa > Chordata > Aves > Charadriiformes > Scolopacidae > Limnodromus > Limnodromus scolopaceus. Next base: position 5,097,902 of record JAOXNO010000004.1, read on the forward strand.
TGACAGACTCATCACACAAGTGGCAGAACTACCTTGTCTTCACAAAACAGTCCTCCCACTGCTTTTTAGGTGCCTGTGAGACTTACAAATTCTTTGAATGTCAGGCCTGCATTATTTATTTCCTTGGGAGTGTTTGAGGCATTCCATTGAAGGTTTGGAGGACCTTCTCCCCCTCGTCAGGGAATTTACAGGCCACCTCTTACAGGTATTGAAAAGCTTAGTTTTTTATTAGGAAAATTTTCACTGAGTAAAAGGCAGTACAACTATTACATAGGAGTTCAGCCAACAATACTAAGTAGTCTGTCTTTTGAAAGCGAGAAGGCACCAAAAGAAAGGAACTCCCCTAACTGGGTTGTTACTCCAGAGTATGTAGGAAGACACTTCATCTGAGAGTAAGGCTAGGGTTTTGTGGGTGTGCTCTTAGAAGAGATTCCAGAAAGATCACAGAGGAGACGGTAGGCGGTTGGTTACCTGAATACTATGAATAAACCAGAACCAGCAGCAAAAGGGAAGCCGAGCAGCTCTGCTCAGGTACTCAATACTATTATTCTCTCACTGCAAGATTAATTCCGTGGGCATCTCGCTGAGATTATTTTAGCTGGCTGGCTATATTTTCCCCTAGACTTGTCTGATAAGTGATTTTCCTTCCTAGAGATATATTTCAAGTTTATCATTGTAAATTTAGGATAATGGCTTAGTACAAGCGTCACAAAAATCAGTAACTGTTGCTTAAGAGAAAAAAGCTATATTTCTCTTCCTTTGGAGGTGCTGAAAGTACTGTAGTAGAACCTAATCTTTCCAAATTTGCTGTTTGTCTGTACAGTGCATTTTTCTTTTTTTCTTGGAATTGGTATTCCCTCTTGTTCTCGGATGCCTTCACAGAAGACTACAAAAAACCTTTGATGGGTTATTTCCATTTCTCAGTCTGTCCCATCTACTGCTATGTAAAAATAATGTCTGAAAGACAGCCTGGTAGCAACGTCTTTCGATTATTTCTGTTAATATGAACATTGTTAAAGTTAAACCCTTGCCAGCAAATTGGATGCTAATAGAAGCAAAGAAAAATCCACACATCTGTGGCTAAATTCCTAACCAAGGTGAATCCAACCAGTGGACTACACTTAACTTTGGTATGAGCTGAAGACTGAGTTTACTGTTTTGCTAGAAACACAGATGCTAGTGCTTCGTCATAAATCCCATTTACCCAGGGGTGAGAGAGAGGGGGATTATTGTTAGTAGCAGCAGATGGCACTTTTGACTGTTTTGAAGCAGAAGTACTACGGATGCCATTGAGAAAAACTGTGTGGACTTCACTTTTTTTGGGTCACGTGTAATTTTGAAGAGTTTTGTCAGGTGATTTTGTCATACTGTGAGAAACAGTGATTTCGGTTGTTGGTTACTTCTGGCTCTAAGGTGGTCCCTTTGCTCAATTCTGATACTATGAAGAGAGCTACAAAGGAAGGACAGGCAATTCTGGACTTCTTTAAGGAATGTCTTAAGTTGCTGTGCTGTGTCAAGCAGACCAGAACAAGGCACACAGATTCAAATTTCTTCTTTTGCTCCTCCCCCTGACAGTCCAAATTAATAATTTCTTAAGGTTTTCACCCGTAAATATTGTGTCAAAAAGTATTAATACAACATCTCTTTACATCTCAGGCTAAACTGTGACTACAAATGTTTCAGAAAATGTCTTTGGTAGATAGGAATTTAGGAAGACAGTCCACAGTCCATGAAAATGTTAATGTAAAATGGTTGAAGGGTCTTATCTGGGAAGAGGCTCATAAAAGACTGGAAAAAAAGTGTTAATAAAACATCATTAATTTTCACCTTTGAAAAAAAAATCAAGACAAATATTTACTTTCACATTAGCTAAAGCAGTTTCAATCCAAAGTTCAGCTCTTTTTCTTCTTCTTCTTCTTCTTCTTCTTCTTATTATTATTATTATTATTATTATTATTTTAATCAGTCACCTGGAATGTACTTTGTCCAAGTACAAAGCTACACTGCCCTAAGATTAGTCCAGGGAATGTACTGAGGATTTAAGACTTAGTTGTTCTTGCTTTCTGTCCTGCTTAATTAGGTGTGCAAAGAAGAACTGACAGCTTGTAAATACATGACTAAGAGCATGCACTTTTCTTCCAGCTTACTCACTTGTACACGTTAGTAAATGCTCTGCCCCAGAAAGCACAGGTCAGATCATGTAGTGTATGTCTACATGTACTTGAGAGAGGGAAAGCAACACAGATAACTCTCTCAGGAATATAAGCGAGCATTTTAGGTTCCATTAGTTTCCTTGATTTTAGTCTCACTTCCTCCAAGAGAAACAGGCTTTGATACTGTACCTATACTGTCTTATATCCCATTATACAGAGGAACCTGAGAAATAAATTGGCAGGCTTTCGCACATCCCTCAGTCCACTCAGCGCTGAGATGCTTTACTCAGTGTAACTCAGTAACTGAAACAAATCAGTCTACAAAATTTGGCAAACAAATTTCAATATTAACTATTTCCCTTTTTTTTCAAAAAAAAAAAATAATTAAATTCCTTCCATACCAACTCTAGATCAGAAAACTATGAAGCATCCTTATGGCTCTCTTGTATTTGTTTATTAACGTCAGTGACTGTTTACATCTTCTCAGGGGAGTAAAAAAAAAGTATTTTGTTATTTTCTGATGTCTAAATGAAGCACAAAATTGGTACATCTGTCCTTTTATATCCTTTTTTTTGGATAAAAACTGTTAAACTAATAGAGTTGGATAAAAACTGTTAAACTAATAGAGTTTAACAGTCTGCAGAGCAAATAAAAGATATTGGAATCTATCCTTAAAGCTGGTATTTGTTCCCAGCATTTCTAGACCTGTCAGTATATAAGGAAATAAACATAGTTTCACATTGCTGCATTTTATACAGTTTGTGGTTAATTAGGTTACCAGTGTCACTGACGAGGCTAAATACTGCCCCTTTAGCAATTTTTTTTTTCACTACAGTATGTGTAAATGACCACTCTGAGTATCTGTGTTTTTAGAAAGCTATCTCTTTTCTTTAAGTGCAAGGTTTGTAACATAAGCTGGGGATGGAAATTGCTTTAGTATTTTTTGCACAAACTATATGCAAGTGTATGGAAATGTCAGCACTTTTTTTTTAATCTTTACTGTAAATTGTCAAAAAACAGCTCTGTATTCTCAATACATGGGTGCAAGAAAAGATCAGTCTTTGTGACTGTGGTACCACAGGCTCAGTTAAAAATCCCAAGGTTTCCAGTAATTACTGCATCTGGGTTAGGACACATTTGGCTTAGAAGGATGGGTAGAATTGAAATAAATGCTACTTTTCAAAATCTATTTTACCCTTTACTTCAGTACTCTGCCACGTTCAATTGCTCTGTGGAAATGATGATATGATGATATATTTGAAAGAACAAAGAAAGCATTAGCTGCATTTTTATCTGGATGCTACATATACTATCTATCTGAAATACTGAGAGCAATTGAAAATTTTAAAGACTTCTGAATTAAAACTAGCTATCTCCTGGTCTTAGATCTTCCACTAAAATTTTAAGCTGTCTTGTATACAAATACTTGTTGTGGGCTGGTTTTTGATAGCTCCTAATACCAGTCTCCAGATAGAAGAATCAATCCAAAAGGTGGCGTCTCGCGGAACTTTTTACCTGACAAAACTACAGCATGTCCATTCAGATCAAGAGAGTCAAGTTTTTCTTCCCCCATAACTTCGGTAACACAGTAAATTTAAAAATATAACAGCAGTATTTTCTCTTCTCTGAATCCACACTTTTATTTTGTACAGCCTAAAAAACACATCCTGAAGAGACTGCACTGTCCTGAAATTTCTTTGAGTAAGAATTTACAAAGTGTAAATAAACATTTTACCACAGTCCTTCTCTTCCATGGAGAAACCAACTAGAAAAGAGATGTTTCATATCAAATAAGTTCAAAAGTCTCTCAATATAAGGATTGCAAAAAGGCCAAAAGAGAAGTTTCTGACACAACATCACCTGTTGTGACCTGTGATTTATAGAAAAACTTGAGCAAGACATGGCACACCACTGGTTCAAAGTCCTGTCCAACCTGACCTTGAACTTTTCCAGGGAGGAACCATTCACAACTTCTCTGGGCAACCTGTTCCTGTGCCTCACCACCCTCATTGTAAAAAAATGTCTTCCTTACGTCCAGTCTAAATTGGCCCTCTTTCCACTTAAAACCATTGCCCCTTGTCTTTTCACTAGAAGCCCTGTTAAAATGTCTTTCTCAGCCTTTCTTGGAAGTCCCCTTTATGTATTGAAAGGCCACAAGAGAGTCTCTCTGGAGCCTTCTCTTCTACAGGCTGAACAGCCCTAGCTCTCTCAGTCAACAGTCATAGCACTGAGTACTCATGAATTAATTTTAAAAGGGCGTAGAAATAGATCTATGCTTGCAACCGTATTGAATTGTTCAAATTCTGTTATTGAGAGAATGAGACCGAGCACCAGCATTTGAATAACTCAAACACATAAACTATGTTTTACCCAGACACAACTTTTGTCAGCTTAAAGAAGAAAATAAATGCTTTGTTCTTCCCTATTCCAGTTTTCCCACTGCCAAATTTCACATCTCGGTGGGATATGTTACCAATGAAAGAAACACTACTTTGTCTCCTAGTTCTATGTATGGAGTCTTCAGGATGGCAGAGGCAGGAGGTTTTTGCAGTAAACATTTCTAGTGACAGCCTTTCCAAACCTCTGCAGCCTTCCAGTTCTACACACACAGGTTTATAACCCTGCTTCTAACTGCTGAGTGGGAATACAGACGATGCACTTAGTGGAAGAAGACTCCCCCAGTAACAGCTGAGTATTTATTTGGCAGTGCCTGCTACAGCTTTGGCAGGGAAAAATTATTTGCTATTGATTTAGGTAGAAACATAATTTAATCTTGAAAGTGAAGTGAAAATTTGTATCTATAGTCTAATAACTGAGGGTCCTAATTCTGACCAGTGAGTAGTGCAAATCTTGAGGATTTAGTCTTCATAGTCTGTGTCTCTCCCTCACCCTGTTAGCACACATTAACATCTATTGATACACAAATAGATTTCACTTATTAAAAGACTGCTCTATGATCTTATGGCATACGTTTCCATTTTTGTAGCAGATGGTACTCCTTGTTACTGATGCTGATCACATTTTTTTTTCTAGTAGAAAATGTAGCACTATTGACATAACAACAAATTTAATATGTGAAAATAAAATGAGTTCTTGCATTCTGCAGAGAAAGAGAGACCCAGGAGACGTGGTTTAGTCTGACAAGGTACAAAATCAGGTACACTTTTTTTTACAGTTATATTGCCAAAAGTATTTAATCATAGCTTTCCTCTCCAAATCTCAAGTTTTCACCACAATTCCTTTGCAAAGGCAAGGTATCAGAGATCATCAGAGATAATCGCTTTGGGACTCCACTTTATCTTTCTAATCTTCCCCCCTGCCCTGTAAATGATGCATTTATTCTCTAAATCAAACAAAAGATCAAGCTTTTCTTTTTCCATTTACATGGGCAGTATTTCATGTGGACCTGAGGCTTCCCGCTGCCTTCATCATAGAGCTGTCTTTTGTGGGCTATGCCTACATTTGGGTATTTCAAACTTACATAGAAGAAAAAGGTATAAATCAGAACTTCGCAGAAGCCAGAAGATAACAATTTACATCCAAGATGGTAAGACAAGTCCAGAGAGTATCAATTTACCTGTAAAAAGTTAAGACAGTTGACTGTACTCCATGGTGCCAGGGATCAGCTATTGGAGCTTCAACACCTTTTAACTACTGCTTCCTCTGCTGCTCGATGGAGGGTTGTTTTTTTTGTAGGGGTAGTGCTTCAAGGGACAGTTGTCATGTAAAGAAAAGGGAAAGTGCTGTCCTTCTGCTTCTGTCAGCCTGTCCAGAATCCTCTCTACTATCTCTGCAAAATTTGCCAACAGAGCTGCAAAGCTGAGAGCCAGCTCTGCCCAGATAAACTCTGCCAGAGGAAAACTGCAATCTACCATTGCTTTCTCTCAAAGTGCTCTTGGTTACTGAGAATGGGAAGCTTTTATGCCATCACTTTTTTCTAACGCTTCTTCCACTAGTTACTAATCTTGGATTAGAAATTGTAAGATCCGACAAAAAACCAAGGAAGTACTCCATTTGGAAACTATTTCCCCTTAAAAGGGAGGGCAGATCTGCAATGGTTTCCCTTTTAAAATCTGTAAAATCTCTCCTAAAAAAAAAAAAAGAAGTGGATTTTCCCGTCAAGATAGTCTTGTTATGTGCAGCAATAGCTAGAGAAAAGCAGTCTATATAGAATTATGATGCTTTATGTGCCATAAATGTTTGCATAGAGGTTCCAGGAGAAGTTTCCTTTTGTATCTCATCTTGTAAAGTTCAATTATTCTTCCCCCATCATCATTATCCCTTTCATTAAGTTTTACTGCAAAAGTATCTTGTAAAACAGGTCCTAAAATTTTTGTTAGGGGTGGATTTTACTGTTGAACTGATTAAGTCACACGCATGCTCTGCATCACCAAAGCTAAATCAAATTCATTCCAGGGGAGACCGATCACTTTTTGAACCTGTTAGCATGGTTATCTGCAAGATAAATTTGTTTACTTTCCTAAAGTTCTTTCATGGGCACAACCTGGCTGTGATTAGTTAGCTAAGTACTCTTTTCAGTTGACGCACAGCCTTTTTTATTTTACAGTACGCAACAGTTTTTTGTGCATGTCCTAATTCTGTCCAAATTACTTCACGCTACTAATTTCTAGCTTCATTTAAACTCTTACATGTTTGTTTTTCAATTAGCTGTTATTGTATTTAAACGCCTTGCACTGGCATCTGTATTTTCCTTTTAGGTTATTTGAGGTCCTAGATTTTTCTCCAGGGTCTCAGCTTCCTTTGTGCGTACTGACAGAGTCTGGTTTTGCATTCCTTATAACGCATTGCCTTTGCTTCCAATGTCAATTTAAGTGCCTTCCTGTGGAAGCTTTTTGATCTTTTCCAGCTTCATACAGTCTTCATATAATACCCTAAAAAGAAAAGCTCAGAATGTTCCAAATAAGGCTTCGCTATTGCTTTATATGTGTATATTTAACTTCTGAATTATACATCTCGCTTCTGAAGACGTAACACATGCCAAGACAGGCCAAGACTCTGTTTACCTTCTTGCTGCTACCAGACATTGTGCAGATGGCTAATGCATTATCCTTAATCACTCTCAGTTCTCGCTGCTGCTCTGTTTTGCAGATGAGAATTCTTACTTGTGCTGTACAATTTGCATCACGTGGTTCTGGTCTCGATCTCCACTTTTCCTTTCAAAAGGGATAATCATATCCTATTGAATTAGACTAGAATTTAGGACCGTGGCATAGGGATGCTTTGCAGGATGGTTGGCTTCCTTAGAACTGCAAGAAAAAATTGCAAATGCTGTTTCTGCATTTTATATTCTCTGGTTTTTATCCCCTTTTTTCATTCAGGGAAATAGGATGAGTCACTCCAGCAGATGACTCAGAAATCAAGTGGCTAGAGATGTTTGGGAATGTATTCTATATCCAGTAATATAGAACACAGATATTTTATAGCTAATAATGAGCCTTATTAGACCAAGTAGTGCCAGAGGCCAGGAGTCCACAGTATATTTACAAGGCCAAAAGATAGTTGAAGTTGACAGGGTGTGATGAATAAAGAAGCCTGGCTGGAGTGCCTGAGTTCGTGCCCCATATAGCATTCTGTGTCCTGTATGGTTTAATATTAAATTTTTACACACAGGAGCTATCACAACATCTTTGTTCCCCTCCTCACAGCATATTCTCTAAGACAGAAGGATATCAAACATGGATTCAAGTAGTGGTCTGTACAAGCCGAACTCTGAACTTGAGGTCCCTAAATATTTTCCATTAAAGATCCCCTTGAGGAGCCCTGTAGCTCCTGTGACCATGACAGGATTAGTGACTGTTATTTGTGTGCCAAAAATAATTCCAGAATTTCAGTTCCCAAACCCATTCGCTCGTCTGTGTGGTTGCAGTTCCTCCGACTGAGGAGGTATGCAGAAAACAACAGCAGCTCAAGAACAAAAAGGGAGAATAAGTGCATCTTCCTGTTTAAATGGCAGCCTGCTAATTTGTACCTCCCTTTCACAAGCACCAACATCACTAGAAGAAATCTTCATTTCCACTTGAGTTGAGAAGGAACAAAACAAACCATTTAGGAACAGCATGCGAATTGGCTGAGCTGTTAGGTCACAAAAGTGTTCTGTTTGCAAAACACCCATTCAGAACCTCATTACTCCAAATGAGCTCCACCTGCACTCCATTATCACAGATTTTTTTCTTTTTCCCCCCCTTTTTCTTTTTTCCTTTTTTCTTTTTTCTTTTTTCTTTCTTCTTTTTTCTTTTTTCTTTCTTCTTTTTCCTTTTTTCTTCTTCCTTTTTTCTTTTGTCTTTTTTCGTTTGTCTTTTTTGTCTTCTGCCTTTTTTCTTTTTTCTTTTTTTTTAAGTGTAGAACAATTTCACCTTATCTAGAATAAAGTCTGTGAAACTGTAGGCAATAGTGTTAGATGGGCAAGTTTAAATTAAGTTTTAGCTTGGCAGATGAATCATGTAATTGAGAGTAAAAAAGCTGTACATAAAATACTGCATCATGATAAGTAATAGGGTCAGAGACACATTTGCTGTCTAAGTGTCTGACCTTGCTCAGCTCTCAGGCTATAGAGACTTTTATAAGTGGAATGTATTATTCAAGTTTTTGCCAGGAAACAAAAGTACTTTCTCTGTTCTGTTTAATGAGAAACCGATTCCTTTCCTCTGATTCCTTAAATACGGGACAGTGAACAGGAACACTGAAGATAAAGACCGGAACCCCAAGGGGCAAGTATGACTCCCTCTTTGAGCAAGCCATTGTTATCCTGGAAATTTTGAAGTGCAGAAAGTTGATATTTTGAATTTTAACAAATAGTCTATTAACAAAAATCATCAGCTTTCCTCTCATCTCACCTCATTGACCAAACACTTGTAGAGATGCTTAAGACATTATTTTGAGAGACTGAAAGTATTTTCATTATGCCCTGTCCTCTGACTCTGTGTTTTCCAACCAGCTTTTCTTCCAGCAAGGTACCCAGACCCAAAAGACTGTTTTAATGTTAGTACATTAAATGTACTGGAGAATATACTTGTCTTTCAACTTTCTGCTTATTGTTACATGCAGGAAGTTTGTCATTTCAGGAGGCCTTGCCTGTTACAGTGTTTTACTCGTACTCATTCATAGTGTGACAAATAGGTCACGCTATTTTCATGAAAACAAAGCCAGTCATGACAGTCTCTAAGGTTTCAGAGCAGCACCTACACACTGCAAGACTTAAGCATTGCCTCTTCTGGAAAGTTTTTCAATGCATTTTCTTGTTTGTTTTAAGATTTTTTAGAAACGTCACGTGATATTTTTGTATTCCACTTAAGCCATCAGAACCAATTTCAATTTCACATCCCATGTCAAGGTCATTCATTCCCTTTGAAAAATTATTCCACATAACCCTCCAACCTATGCGTGAAGGACTCTGCCCTGAAAAAATGGAGATTTCCTGATCTTGTTCAGCACTTGAATGAAACTAAGACCTCTTGGAAGGAATGGAAAAGTAAATAGTTAACAGGCTAGCAATCTGGTCACACAGATTGTAAATGAGATCCATGTCTCTGTTCTACCTGATTAAGACTACAGGCTTAAGTATAATTTCATATATCCCTGATGACTATCCGGCTACCAAGCTATTAGGTATTCTCTGATCATGAAGTCATACCAAGATCTTAAATTGTACAAGTTTAGTCAGAGCCAGTACATTCCCACTGAGAGATTTCAGTCTTAGATAAATAAGCATTTTATGGAAGCCAGCATCACCATACTGGCAAAGGATTCCTACGCAGCTCAACTTGAATGTAATCACATCTGAAGGCCTCGTCTAAGAGAGGGAAAGAGACCGCTCTCAGAGATGCACAGGCATTGGCTACTCCGTTTACTGAGGACTTCTGATTATTAGCAAAACCACTTAAATTGTTTTCCTTAAACCTGGAGTCATTACTAATACTTGTTACTTTACTAATAAGATTTTTACCCTAGACTGTCTGAACCACTTATATTACATATGCAGAACTTCATTAACACAGATTCACTTTAAACCTGCCAATCAATGCAAGTTACATCAAATTATGTATGGTCGTTTATATATTTGGATTATGGCCACCACCAAAAGAAAAAATATTCTACTTCAAAGCAGAGGTGACCCATGACATAGAATAATACAAAAAGAGCCAAAGGGTTTATTAAATATGACATCTAAACTTTCTGTCAAGCTTATAAAATAAGACTCTTCCTCAGTAGTGGCCTAGAGCATCAAAGAAGCACTGCTGCAAGATGTAGCGTTCTGAGCCACTGCTGTAAAAATACTGTTTTTAATATAAATTGGAAAGAAGCTAGTTCTTACTTATTTTGCCACGCAATCATGTAGTTATCATGGAGCACACTGAAAAGCTGTTGCACTTGCGAAGTCTGGGAAAATGGCTAAAAAACATAATTAGGAGGTACTTAATCTAAAAGCAAGAGGTTAATGTTGCAGCTTTAAGCATTGTGTCACTGATTTAAAACATTGTAACAATAAAAGATACAACCTTCCAAAGTGCCAAGCTCATTAGCCCCCTAACAGTGGCTCAATTGTTTAATAGCTATGCAGAGTGAAAAACAAGGGTACCACCTACTCAACTAATCCACCCAAAGGTTGTAGAAATACACGTGACATCAAGCAGACTCCGTGGTTATGGATTCCTCTCCTCAATAACGTAGTGAGGGACAATAAAAGTCTAACCCAGACCAAGTTACCCTTGAATCAGGATGTCTTTTGTCCCTTCTAGCATGGTATTACTCTTGCGTGATGAGCCTCATCACAGCACTTCCTGTTGGGTCTCCTGGTTGAATTACCCGACAGGAAAGGAAAAATGCACGTTGATTGGGCAGTGGTCTGTACCCCTTTTCAAAAGCCTCAGTAGCTCTAAGATTCCACTCCAAGAGCAGTCCTAGGAAATCTTAATTAAAATAATTGTTGTACGCATAAAGAAAACCTCCGTAGATAACATGAAGTTCTGGCTTTAGTCACATTAATCTTCTAACTGCCTAAGAGCTCAAATTTCTACTTGCTACAGGAAAATCTCATTAATAGCCCAATGAAAATTATTATACAGAAAAAGATGCTCCTAGTACCTACTGCTTTGCTTTAGTGCTGTGCCTAGCCTCTCGACGTTTCCCTGTATCCCA
>JAOXNO010000004.1:5119166-5131095 GCA_028565335.1 Limnodromus scolopaceus
GAAGTGTGGGGTTTTGTTGACCATGGATTTCTGGGCTGGGAGAACTTACTAAACCTCCATCAAAGGCAACAAGAAATGAGGAATTAGAACCTATTGCGTGGGGCCCGGAGATGTAACAGGCTTTTAAAACAAGAAAAGGTGCCTTGGAACCTGCTCCTGCTCTTGGGCTCTCAGATTATACAAAGCCCTTCCATTTGTATGTGCATGAATAAAAAGGGATAGCCAGAGGGGTGATTATACAGAGATTGGGACCCGACCAGAGACCAGTCGCATACTGCTCTGCTCAATTAGATCTGGTCACGGCCTGTATCAAGTCTGTGACAGCAGCAGTAACAATATTAGAAAAAAGCCACTTCCTCACTTTGGGACATCCCGTAATAGCCCATGTCCCACATGAAGTAGAAATACTGCTAATAAAAAAATACGCAACCCAAACATTCTCAACACGACAGGCACACAGCTATGAACTGAAAGATGCAATACTTTGAATCCGGCAACCCTAATAGCCTTGCCTGTTGAGAAGAAGAACATCACCAGTGCGAGCAGGTGATGCACACTGCAATTAAACTGTGAGTAGATTTAACCAATGTTCCTTTGCAGAACCCCAATCTAGTCCTATTTGTAGATGGCTCATGCTACTACCTACAGGGACAATGACAGACTGGGTACGTTGTGGTCAATCAAGGGCAAGTAATAGAAGCCGAACCACTCCCAACAAGGCATAGTACACAGGGAGCAGGACTAATAGCCTTGACGCATGCAGCACATCTGGGGACAGGGAAATGAGTCAACGTTTACACAGATTCTCATGCAACTAGAATGCTATGGAAAGAGGAAGGATTTTTCACATCATCAGGAAAAAAAATAACTACTGGAGAAGAAATAGATAGCTTGCTAGAATCAATCCAACTACCTAAAGAAATTGCTGTCATATACTGCCCATCCTATACTAAGGACACTACAGAAATTAGTAAAGAAAATTACTTAGGTGATGCAGCGGCAGAGGCTGCAGCCCGACAGTCTCTGAGACAATGTGCAGTTGCAGTTCCAGCAATAAATCAAAGCAAATGGCCAAATTTGACAGACCCCAAAACCGTGTATGAGAAAGACTGTTTGGTAAAAGAAAAGGAACAATCGGGGAAGTGAGAAGCAAACCAAGATAATGATGGAATACGGACAATTGGAGGAAAACTAATACTACCAAACAAATATGTAATTACTCTGGCTAGGCAATTTGACGACAGAACTCATGGAGGAGCAGAGGTGGTAGCTAATCAGCTACAGGAAGCATGGGCAGCACCAGGAATTTATGCTGCCACAAAAACGATCACTAGTAGCTGCCTGGCTTGTCAGAAGTTCTCAAGTACCAGGCTGAGCCCAGAGTTAGAGGGGCAACTGTGGGCTTACTTCCACGTCTGCTTGTAATAGTAGATCAACTGTCAGGTCGGGTGGAAGCCTTTCCAACAAGAAAAGCTTTATTGAAGCTTTCTTGAAAGAAATTATACCTAAATATTGGGTTCCAGAGACAATTGAATCCTACAGGGTGCTCATTTTACAGCAAATAGAATCGCTGTAATAGCAAATCGCTAGGAATAGAAAGAAACCTACATACACCCTTATCACCCACAGTCTTTGGGAGAAGTAGAGAGGATGAGAGGGAGAGTAGAACATTAAAAGAAAAGATAGCAAAAGATATATACACATACTGGTTTAAAATGGCCAGAAGCACTGAATGTAGTTCTGTGGGATTTCTGACACACTCTGTGACAAGCTGTAGGACTAACACCAGCAGAGATTCCCTTTGGGAGGCACTTAGCTATACCAGGGACTCACATTCCAGCTAAGACCAGCCTGTTGGACCGAGATGAATGGTTGACCCAGTACATTTTGTATATGCAACATGGGTTTGAAGAAAAGAGAAAAGAAAATATGCTCAATGGTATAAACCTATACCACCTGAGACACAGCAACATGACACACAACCTGGAAGTAAAGTGTTAAATAAAGTATTGTCAGGAAAATCCAAATTAGAACATAAATGAGAGGGGCCATATACTGTCTTACTGTGATCTTACTTTGCTGTTAAAGACATGTTTAAAAGACCTGTAGATGTAGTGCTGAGGGACATGATTTAGTGGTAACTTAGCCCTGCTAGGTTAATGGTTGGACTTACTGATCTTAAAGGTCTCTTCCATCCAAAACAATTCTGTGATCTCCAGGACTGCTTTTTTCCAACTTACCAGTTGCGTGCCTCAGTGGATGATGAAGCCACAGCCCACCTACAACCAAAGCAAGCTGGATGCTGTGCAATCACATCCACATCACATGGCATATGCATGGGGTCCTGCAGGCTCTTACTAAAAGGTGCTAAAGCCTGTTAGATTCCCAAATAAATCACCTGCCTTACGTAAGACCTTAGAATCACTTAAGATGTCAGCTACCAATAAATACTAATATCCACCTCCAGCAGGGGCTCTACCTAACCCCTGCTGGGTTCCCTGATCCCATACATACTTCACAGCAAAATGGGTCCATCAGAGCATCCATGTTTCTGTAAATAGCTTATTTTCGTGTGTATTCAGCCACAAGTACAGTAGCAGGAAAAATACAAGCCGTTTCTCAAGGAAATAAATTACCAAATGAAAGGACAAACACAAACAAACAAAACTCACCTAGTAGAGAAACGTGATGGTGATGGACAGTGACTTAGAGAATGAAACATTGCAGCAAAAAACAGCTTAATAATATTACTGCTATTTGTACAAGAGTGTACTCCCACCTTCTGGAGTTTTTGCTCTTATTTTCTGTGCTTTCCTATGTTTATTAGGATCGTAGCTAAGTATTTATTTAACAGAATTATAGATTAGAGAAAAAGGAAAGATGCATGGAACTATAGCATTTGGCAGACAAGACAAAAAAAACTCAACAGCTGCTGAGGCAGAACCATTTCTCCATTTCCAAAACTGGCCTTGGAGACTGTGATGGGTTAACTAACTGGGTAGGCAGCTAATCCCCCACCCAACTACTCATTTGCTCATTCCGTCCCCGGAAACAGGATAGGGGAAGAGAATAGGAAAAGCAAAAACAGGTTGAGACCAAGCCAGTTTAATAAGTGTAAGAAAAAAAAAAAAAACCAACCCCAAAATAACAACAACAAAACCCACAAAACCAAAAAACCCAAACTGATGCCAAAGCAATCCCTCACCACCTCCCACCAGCAGACTGATGCTTAGCAACTTTTGAAAAAATCGGCCCTCAGTTTATTGGTGGGCATGGGGTCATACGGTATATGGAGAATCTCTGGTCAGTTCAGGTCACCTGGGCTGGGTATGTCCCCTCCCAAACTCGTGTCCACTCTACTCATGCCCTGCTGGCCTTTGGGGTGGGGAGAGATGCTGTGTGAGCCTGCTCGGTGACAGCTAAAACACTGGTGCGCTATCAACGCTGTTTTAGTCACAAATCTAAAACAGCACCATAAAGGCTGCTGTTAAGAATATTAACTCCATCACACCCAGACCCAGTATAGAAACCTGCAGAAAACTGAATATTCTTGAGCAACAGGTTTGACTGTTCTATAGCAAACTAAATCACATACCGAGTCAGTGTATTTTTCCAATTACTATATTTGGTGGTGAGGCCCATATTTTAGTGAGTAGCTTTTTTTGAAGGTGTCGTAGTAGAGACTTGTTTGTTATACTACACTGACCTTTTTTTTCTCTTATTGTGAAAGGAAAATTCATATTCTAGAATTCCTTTTATTTTTGTGGGCAGTTAAATATTCTTGTCCTTGCTTTCTCATTTTTTAATTATGCAGAGGAAATTGTTTTACTCTTTCAGAAATCAGAGAAGCTGGAAATGTTTTCTTCATGTACTTGTAACTGCATTATTTTTTTTTTTTTTGCCATTTATGCAATTCTTTGCACTAGCAAGACAATAGTACTGACTACTGAATGTGAAAAAAAAATCATGCTATGGTTGTTTCTTAAGAGTAGGCAACACTTAGAGCATTAACTGTAAGGTATAGTTGTAAGGCATATATTGGTTAACTCCATACCAAACATATTTTGATTAATACATATGTCAGCTTTGAGCTACAAAATTTATTCAGACTCTAGCAGTGCTTAATTTTCTCAAAAAACCAACTGCAATTACATTATATACCGACAATGAATTGTCCAATAAATTCCGGTTAGTTGGTTGAGAAGACTTTCTGTTGCCTCTGGACAGTCCAAACAGTGCTCAATGAGAACTTTATTTTAGGGTCGTTATGCAGTGTTTTGTTTGGGTTTTTTTCCCACCTGGCCACGGAAAGTGCACAACTAATGGGGACATTGAGACTATCCTGTGTTAATACATCCTGTTAGTGTTGCTTTTCAAGTCTTTATGTGAAAAAAACAAGGAAACAGATGTCTGATCTCCTAAAGTTCAAAATAGGAACACGACTCAGTGTTCTGCTGTGTCAGAGATTTTTCTGCCAGAAAGTGAATGTTATCTCTAGGGTTGAGCAAAATCAAAACAGCTAACTCAAAACTGGATGCACCTGTTTTGTTGAATCAGGCCTTAAGGTGTCCCTCCAATGCCATTTAAAGAAATGCAGCAGAAAATATGGCTTTCTGTAAAGGTATTCGCACCACCTTAAGTGTATAAATGACTGCTGCCATGTGCTTTGGCAAAACACATGCTAGACAGTAATCAAAGATATAAAGCCATCCTTGTTTGCTGAAGTTTTTAAGCGCATGCTTAAAACCAAGCAGATTCCGGAGTGCTTCATAAAATACATTTGGGCTTTGTGCTCCACTGGTTTGACAAACGGAGAACGTAATCAAATAAATGATGTAAGAGACATCTTTTTTCCTGCCTCCTTTCCTTTGTGACTGAGAACAGAACCTGCCAGCTTCCTAGTTCTAGTCCCCAACACTTCGGGAAGAAGTAGAAATGCCACAAGGGTGACAGCTGCTGTTGTTAAGTACCCGTACCTATTGGGCCCTCTAATGACCCAATCCCAGCTGTTGTGAGACAAGAACTGTAAAAAAAAAAAAAGAGAGAGAGAAACTTTATACGTATATATATATTTTACTTATTTTTCATATCATTATGTTTAAGTCGAAAATCAGGTAAATGGACTTCATCCATTCAAATTCTTCATGCTTTTTCTGTCTCATTAACTCCATAGCCCAGGCAAATGATAAATGCTTGTAATATTGTTGTATTTTAAGTGCATTCTAGAGACTGGAAACGCATTGAACAGACTGTTCAAGAAACTGTATTGTTCTTGTTCATTGTCATTAGTGGCCCATGTATTTTGATTCTTGTGAGGTAATGACATATAATAAGGAAGGTTATTTTCAAATCTTACTACAGATACTTTGTTCAGCTCATTTCTATGGGAGATAACCACATCTATTGAGATAATGCACCAGATGTTATTCAGGGAATGACTATCAATTTGAAACAATATCTGTAAAATAATCTATTTTCCAAATGCAAATTGCTTTCTCTACATCCCCTTTTCTTCCCAGCATAACCACCCTGCAAAACTCTGCCTTTCTAGTGTGTAATTCCTTGACACTGCAAAGCATCAGCTGAGAATTTCAACTGATACCTCTCAGTTGTTCCCTTTCCAGTCCACGACAAATTTCTTCTATACATTCTGGGAAATACATTTTTTTACTTCTGCAAACATTCATAAAGAGAAAGTACATAGATTTTAAACAGTATCTCTTACACCTTGAATACAGAATTGCTTTTGCTGTAACTTACAGTAAGTCTGTCTTTTGTACCAGACATCAGATCTAACAGAACTTCATTTCACTCCATCACCCTTCCAAAAACTCATCTTGTATGAAAGCGGGTCTTGCTCTTTCACATGCACCTCAGAAAATGCATTGAGGAGTCTTCTTTTCATTTCAACACTTCTGTCCTCCATCATTAATTCAAATACATTTCAAACTCTGGCCTCCCTGGGACAGAGATTTTCTGTGCTAATACCTTGCCTAGTCTGGAAGGGACTCGATTCTGACCACACAGAAGTAACAAAACACTATGCACTAGATTTTATTTAATCTGTACAACAACATTAAAACCAGTTGGGGATAGAAGCTCAATAGAAGATGCATGGCTTCTTTATTTAAACAGAAACACATTAAAAATACTCCTCCACTCCTCTACAAATCTGCTGAAGTGTCAAGCCAGTGCTTCTCACAGTGCTTGTAAAGTCAGTGCTTGTGGGATAGAGACCTCAATTTCCATCATATTAACTACTGGAAGTACATATTGCACTACTTTCATAGGACATTCCTTCTGGTACTGGACTACTACAGCCACTGAGAATAAATTTTCCCTAAGAAAACCAGGCATGTGATGCATAGGACCTTCCACCACAATGCTTCAACGTGATTTAAAATGCATCTCCTCCTTTATCTTCTTCTCTATAATTATCTTTATCTTTTCATTTTCTTGAAAGTGACAGAGTCTGCTGTGACCTTCTAAAGTCCAGTTAGCAAGAAGAAGTGAATACATCAGAGGTTATTTTAAAAATGCCAAGTCCATATTTTCACCTGCATGGCCATTGGTCACAGAAACATGGCCAAAACATGCCTTAACTTAAAAAAAAAAAACATGAAAAAAAAATGTCAGTAATGGTATTGTAGCACATTACTATTGTCATTGTTCCATGGATTTGAAGATAATGACTTGATTTTCCATGCCCGCTTCAGTTCGAATGTCAAGATTGGGAGCACTTTGAAGTCATCTGATTTTACCTTGATAGGTAAAAGCTGTGTGACAGCAGTCAGCATTTGCCTTACGTGCTAAGGAGAATTTACAATGGTAAACAACCCCTATCATAGTACCCCCTATTAAATCCCCCTGTTCGTTCAACGACAGTTGCTGGTTCAGACTGCTGTGAGCGCCTTGCAGTGCAAGGAGACAGCCTCGTAGCACCCTACGTAGTTCAGATCATAACAGCTGTGAAGATTCTACAGAACAGACTTAAATCTTCCAAAAAAAGGGGGCAGTAGATTGCCAACCCCTAGAGAAGTTCATGCCTCCACATCTCAAGTGCTATTGTATCCCTTCTGGACATGGGTGTTTAGCTATGTCTAGTGAGTTCATGCGAGCTTATTAATTGCAATTAATATCCTCTGAAAGCAGTAGAGAAATACCATCTCCTCAAAAAGGCTATCCTGTCTCAGAAGACTGAAGTTTTAATGATAGCAAGAGCCTGAAAAAACACCCTTTAAGTTTGTCTGCTGCCAAAGGATAGGGCAAGTGAGCGTGCAATCATTGTTAATGCTGTATTTCTTTTATCTAATTTTATGGGAGAAATTAAAGAAATTCTTCAGCACTAGTTCATTCCCTGTAAGTAAAATGTTGGAAAATCCTAAAAATAATCCCCTCTTAAAGAAAAGAAAATGTCAGTGGATACAATTTTATCTAATTGAATCATATCTCTGTTAAAGCAAAAATGTATAGGTCAAAATATGTTGTTGTTGGACGACAAGCTGAACATGAGTCAGCAGCCGTGCTGCTACAGCAACAAAGGCACATGGGGCCCTGGGTTGCATCTGCAGGGACATTACTAAGAGAGATGTGATCATCCCATTCTCCTCATTGCTTGCCATGCTGCACCTGGAGTACTGTCTCCAGTTCTGGTCCCCATAATTCAAGAAAGAAGTGTACAGACTGGAGGGAATCCAAAGGAGGGCCATGAAGATGATCAAAGGGCTGGAGAACCTTCCCTGCGAGGAAATAGTGAAACACAGAAACACGGAATGGTTTGGGTTGGAAGGGACCTTAAAGACCATCCAGTCCCACCCCCCTGCCCTGGGCAGAGACACCTCTCATTAGACCAGGTTGCTCAAAGCCCCATCCAGCCTGGCCTTGAACCCCTCCAGGGATGGGGCAGCCACAGCTTCTCTGGGCAATCTACACCAGTGTCTCACACCCTCACAGGAAAGAATTTCTTCCTGATATCTAATCTAAATCTCCCCTTTTCCAGTTTAAAACTGTTGCCCCTTGTCCTGTCACTACAGGGCTTGGTAAAAAGCCCAGTCTCCTTGGAGCCTCCTCTTCTCCAGGGACTGCCCCAAACCCAGGTGCAGGACCTTGCACTTGACTTTATTGAACTTCATGGGGTTCACATAACCCCACTTCTCCAGCCTGAGGTTCCCTCTGGACGGCATCCCCTTCCATGCATTGGTCCCAGCATGGGTCCTCGAGGGACACCACTCAGGTCAAAACAGTTTTAAGGAAGACACCTTCAATGGTGCTAGAGAAGAGACATCCAGAGTTCAGCACTGGGGTGGAAAGCGCAGTTCTGCCAAGGGCAGAGATCCTCGCTGGAAGGGAGCGTACTGAGAAGCTCCTCGCCTCACGCTGGCTCTGGGTGGCAGCAAAGCCAGAGCAGCCAGGAAGCTTTTCAGCTTTCAAGCCTGTGGTTGATCTCTCTGTAAAAGCTTCCTGTACATCAGATTGAGCAGCATCAAAACACTAGAGCAAACATGGAGTCTGATGTGTGTGAACTGCGCGGGGTCAGTGAGCTCCTACCTCAACAGAGGAGAAAGCCCCTGTTTCCTGAGAAATCTAGGGAGAAGCATGGGGCAGGTGGAAAAAAGTCTTTTGGCTGGAAGAGGAAGAAAACAGTTGAATAGCACCTCACACCTGTCATTTCATGGAGAATAAAATCTTTGGGTCCAAGGCCACGCTGGTGAGAATCGGCATTAACAACCCCTGGAGGCAAAAAGAATTAAGAAACTTCTACCACTGTTGTGTGGGACGATTTCACAGCACCAGGGATGGTCCTTTGCTATTTCCAGTGCAAAATTAACCCCACAATCTAAGGCCCATTTCCAAAGAGAGTGTTCTCTTGTTATTCCAGTTGAGAACCTAGATTTGAGATCTTATATCCCATTTAATCAGCCTCTGTGGTGAGCAGGAGGGAGACTAGGCTAGACCCATCTTATCACTTTATGGGAAGATCCCCATCAGGGAAATTAAAGAGTTAGGTCCTTTCTCCCTGGAGGAGAGAAGGCTTGGGGGGACCTCATCATAGTGTCCCAGTACCTATAGGGAGGCTACAAAGAGTACGGAGACTCTCTCTTCACGAGGGACTACATGGAGAAGAGAAGGAGCAACGGGTGCAAGTTGCAAGTGGGATAAGTTTCAACTCAACATAAGAAAGAATTTCTTTTAAAGTAAACAATCATTCACTGGGACAACTCCCCCAGTGACGTGGTAGAGTCCCCCTTGCTGGAGGTTTACGAGATGTGACTGGACAAGGTGCTAGATAATCTAATCTAGGCTCCCTTTCCCATGAAAGGTTGGAGCAGATGATCCCTTCCAAACCTGGGCTGTTTCGTGATTCCATGATTCTCTGATACGTGTATAAAGCAAAATTCCAAACATGGACTACTTGTTTCTATAATGAGCAAATACAGGACTTGTTTAGATACACAGTTCAATTTATGGATGCAAATAGCAACTGGAAATGAAACCCAGAAATATATGACACGTTGTTTTCAAAGCAAAATATGAGCTCTGGACATCGGCAATTAAGCATTCCCTACGTTTTCTAGCTGAATATGCAAATTTGAAATTCAAATTGGACTTCTAAAAAAAACCCACCCAAGCAAAACCCCTAAGAACATAAGCAGTCCAAAGTTTAAGCCTTTTTGCTCCAGCTTTAATTATTTCACCGTCATTTCAGTTAAGGGCAAGGCACTTTAGGAGGTTATCATTTCGCTCCTCCCAACTGTTTCAAAGATGAAGAACAGTTTCCCCTGACAAAACACATAGTGGATGGAATTTTTAGATGGAGAGTTTACAGCAGGAAACTCGTCGCAGCGAGGAGAAGGAAGGCACTTTAAGAAGGTGACAGTGTTGTTTGCATAATAGCTTTGCCTGTTGCAAACTAAGGGCAACAGCTGAACTGACTTAACAAATTACATACATTTTTCAGTAGCTAAAGAGAAGCCCGTGGCAGATTCTGGAAGAAAGCGGGTCAAAAGGGCTGATTATATGAAGTAAAAAAAAAAAAAATTAGGGGATATGCTGTTAAAATGTGCATTTACCAACTCAGATACACAGTGCTGTTTAATGCAGATTTACAGGACAAAGGAATCTAATGACCTGTAATTCAGGGCCACAATGCTTTTAGGATGGGAGGAGTTGATGTGCCTCTACCCTCTCACGTGATGCTGTGCAGCTCCTCATTTAAGACTGGGTCCCAAATTTGGATCTAGTTTTTTCAGTGGGTGGTGTAAGTTCCTGCCCCATTGATGCACAGTTTGTTCTATTGTTTACAATTTCGGTATTCTGCCCTTCGATGAGATTTTGCAATGTTATATTTTAAGGCCATAGGTTATTAATACCGTTGAACAAAAGGCATCATAGTCCTCTACAACACTTTGACTCAGCTGCAGGACTAAAATGGAACTGTGGTGGCGGTAAGGTCTTGGAATTGACCACAGTGGAAGATCTGTGTTGTTACTCCAAGGCAACTTCTTTAACCTTTAGGTACTGGACATATATATACACGCACGTGAATGGTATCGGAATGTGTTTGTCAGATTTAAAATGGGAAAGGACCAGAAGAGGTGATACTAGCTGAGGGAACAAAGTTGTACTGCTCTCTAGATTAAAGAAGTTGGCAGGGATGGAAAGGAAGCACAGTGAAATAAAGATCAGACTATGTCCACCGCACCTCTGGATGCTATGAAATGAAAACTGAACCTAATTGTGAAGGGTCTGAGCCCAAGACTGGCGAAGTCAACATCTTCTCTTTTATTGGGAGGGTGGGGTTGGTCAGACTCAAAATTCTGCTTGTCCGATTTAAGCTACCTTTGGTGTGAAGTGGCTGCAGAACAACTTAATCCTAGGACATCATTAGGGCTAGCGAGAAACCTAAAGAGAAGAGCAGAAAAACATTAGCATATCAGCAAATCTCTTTTTATACACACGCACACATACATATACATATATAAAAAAAAAGGTACATTGGATCTTGCTAGCATTCGCAGTAACGAGCACCGTTCTGAAGATACTGCTGCCCATGCGCACCCTGGCACTGCTGATCTATCCCGTTCACACACTATGGGTGGTTTTTTTTTTTTTTGTCTTCTCTTTTCTCTGGGATTTTATCAGTTCTAGAAAATGGACAGCACTCTTACTGTCTTGAATCCGGAAAGTCCATTAGATAGCCATTGCAGGCTTGATGTGCAGCAGTCTTTGTTAAGAAACACAGTGATCTTTACATAAACAAGCTGACCTTTGTAACTGGCATTTTGTCAGGATGGGCTGAAGGTGGGAGGGGGAGAGAAGGGGGGGGGAGAGGAACCCGGGCTACTTGTTGCTGTGAGATAAATTGTATTCTGAGGCAAAGAGGCAGGGTGCTATGCCTTTCATTTTTATAACTGCATAATGAATCACACATATGCTTACATATTTAAGAGCTACTACACTTAAAATGGACACTGCATTTTTTTTTTTTCTTTACTGAGCGTAACATCCTTCTTTCACTCCTTTTCTTCCCTTCTCTCTGAAGGAGAGAAAAACAATAAAAACCAGAGCAGGCTAAATCATTGCTCAGATCAGATCACTCCACAGTTCTTTAGCACAAAAAATGATTAAACATGCTGACAGGAACAAATCAACGTGATGCCAGAGAAATCTTGGGTTTCTGCAGTTGCCAAATCTCTCCCAACCGATTCTGGAAACGTAAAACTGCCATACTGGCAAACGGACGTGAACACTTCGCGCTGGTGCTTAGGGGGATAATTGAGAGAAGGCAAAACTGGCTTCCAGATTACTAGTACCGAATTAGTTATGCCTACCTATACGTAGGGGAATGCGTTTTTATTAGCCATAAACCTGCGCGTCCGCTTACAGCACACGTGTAGGAGAGAGACCAGCAGAGGGGGGGGGGGGGGGG
>JAOXNO010000004.1:5136275-5162038 GCA_028565335.1 Limnodromus scolopaceus
CCCTTCCATCACCTTTTCTTCGCTCCCCCCTTAAAAAAAAAAAACAACCCATGTCAATAAATAAAATTACCATTAAGGAAAAAAAAAAACCAAAAAAATCCCAAACAAAACCAAAATCAACCACACAACCAAAAAGGGGCAGGGGAGGTGGGCTGCAGCTGGAGCCGTCTCTGGCAACCCAGCTCTAATCTCTCGCAAACCCCCGCTATCAGAGCTTGGATCAGCATATCTAATGTAAACGAGCTTTCACACATAAATAACGTGCCACATCTGGCTAGTTGGTTTTTATAGCGTCTTAGCTACCGAGCGATTTATAGAGGGCGAGCTTGTTAAAGAGCAGCCCGGGCTGGGCCGGGGGAAGTTGAGGGCTGCCCCGAGGCGGAGCGGGGTGGGAGGTGTGAAGAAGCGAGGTGGTGGGAGCCGGGGGGGGGGCCTGCTCCGCTCCAGCCCAGAAGCACCCCCCCCCCCCCAAGTCTGGGCGGGCTCGCCAAGGCTGCCCGCAGCGGGGAGGGAGAGGGATTTGGCCGTAAAGGGTTAATCAAGGGTTGCAGGGTGCTCCGAGCATGAGTCCTGTGTGTGCCTCATCGCTTGCACCAGCCAATCCTAGGCAGCAGAAGCATGAACTATATGTAGCATGGTGTAAGAAGCGAGGTAAAGAAAATAGGGTGTAAACTGTCACTTGTATATTGGACGACAGGAGACCCGCTTTTTTTGGGGGGGGCTACGATTTCTGTGCTTCTCACAGACCGTAAAGCGTTTGAAAAGGTAAGGGCTTTGTTACCAGCAATCTGTCTTGTGGCTCACTTCTGAATTCAAGTACGTTTTCCGTGTTCATTAAGTGTTACGTTGTGTAGCGCAGAGAGTGGGGAAAAAAATTGGAATACGGTATGATTTGCTGTTCGGGAATTTTTCTGAAAGACGACATCTGTTTCAAGTTGCAATGGTTTCTTTTAGAAATTAAGCGAGTGTATGCATGCGACCTAAATGAAATTCATGAGAGGCACCAAAACGTAATGTATGCGATAAGTGAAGGATGTTCTATTGTAGCATCAAAATCAGTCATGGCTCCATATCAAATGAAGGCCAATGTGAGATAGACCTGATTCTGAAAAAAAACATAGAGAGAGTAATTCAGAGACATGTATCTGACAAGCAAATCTGAGAGAAGAAACAAAAATAACTCATTTCCTAGAAAAGCCCACAACTAACTTTATTTAAATATATGGCATCACAAAAGGATGCTATAAAAAGAGGTGAAATCAAAACCTTATAAAGTGTATTTTCAAAGATGAGTGGCTCTGACACATGAAGTATACAGAGATAAAGCTAGAGTGGCCCTACTTACAAGATATAAGAAATAAGTTAGGAGGAGCAATCCATTTAGATACCAGGCTTTACAGACTGCTGTCAATGCTCAACTCCAACCGTACAAGGAGTTACTCATTTTAAATAGGTGCTCTCTCAGCTTTACCAGAAGACCTAGCTTTGAGAATAGAAACATTTCACTTGTACCTCTTCCTCTCTCTATCTAAGCATAGCAGCAGAACCATAGACTTAGATGCTGTTGCAGTGCTGTCTAATTATCAGAGGTCCATAAAGAAACCACCCACAAATTCTTGCCTTCAACCATTTTTTTCTCTCTAAAACACGTACATGATTTAAGTGGAGCGGAAAAAAAAAAAAAAAAAAAAAGATCTGTTGTATTTTCAGTAAGCTGATCCACTTCCAGTGGGAGCCAGCCTTCCCAACAGACGCTGAGTTCACCAGAGTTCCTGTGTTTGGGGTGCTTGTTCATGAAATGCTGAAGCGCTGTGAGTGAAAACGTTAACTAGGAAACATGAAAACAAGCAGCTGAATGTTTTACGGATCTCGCTGCAGAAGGCAGGGTTTGTACAGCAAGCCAACAAAACAACTTGAGGATCTTCGAGTGAAGTGATCACCCCGTCTTACCCTTTCCCATTTTTTCTACTACTGTCTGAGTGCTGTTGTGAAGAATTAATTACAGGAGTCTACTCATTGTTTACATCCATATGTGTCTGAAAAGTTATTTCTTTAGTCACTTAGATTGCAGGTACTTTTCGCTCCTGTCAGCCCCAAGTAGAGACAAGGATTTATGGGACTGAAATAGGTTTACTTCATTTGGATTATTTTGAGATTGATTAACCATACCTGACTGTGATCAGTCTAAGAAATTTCTTGCTTGAGATTTCAGCAGACAAATGCAACACCTATTGAAAACAAGAGACGTTCATTTTACCAGCGAGCTTTCCTTTTCAGCAATTTTTGAAAATCTAAATGGAAAATTGGAAGATCATTTAATTAACCTAAGTTTTTGCTTAGAAGGAAAAGGGAGTGGTGGGAAGCATTAGGTGATACTTTCTGGAAACACTACGTGTTGTCCAGCTGTCACGTATGCCTAGTGCTGCCCTTTCTGATTCCTCCCAAAGCTTTGTCTCTCCTCAAAATCAGAAGTAGACACTGATTTATTTTTTTTTTCTCCTGAAACATTAGTAACCATATGGGAATAAAATCACAGTAAATGCATTTTGACAAAAACAGCCAAAATACTCTTTCAGAAAGGTCACATTAAAGAAAACTATCCTGTTAGACTGCTGCGGGTAGTAACTTACAGCTAGTCATTTATGGGGAAGTTATCTTAATATTCTTCTTGATCTCTTCCTGTACCCTCAAAAGAGAGTATTTCTTGAAAATAAAATTGCAACCACATTCTCTTCATAGTATTGTTTTCCTATTGTTCAATATGTCTGCTGTTCAGTGATGGCCTATCTTGCACAATTAAAGGAGATCAGAGCATTGCTATTAGCTTCAATGAAAGCAAGATCAATTTCTAAGATAATAACTTGGAATCAAAATTTTCAGTTTTAGGAAAAAAAGCAAGCATCATGCATACTGAGCAGTGTAGGGCTTTGCATATTTTGAGTCAAATGGCATTAAAATACTAAAGAACTGAAGGATTTTTAACCCAATCTTATGTTGTTTTAGGTCTCAGTACTCTATCACCATTGATAAATCAACATTTATCTATATGAAGTTGAGGAATATTAAGAGAACTCCATTTTCTGAAGTGCCCCACTGATCTGCATTCAGTACCTTGCGACTCAAGCCTTCATACTGCTGAAAACTATAATGTGAATAATTCGGCTTCCTAGCCCTGAAATTAATCATTTATATGTACCACAGTAAGTGTGCATACATAAACATAGTTTGTATATACATATGCATACATAGATACAAATACGTATGGTATATACCACGCTTATCCACACATTCATCCCTCCACACCCATGGTACGTATAATTGCTCTTTTGCCCTGGATCATGCCACGTGATTCGTTTTTTAGCACAGTCTTTTCCCACTCTCCTGTTGAAAGTCTCCACTTGCTCCGTGTGCCGCAAAATAACACACTGACGAGAGGAAAGGACACTCTCTGCCATGTCAAAGCTTTTCATGTTTAACTAATGAACCTCTCACAAAGGCCACAGATTTTGTTCCACCTTCAAAAGGAGATTGGCCAGGCAATATATACTGTTAGCTAAATGAAGACTATTAAACTGTAGTGGTTTCTCTTATAATGAGGTGAGAACCTAAGGCTCGTCAGTTAGATATCTTCACCGTAGCAGTTACATTAGTGGTGATTAGAAAATTCTGCTAATTTGCAGTAACACCTTCACTACCACATCTACCAGCACTTGATTAATGAGAAAAGTGGTTTTTAAGGTATTTATTATACATTGCCAAGTAAAGGATTTAAATCTGTGGAATCTTTATACCTTTAATCCTGTAATACTCATGACTATTGAGAACTCTGTAGAGCTAATTTAGGTCTTTCAGTACTTATAAATCTATCGGAAATAACAAAAAACACCTGGTTAACCGAATATGGATGACTATTCTGAAGTTTAATGGGATTATTAAAATCTACTAGAAACATGTTTCTTCTTAATCCTTTTTTTTTTTTCCTTTCTCTATTTGAAATCTCTATTTTTAAGATGATTTTAATTCATCACTAGTGAAAAATACCACTGCATGCTGAAAAATGGTATCGTGGATTGAAGTGGCAGCCCAAAAGTATATCTTTAATTAGCTGGTTTTTGCCTAAAACATTATTGATCCCTGTTCGTTAGCAGTTTGGAGGACAGACAGAACAAATATTCATTGCAATAAATTTTATCTTGCATAATTTTGTTTGTAAAACATGAAGTCTTACATACATGTAGTTTATAGATGTATGTGTGCTTTAGCATCCTGACAGTGATCATATCAGGGCTTGTATTTACTTATAGGAAAGATTTGAAATGGTGCAAGTAGAATGTCAGCATTCAACCTTTTGTTCTTCCATTCTGAACTGCTGGCTGATCTACAGAGAAGAGCTGATGCCCACCTCTTTTTCTCAAGAATGTGTAGATACTCAGCATTTCTTGGATTAATCACTTTATTCCTTAAATTCCTTTAATTTCTAATGAAGATGCTTGTTTATGTAAAGCAGCAATGTTTATGCAAATGGAGATGCATCCTGCTACCAGCCTCTGGAAACTGTGAATTTATTTCACATACAGCCATTAGTTGGTGATGGCCATTAGTTGGTGATGTTCTCTTTTTTAATCACCGCTCCTGTGGTATATGAATCTGAGTCATTGGCTTAAAAAGTAAAAGCTTTAGTAACTTACTGAGTACCTTTAAGCTATCGCTTAGCATACATTTACTAGATTGATTCACATTGGTTGAAGAGACAGTAGTGGCTTTTTTTGAAAAGTAGTCTTATTTATAAAACAGCTTAATTTCTTCATACTGGTTTGTTTCGGTTACACAATGTCTAGAACATTTTCTTTCAGTATTTCTGGAGAAGAAAAAAGTGGCTATAATAAAGAAAACGTACGTTCCTCATACTTAGAGAGACTGCAGTGATCTGTGATCTCTAATAAATGGACTATGTGTCTCTTCTTCTGCACTGACAATAGACTAGCTGAAAGTTTAAAGCTTTTCATCAATAGCTTAGCACCTTTCTATTAAATCAGAATGTGTTTTTCTATAAGCTACAACAAGAAATCCTCCTGAAACAAGATCCTCCTGGAACCTCTGCTAAGGCACATGGAAAATAAGGACATGATTGATGGCAGCCAACATGGCTTCACCAAGGGCAAGTAATCCCTGACAAATTTGGTGGCCTTTTACGATATTGCCACAGCATTGGTAGATAAGGGGAGAGCAACAGACGTCATCTACCTGGACTTATACAAAGCATTTGACACAGTCCTACATGACATCCTGGTCTCAAAATTGGAAAGTCATGGATTTGATGGATGGACCACTCGGTGGATAAGGAACTGTTTGGAAGACCATACTCAAAGGGTTGCGGTCAACGGCTCAATGCCCAAGTGGAAGCCAGTGACAAGAGGTGTTCTGCAGGGGCCAGTACTGGGATCTGTACTACTTAACATCTTTGTCGGAGACATGGACAGTGGGACAGAGTGCACCTTCAGCAAGCTTGCTGACAACACCAATCTGTGTGGTGCGGTCGACACGCTGGAGGGAAGGGATCCCATCCAGAGGGACCTGGACAGGCTTGAGAGGTGGGCCCATGCAAACCTCATGAAATTCAAACAGGACAACTGCAAGGTCCTGCACCTGGGTCATGGCAATCCCAGGCACAAATACAGTTTGGGCAGAGAATGGCTGGAGAGCAGCCCTGAGGAGAAGGACTTGGGAGTGTTGGTGGATGAGAACCTAGACTGAGCCAGCAGTGCATGCTGGCAGCCCGGAAAGCCAACTGCATCCTGGGCTGCATCAAAAGAAGCATGGCCAGCAGGTCAGGGGAGGTGATTCTACCCCTCTGTTCTGCTCTGGTGAGACACTACCTGGAGTACTGTGTCCAGCTCTGGAGTCCTCAGCACAGGAAGGACATGGATCTGTTGGAACGGGTCCAGCGGAGGGCCACAAAGATGATCAGAGGGATGGAGCACCTCTCCTGTGAAGACAGGCTGAGAGAGTTGGGGATGTTCAGCCTGGAGAAGAGAAGGCTCCGGGGAGCCTCAGAGCTGCCTTCCAATACCTGAAGAGGGCCTACAGGAGAGATAGGAAGGGGTTGTTTATCATGGAGTGCAGCGATAGGACAAGGGGCAATGGTTTTAAAGTGAAAGGGAGTAGATTTAGATTGGATATCAGGAAGAAAATCTTTAGTTTGAGGGTGGTGAGACACTGGAACAGGTTGCCCAGAGAAGTTGTGGGTGTCCCAATCCCTGGAGGAGTTCAATACCAGGCTGGATGGGGCTTTGAGCAACCTGGTCTGGTGGAAGGTGTCCTTGCCTATGGCAGATGGGTTGGAACTAGATGATCTTTAAGATCATCTTTAGATCTTTAGAGTCCCTTCCAACTCTAGCCATTCTATGATTCTACGATAGGAAAAAGTGATAATTTTGTACTAACATGGTTTTAGACTATCATGTAGCTAAATTAAAACAGTAGGGATATTGTAATTTGTGGTGAAACTCTAAGGCACAAATTTTGTCTCCTTGTAACATGATCTTCACAAGGAAGATGTCTTTTAGCAGACAAACGTTTTGTCTCTAATTTTGTAATTCCTTCTAAATTTGTCAAAAATTAAGACTTAGAAGGAAGCTTTAGTGTTATATTTATATGACATAGCAGGCTGCCCAGTACACATGACATAATTATTACTTGTACAATCAAGCTTTGTGTATTATCCACTCTGAGATGCAATTAGGTCCAGAGTGGCTTGCTGAAGCTTGAATCTTTGCTCAATCAGCCATAAAGTCCCTACTCTCACTATAAAAAATTAATAGCTATAATACGAACATTTAAGAGGATCTGGCTACTGCCCATATACTAGCTAAAGGCTTAGAATATTGTGACAAAGGGATTCATGAAAAGTCACAGAACGGTTTACAGTCGTATCAGATGTAGAGCCGTGGTCTCCTGAATCCTCTGTGAGTCCTGTCTAGGGAGGTTGCACAACAGATAGCAAGTTGTTTCTGACAAGATGACAGTGGTGGTGTAAGTTCACTTTTTTTTTTTTCTGATAGCATAAATAGGCTGAAGCTTAGGAACCTGAAAGGAGTTTTAACCATCCATCTATGCCAGCTGAAAACCAGCTACACAATCTGTGAAATCAACTGTAAAATATGATATAAGCTCTGGAGCACCTTGGTCTGAAAGGCATAATAGAAGAACAAAACAAAACCAGTACCATTCTATTAGATATGAATGTTAGGAAATAAAATAGATAAAATAATCCATTCTTATTGTAAAGTATCCGGAAAAGTACACTCAAAGAAAAATATCACGCCATTAGATCTTTATGGAGATTATTTCTAACTACTGGTCTAAATTGTAACCATTCATTTTCACATGGAAAATAAAATCAAGAAGAGTGTAAATCCTTGATCAGATATTACTTAGCCAAAATTACTAGGCTATATCCCATGCCTGAGCCAGAGCTCCTAAACTGAAAAATTAATTCTTAAAAATAAAAAACCTCATTTTTTTGTGATAATATTTTGAAACATGATCAGGATTATGGATTAGGTTAGGTAATATCTGAGGGGATAGAAGTATATGAAACTAGGCTGTAAGCTGAACTTTGTAAATGTGTCCCCATTACAGTTAATAGAGTTCATTGTTTCTTTGGCCCTCTTCTTAAGACCAGAGAATAGCTACACACCATTATGTTTTCCTCTTCATTATTGTACAAACAATATTAGTACTTCAACAGCTTCAAACAAGCTTCTATTTTTGTCTGACACTGACAATTACTTTCCTCTCCACACTTTTCTGAACATTTGTTGCAGAAACAGAAATTTTAAGCAGCAACAAAAATAGTCAGCCACTCTGTTAAGTAGAATGAACATCTTCCTTTTTATTTTATGACATTTTTGTCATCCAATGATTTGAAAGTGCTCTATAAACATTAGTTGTTCAGGCTTCACTCTACGTTTCTTTCCTGATCTTACAAATAGAAACTATAATTAAGCAAGGTTAAGGGACTGGTCAATGGTTATACAGTAAAACCAGAGCTATACTTCAAACTCTCCAAGTATTCTCCTCATTCTGTAAACTGAATCTTCTCCAGCTCAACAGTCTGTTGGTGAGCAAAGTTTCCTCCCACTCCATCTCATCTTAGCCTGACATGAGTCCTTCTGCGTTGGATAATAATCAGTTGTATTCAGATTCGTCTTCAGACTTGAAAGCCTAGAACCAAAGCCTTAGTGTACAACCTGTAAGTTGCTGCTTCCTCCCATTCTAGATGGCAACAACTGAAACAGCCCCGGGTTTTAAAACTAGCGGAAGGATGAAATTAAACAGGTAAGAGCTGTTTGTTACTCTGGTGTGGTTTACTGCATATAGCTAGCTTACGTGTGTCTTAGTATGGACACGCTTTTCATAGCCAGCTAACACTTGGCTGATAAATTGGGCCCCAAAACTGTCTGGGGACTAACAGTTACGGGTGAAAAGGAGACATACTGCTAGAACTAGTACTTCATGATTTTCCAGAGATAGTTGAATATTTAGTTTTAGGGTGTGCTCTTTGCAAATCCCAGGACCTACCTGCCATTAAAACACACCCAACGAGATCATCATAAGATTTCATACTGAACGCTTTTAAGTGAAACTTAAAAAAGTTTTTAAAACTTCAGTAATTTGGAATGTAAGCTTCTAAAAGTCTGTCTCCTGTTAAGATTTTCTACAAACTCGAATGCTCCAGCATGCAAAATTGTATGTCACAGTGATACTTGTCAGCTTGTACGTGATGAAATACTGAACCAGAAACTCTCCTTATGCTGTTCTTTTCTTTTCCTGTAGCACAGATCCCAAACTTATTCAAAGAGAGCTTGTTCTGATTCGATTCTCTTTTCATACCGTCAGATGTCTTAGCTGAAAATTTTTTGATGATTTGGAAGAATGCTTAGCATCACTTGTGCAGTGGAAGAGTGACTTAAGACTGAAATGTCACACACAACACTACATGCAAAGATTGTTTGCACATGGGACAGTCCACGTGCACTTGTGGACTTGGAAACATAAAGATTTCATCCTCTATGAACTTTTATGATTGCTAAAGTCCAGTCATCCAGCTTGGAGCAGGTTTAAAGCTCTTGAACCAGTCGGTTTTTCTGTGGCCTTGCTGCATCCTGGATGTCAGTCAGCTAAAACCCAGGGTTCGGTCAGGGTCCTGCTTAGCTCTTCCAGAAATTAACTTCATTTTAGCTCCTTGTGTGACTGATGGACGTTATCTGCCATGGACTTAGGTACTAGTCCACATTTAAAGATGAGGAATTGAGACACCGTGAAGACAGGGTGAATTTCTCTCTCTCTGTTGTGCACCTACACAATTGACTTTTGAGGCATCCAGGTGCCTCGTGTGCTTTCAGAAACCATGCACTTTGACTTTACGCGGTCAAGGAGTGCAGGTCCTCCTGGCTATCGAGCGCAGAGTGAGAGTGAAAGCTGCCGGCATCTGCAGCCAAGCCAGGAGCTGAGCTGTGGCATAGTGACCTCCAGGCAAAGAGGTGTGTGGCCAGGCCCGAGGTCTAGCCAGGGAGCCCAAGCACCAATGCTGGGGCTGGGGCAGTCACACCACAACCAGGCCTGGGCTGAAGGTCCAGGAGATGGACCTGGGACCCGAGACCCTGGACCCAGGCAGGCCAGGTCCAGGAGATGGACCTGGGACCAGGCAGGCCCCATGGTTGGATGGAAGCCCGGGATGAGGTTGGTCAGGGCTGTTGAGACCTGTCTGGGCACTCAAGGCCCCGAGAGTGAATTTTTTCTCCTCAGTGTGTTCCTTGGGGGAATAGATTCACTCGTCGAGGGAGAAAGACTGAAATTGTGATCAGTTCATGAGTCTTTGTGCTATCTTCAGCTGGGTAGAGTTTATGCTGTGGATTTGGGTATCTTCCTTTGAAGAACAGAACTAATGTGGTAGCTGAGAGCAGAGCAGAGCACAAGCGAGATGCTCTTTTACTCTGTGCTATACCCTCCTCCTCTGCAGCTGATATTGATGGCGTCACTTTCTGCCCTTTTCTTCCACAGCACGTCACCAGCTTCATGGCTGTTTCATTGATGCTGGACTGTGTGAGAATTTCAAGGACAGGTGATTCCCTAGGTCTCAGTCATTTAAAGTTGTTAACATATGAAAGGGGTTTTTAAAAAAAAAAAAAAAAATCACTGATTGTAACGAGTTCTTATGAGTAGTTCTTACGTAGCGCTTTACAAAGGTGAACAACATGATGATTACACTTCAGATGAGAAAGTGAAAGCAAAGGAGATATAAAGTTATAAATCCAGGGTCTTATAGCAGATAAGAGTAATCTCTGAGACTCAGACTATATTCCTATGCAAAATTTCTTTCAGTGTCAAAATGCCTTTAAAAAAAAATGGTCCTGACATATCTTGCTTTCTATGACCTTCACTGCTTTCCATCCAGCTGCCATGAATAAAATGTTGCTTCTTGCCATCTATTCAAAGTTGAAGTCACTGGCAGCATTCCTGAGAATTTTGTGTAACAGTTACATAATAAACAACTTACTTCATTCCCGTTTTCCATGATGTGTAATCTAAAAGAAATATCAGGTGTACCCTGTTACACCTACTTCACAAAAAGTAGCAACTTTAAAATCCCTAAAGTTTATAAGTGAATGGAGGTATGGAGTACCAAAAACCTCTTAAATGATAAAATTATGATCTTACTGAAATCTAAATACCTACAAACAGAATTGGTTGTATTCACCCCATCTGTTCCTGTATTTTTATTTTGCTTGCTTGGTTTTAAAGGGATATATATCCTTATATATACATATACTTATTATTTTTATTAGTTCAAAGAAAACTAGGCTTCGTGTTTTGCATAAAAAAGCACCATCTTAGAGACGTTAAGGTTTCTAACTCTTGTGGAGAGATAAACGTAGTGTTTCCTGATGAGTTATTTATTAGTTTCTTTTGAAAGGGCATATCTGAGAATAACAATGTTAAATTTTTATTTCATCATTATGGGAAGTTACAGCCAGGAGAATCCCACTTCAGCATAGAGTGGGATTCTCAAGTTTCCATGGAGACCTGGGACCTTTGAGTATTTTCATGGAATTCTAGTGAGCATAAAAACAAAAGGGCTTTAGAGTTCTTGGCCACCTGCATTTCTGCTGTCAGAAGGAGGTCTCTGTGAGACTCCAAGAGAAAGAGGGAATGACAGAAGCAAGACTGTGCTTATTTCTGTGATAATGACAGAGATTGCAAGGGCATTGTTCCATGTGTAACAGAGGAGAGAACATCTCAGATCAAGGACACTGGTCCTCCCGGACTTGCATAATAGAGAGAAATATTGAAGCATTTCCCCCTGATCTTGTTAAAAATGTCTGTACCTTTAGTGTACAGTTATTTTGATTCTTGAGAACTGTACATGTAGATGTGGCCCAAAAAAGAAACTGATGATGCCTAATATCAACTTTATTGACTTCTATATAAAAAGTTACTTCACTACTGAACCAGTAGCAATCTAGTACCTATTTCTTTACTGTATATTAGCACATCTCCTGTATACATGACTCTCACCTCTTAGGAAAATAAAAGGTTGCATGTGGTTAGGTTACCATAGATTTCTTTTTTTTTTCTTTTCCTTGAGAAATAGTTATACTGTTTCCATTTTAGAAAGGATTTAAACTTATTGATTTGCTTTTTCTTGGACGTTGCTGTCCACACATCTGGGCAGGCCCTGTATTATTCTGCATATCTTAGTATACATGACATCAGTTAATGTTTTGTAAGCAAGAGAGTTCAACCCACAAATAAAGCAGACACTTCAATTTGTACTATTTTAGATACAGTAACTTAGTGAGTTCATAAACAACCCACGGCAGCCAACAGGGCTTCACTAAGGGCAAATTGTGCCTGACAAATTTGGTAGCCTTCTACAGCGGCATTACAGCGTTGGTGGATAAGGGGAGAGCAACAGATGTCATCTACCTGGACTTGAGTAAAGCATTTGATACTGTCCTGCATGACATTCTTGTCTTTAAATTGAAGAGACATGGACTTGTCAGATGGACCGCTTGGTGGATAAGGAACTGGATGGATGGCCGCACTAAAAGAGTTGCAATCAACGGCTCGATGTCCAAGTGGAGAGCAGTGATGAGTGGTGTTCCTCGGGAGTCAGAACTAGAACCTGTACTATTTAACATCTTTGCTGGTGAAATGGATGTTGGGATTGAGTGTGCCCTCAGCAAGTTTCCCAATGACAGCTGTCTGGTGTGGTTGACAACGCTGGAGGGAAGGGATACCAGCCAGAGGGACGGGGACAGGCTTCATATGTGGGCAGCTGAGGTCAGTTGGTTTGTTCACCTCGGAGAAGAGAAGGCTGAAATGTGAACTCATCACAATCTACAGCTTCCTCAAGGGGAACAGTGGAGGGGAAGGTGCTGATCTCCGCTCTCTGGTGACCAGCGATAGGACACGAGGAAGTGGAATAAAGCTGCATCAGGGAAGTTTAGATTGGACATTAAGAAAAGGTTCTTCACTGAGAGGGTGGTTGGTGACTGGAACAGACTCCGCACAGAAATGGTCACGGTACCAAGCCTGTCAGAGTTCAAGAAGCGTCTGGACCATGCTCTTAGTCATATGGTTTAGTGTTATGTAGTCCTGTGGGGAGCAGAGAGTTCGACTCGATGACCCTTATGGGTCCCTCCCAACTCGAGGTATTCTATGATTCTCCATGTAATTATATACCATTATTTATGTTAAAAAAAAATTATTTACCTGAAAAAAGGAAGACTAAATTTGGTGGGGTTTGCCCTACAATAGTCAAACAAAAAGGCTACACACTTCCTGTGTTGTTGTTCACAGATGAAGCTTGATGAAACTTGTCCTGGGGCCACAGTGTTTGTTTTGCACTTGCGAGTGATATATTCTCAGGTGATGTAAATGCATGGATTTTACCAGTCTTCAGCACCCTTTACATTTTCATGAAAGCTAGGGCTTAGATATGGTATTTCCAGAAGATGCTGAGTCAAATTCATTCTGCATTAACGCCAGTGAGGAGACAATAGATTTCTAATAGAGAAGAATTTAGCCCCTTATGCTTATTGAACTCTTTCTAACCTCAGAATTTAGAAAAGGAAGGACTGAAAACTTATTAGCATTTGCGAGTGGTAGCTGGGTGAAACCCCGGGGATAACAAAAAGTAGTTGTGGTGAGCATCTATTCCTGATAACTGTCCTCTAAGGTAGCACTTCAAAGAGGCAGCGAGTTGACATGACAGTTTTGTTTGATGTCTTCTCTACAGAGTGTCTTCTCCACTTCAAAATCCACCAGCTCTGTTACTTAACAGGTGTTCATTTATTTTTTAGTTCTCACATCCCATCCTGAAACCAGCAGGTGCTCTGCAGCAAATTTAATTCAGATTGTTCCTCCCTGGACTTCTCTGATGGCTATTGTAACTACAACCTTTATATGTTCCACATGCCTGCAACAGTATTTGAAAAATGCTTCCAGGGCATTTGCATTCATTAGAGAACTTGAGTATTTAAAATTTTGAGATATTTTTCACACTGTAACTTTAGGAAAACTCATTAGGCTGGAATTTTGGTCTTTTCATGCTTCAATACCTTGTTTGTTAAACCAAGGTAAAAGTTTACTTCTGAAGCTTGTTCTAAGAATTACTTGTATGCAGACTGATTCTACAATGACTGGACAGTACAGACAAGTGGATAAATAACAGTTAGAAATGCACACATTATTTTACTCTCCCTAAGGACTAGCTGTATATTTATACTCTTTTGGAAAATACCTTCATATATCTGTAAAACAAGGATATTATTTTCTTCTGTAACTACACCTGTTCTCTAAAGGTGTTTTGCCAGTGGTTAATTTATGATCTGCCATGAGGTGTAGCAAGCAAGCATAGAGCAGGGCTCCTCACTATTCCTTTTCAAGTGCTCATTTGGTCTAGTTTTAGGAAGATGCTACATATACAAAGTAATTCGTTTCCCAATCCTAATATTAACATTTGGAATTCAAAAGGGACTCAATTAGTCATCATTACAATTTAATGGCCTGAAACGCTTTAGTGTTAGTAAGTACCCAAAAAAGTAATCTCCTACCTCATGTAATTTAAAACATTACATGCTTTTTTCAATAGAAAAGATAATTTAGAGAAAATAGAACCTTATGTCTTAGCTAGCTGTAGGTACGAAAATTAAAGTTCTCATTATTCTCTTTGTAGCTTCACGTAATGTCAAGAAATTATGCCCAGGGTCTTCCTAGTCTATGAAAAGGATGATGGAGGGGAATGACTACGCTGTGCAATATATTTTTCCCTGATTGGTAAGAAGAAGAGACAGCAGCATTTGTGGATTTCCACTCTGTTGTGATGCAAAAACTGGTCTGGCCTGTCTGGAAGTGACTGACATGTCTTCTTCATTACTCTGAGCTAAATTTTAACAGGAAATGGTGAACAAACGATCATCATGGCTTTTATGGGCCAGGAGAGCAGTCTATTGATTTTCAGTTTTGCTTCAGATCTGTGCATGCTTTTTCATATGATGTGTTGAAGGTTACACAATAATGTCACCTCACAGACATGATCTTCAACCTGTCAAAGAAAGAAACCACCAATCTAGGGAGATGATTGTGAAACTTCGTACAGTATACACAGATCGGCAGGCTTTTTGCTTGGGAGTATGAATAAAAGTTAAAGAGATCTTTGTTGTGGACTCCTGAAATCTCTTTTCAAAAGGATTTATAAAACTAATGCAATGTGTGTTTTATGGTCAGAAACTACTGCGTCATTATAACTGTTTATGGTTACAACACAGTGCTTTGACGTATGCTCAGCATGAAATATATTAATAAGGTCTTTTTTTTTTTTTCAGTGAGATTACTTACATATTTATTGTTTGCAGGATCAGGTCCAAATCATGTTACAAACAATTACATTGTGCCTAAGAAGACAATAATCCTTGACTATTTTTTTGGTTGTATAGACAGATTATTATATTCTCAAACTGTAAATTCGTGTTGGTTCATATGAACTCCCGTGCTTTTCTGGAAGCAGTTAACTTCCTGCAGCTGATATGGTTATAATCAGTACAAAAGACTCTTCAGAATATTAATGTCTTGAATATATGCACAGAGCATATTTATTCAGCTACACCATTTCCAATATAATGGACGGATGGTACTGAGTGTGCTGTTGCAGAACTGTTCCGTTGGAAGCATCCTTCATTTAGGGTACACTTACAAATTAAATTACTGACGGTAAAGAAAAATTTCCACCAAGTGAAAAAAATTATAGGGAGGGGTCATAACATTGGTCACTGTGAAAATGTCATAATGAGTGCTGTTTTGAGTGAATGTGAATTAATAAATGCTTTTCCCTGTAAACTCATCAGCTAGAGAAATGAAAGCTCTCACGTTAATGTATTTTAATTAATTCTGTTCAGTTTTACCTTACACTGAAAATTAGAACTGATTGTTTCCATCTATTTAGGAATCTATGTGAATTTTATCATTTCAGTATTTCTGAGAACTTCATGCTCTTGCATAGATGTTTTCACAAAATTTGAACAGGATATAGAATCACTATCTCATTTCACAGGTACAGGACTGAGGTGTAGAGAAAAACTGTGGCTTGTCTTCACTGAGTTCCTACATGGGGCTATGGTTAATACTTGATTTCTGATTGGGCACCCAAATTTAGGCTCCATTTAAATAGTGTTTCCGGGCTCATCCATTGGGTTGGAGTAAATTGGGCCAAAAGCCAAGCGTTGCTGTTGAGGCTACTCAAAAGTGCAGCATCTGAAGCTTGAATAACTCGTTGAACTGCGGGTAGCTTCTACGCTCTGTCCAGCTACGCTAGTTTGAACAGAATAACGTGAGTCTGTTAACTACGTTTGTAGTGAAGACAAGCCGTTAAGTGACTTTTCCAAATACAGAAAAAGGAAGCAATTTGGGTCTTTTGAATCTCATCTGTTTTCTGTCCAATGTCTGAACTGTAACGGTATGCATAGACGTTGCTGAATAACTTTGTACTGATGGTAACAGGCAATAATTCGTGTTGCATATTTTTCATTAATGACTAGCGTTATCAGAAAAAAAACCCCAACAATCTTTCCCCTGACAATTTGTGAAGGTTCCCTTCAACAGTAAATATTATCACTGATGATGTTAATGAAGACATTAGTTTCAAAGCATTTGAAGTACTGAAACACTCCACTGTTAACTAGCCTAGTGGGGTTTGTGTTAATGTAAAATGTAGTAAAGTAGAGGCCGCTATCTCTTTAAGCTGAAAGAAAGGAAACTTGTTTCTACTTCCAAGGGATGCCTAGTGTATGCTTATCTAATTGACTGTGTATTTTGTCTAGGTGTTGAGGGAAAGCTAAGAGAATGAAGGCTCTAAGTCCCCAGTGGAAGCATGATATGGCGATGCAGTGCTGGTGCTGAATTGTTCTCTCTGATGGCTCTATGGGAGTGGATAGCACTGAGTCTTCATTGCTGGGTTTTAGCAGTTGCTGCTGTTTCGGATCAGCATGCCACAAGCCCCTTCGACTGGCTCCTGTCTGATAAGGGACCCTTCCATCGCTCACAGGAATACACAGATTTTGTGGACAGAAGTCGACAGGGATTTAGCACAAGATACAAGATTTACAGGTATGAAGCAAAGGGAAAGCAATTACTGAGATATCATCCTTAGAACTTGTAAATTATCACAAGGGTTTCTTTAAGGGAAAGTTTCAGATGTGGGAACAAATCCATAGACACAAAATTCATTGCTGAAATATATGCAAGGCCATATATGCACTGTGTACTACGGAAATGCCTGCTTGTGTTGTTTTTATTTTGGTTAAAGAACTTTTGGTAATTGATTATGTTGCTTTGGAAAATGTTGTTGTTTACTACCTACCTCTACTCTGCCCTAGTGACATTCTCAAAAATGTCCTAAGGTATTCAAACAACATCTTTGGTTTCAGAGGGGTAACATGGAACACCTTTGATCATGCAACAAGATCCAGTTCAGTTGCTTTCAGCGTGGCTCATCAGGACATAAGCTGAGACTTTAAGAATGAAATTATGGCTCCACAGATAATGCTGGCAAAACATGGACTTCATTGTACAAATCAGGGCCTTTCAGAAGTGACTCAAGAAATTTAATGTTAGTTTATACCAGCGTTTTGAGAAGCAGTTCTCTCATCCCTGAGGGACTGAGCAATAGGAGCCACTGTGAATTTTACCAGAAGTTGCAGGTATTTGATGTATCACAAAACTCGGCGTTAAACAGGCCCAATTCAGGCTGAGAAAAGAAAAACCAGGGGAAGACTTCAGAAGTATAGGTCTGCTTGAGAACTTGTGCCTTGCTGTAGAATTGCTTTCATGACACATTTGTAACCTGTCATTTTCCATTCCTTTGAGACAGCACTGGTGAAATATCTTCTTAATCATTTGCAAGAAGTATAACTAAGTAACACAGAATAGATTTATCAAGAACATGGGAATGAAAAAGAGAGTTCAGTTTAATAGTAGTGAGCTAATGGCAAATAGAACAAAGGGGAAAAAGGAGGGAGTATGAGAGGTTAAGGACTGGGAAAACAAATCTGTAAGATGAGAGAATTTATTATTGTTATATATTCATTCTGGCAGCAAAGAGAAAGGCGTGGCAGCAGGACAATACAGGATAGGTTGTTAACTTCCCTAAAAACTCTCCAACCTATAAACATAGACCATTTTTGATATGCAAAGACACCACTGATTTTATGTAGAACCATGAATTATTTTTTGAACATTTCATACCTATTTTAAACTATTATTCCCTAGTGGTACCCAGCTCTTTAGAAGAAGGTGAGGGTGATATATGCCTCTATGTATATACCATCCTTTAGTTCAATGTCCAGTGGCCTGTGAGAGAACTCCTAGTCTCAGTCCATAAAGATTTTATTTTAAAGGAACTTGCTTTATTTTCCTTTCCTAAATACATGCAGTAGAGGGCACTCTGTTGCAGGTCAACTTTGCAGTGGGCTGCTTTGCCATATATAGAGAAAGTAAACACATTTTGAAATTAAAGTGTGATTTGGAAATATGGTTGATGAAGTGGCTTGTCTTAGCAGAATAGCATTGCACAATATTTACTGCATTTTAAAAGCCAGCTGTCAGGACCAATAACATAAAACTAATAATGTAGGGACTGAGGCAGCATATTTTATTCCTATTATTTTGTATTAGTCAACACTGAACCAAAATTATCTTGCTAAAAACATGAAAGATGGAATTGTATTTCATTTTGGCTCTTTCAATCAGGTCTTTGAGAATTTTTCTCCTCTTGGCCATCATTACAGGAACATTATTAAGTTTTATAGATCTGTAATCCTATCTCTAATACTTACTTGGTTTTGTGCATAGTTTTAAATTGACTTTAATTTACACAATACCACAGAAAGTGTATCTTGTGTTTATTTCTATCCTCTGGCTATTCCCTTCAAGAAATGAGCTGTGAAGTCAAAAGAGGCACAAGCTACCTGAATCAAAAGAAAAACTGCATTTTTTTTCATTTAGTCCTCCAAATACAAAGCTTACTGCAAAGTTTCCTTGTGAAATATAGTTCCATTAGTAAGTAGTGCAGAACATGGTGACCTTGTTACAAACTACACACTGTAAACTTAATCCCTGTTGCTTTTCTATGAGCTTTCCCAGGCTAAAGGATCTGGAGTCTAATTGGTCTGTTCATTCCCTCACCTATCTTTTACCTAATGAAAATGATCCCCCAGGGACAATCCTGATTTGAATGGAGAAGTAAGGAAGGGAAAATCATAGGCCTGCATGGACTCAGCTGAGTCATATTACCAACAAAGAAAAGTGCCACTTCAACCAGCGCTAAAAGGAGGGTTTCTTTTCCTTTTGCTCTTCACTTCAGCCCTTGAAGTCCACACCTGAGACCTGACATTTCAAAAGTAAAGAGGAAGGAAAGTAATCTCCCTACATTTTAACATCCATGCCAGGTCAGACAGAAAATGACTGAAGACCTTTTTTTTTTTTTTTTTTCACCTTAAATGGCAAAAATCTCTTTTGGGGGAAGGAGTTGACTCCAAAAGAACTGACCGGGTTGTGACAAGTAGCAGCTCTCTTCCCATGTCTCCAGAGCAATAGCATCCAAGACATACACAGAAGATGACCCGTTGCATCTCTCTACCAAGACCTGCCCATGGGGACTAGCTCAGGACAACCAACTTAATGCTGGCACTGAGTGTTTACAGTTAACAGGAATTAAATGCTCTCAATAAAAATAACATAAAACCAGCAGTGCATAAAACCATAATGCATGTCGTACTTTAAAATGTGTTGGAGGAGATTTCAGCAGGCAACTGTTCTTTGACTTTTGTTTTTCAACGATGAAAAAATTGTGTAGAGACTAGAATGATATTTTGATTCCCATTATTTTTACCCTCCTTTGGCCATCTCAGGAGAGGTAGTAATGATGTAGAAAAAAAGAAAATCTCAAATAAATCATTAACTTTCCAATTTATTTATTTTTAATTTCAAAATAGCATACCCTGCTAAAATCAAGGTAATATTAAAAGCAGAGAATACATATTATTCTGCTTTTGATTAAAATGGGTAATGCATATTTATGTAAATACCAAAGTTCTAGAGATGAAGGCCTTTATTCTGCATCATTGTTTGACGTTGATTTGAATGGGATCAAGGTCATGTACTACAGGCCCATGAAAGATAAAGAATGATTAAAATCAAGATAATAGGACAGAAAACTGGAAAACCACATATTAAGGAGAACAACAAATAATGTTAAAATGAAGATTATTTGAAACTTGATGGAAATATGGTCATTATTTCTCAGCTGTTGAGTAAAACAATGTTGTGCTACTTGTTTAATTCCTGTCCTTTGCATGTCAGGAGATAAACTGATTTAAAAGTTTATTTTCACCTAAACATAGATGGCAATTGCTTTCCATAATGTCCAGTAGCTTTATTTTTTTCATTTCTTAAATTATATGCAAGCCGGTTGGCTTGCATTTAAAACAGATGGAGTCCAACTTTTAAACTAAAACACAGGAAAAAAAATCACTATATGGACTCTGCGCTAGCATTTCTATTTTCCCCCTAACTGTTTGTATGCCAATGAGACAAAAAACAACTGCTTTCTATCCACACTCCCTGGTCACTATAAACAAGTGTTCATCTGATGGGATAAATTATAGAGATGAAGCCAAAGGTTGGCACTGAGAAGCACACTTCTTAACTGAGCATTTCTTATGAGAGGTCTTAACTTAAGCATAATTTTTTTTTAAAGATCAAAGTTAAGCTTTGCCTTATCTCCCTTTCTAGTCTTCAGAGCAAAAAACAACCATGTGATAAAACCAACCGATGCATAAATTATGGGAAAGCAGCAGTAGAAAAAAAGTATTGTCACACATATTTTAACCTATGTATTACAGAGCAGTTATGTCCAAGGCCAAACAAGCTGATTCTGTAGTGTGCTTAGTTCTCCAATGAGAGGAGCTTTCAACATTACAGGACAGATTCGAAAGAGATAAATATATATGTAATGTTTTAATCAGGTATTGCAGTACACTAAATAATTGCAAGTGATTTTACTGATGTTATAGATCGGGAGTGGTGGGCGGGTTATGTTGGTTATGTGGCGGTGTGGTATTGCCTGTAATTCTTTGAAGGAAATATCATCCTGCAGGAAATTTAATAATTGCCATGGTTTTTGGTGGCATTCATTGCCACTGATCTATGAAGAGAAATGACAGGAAAACACCGAGGTGGCTGCTGAAAACCTCTAAATCAGTGGAAATGCTGTGTCAATATTTTATGGAAGGTGGCTCCTATAGTTAACATCAGTAAATATTTTGGCAAGGAAAACCAAGTTTATAATTTGTTATTTAATACACAATGGGAGTACTGTGCCTCTTATGTAAATCAGCTACCCGGACAAAGGAATTTAAATCCAAACAGAATGAGATGAGAGGTTACCAGGATGGAAAGAGTAATTGTGAAATTATGCAAAGAACCTACATTGTACGAGAAGAGGTAATCTCTACAGAG
Source organism: Limnodromus scolopaceus (assembly GCA_028565335.1). NCBI lineage: Eukaryota > Metazoa > Chordata > Aves > Charadriiformes > Scolopacidae > Limnodromus > Limnodromus scolopaceus. The sequence continues at coordinate 5,157,357 of JAOXNO010000004.1, forward strand.
ATATGGAAGATATTCACGCTATCAAATAAGGTCCTGAGGAAATCTCCTCAGGGATACTGTGTAGTTTTGTTCAAGCAAAATGATTTAAAATCTGAAACAGATGTGAAAAATCAGGGGAAGGAAGAGCCTAGTTTTTTCTTTTAAGGCTGAAATGTTTGGCACATTTAGGGGAAAAAAAAGAGAGAGAAAAAAAGAGAGCACTGACAGAGGATACAGTTCTTGTCAATATACACACCATCAAGTGAAATGAACTATTTAAACCAGAAGCCATCACTGCCATAAAACCAAAATGGTATAAACTAGCTATAAATAAATTTAGGCTGGCAATTTAAAAATGGTTTCTAATCACTAGAGCAAAATAGTTCTCAAATATATTAAGTTACAAAATTTTACCAATCCTATGAATACGGGGAAAGGGTTATATGCAGTGCTTGTAACAGTGGACTAGTTTTTAGTAATCATTGAAATCCCTTTGAGGTAAGTATCCCTAACAAGCATAGAATACTAGGCTGCAAAAGGAAGAAAAAGGAATCTCTTAAAGAACTGAGTAGCTCTGCACAGCATGGTATTCCTGTGGCTTAAGAAGTGTGTCTTTAGTGTTTTTTTTTAAAAGTAATTGTATTTGTTCATGAACAATTTGAAGAAAAAGGATGAGAAAATAATGCTTTCAGATTAAAGATTGTTTTGTATTAGGATATATTGGGCTCTTCTCATGTGTCCTGAATCCTTTGGTAACTGAACGTTTAGGGTAAAGTGAACAAGACTGAAGATCATAGTAGAACACACACTAATATTTTAACACTTGTTTGTGAAGTTAAGTAGAGCCAACATTAAAGCTGATTGCATTTTTTATTCCCTATCAACATATTTTAGCCCACAGCTACTGCTAGAGTTTTTCACACATGTATATTCCTGACAGATATTTTAATAAAAAACCTGGGGGGTTCAATTGTGGATATACATGTCAACATGCCCTGATTTGCAATTTTCACCCCAGAGTACAGTCTATAATGGCATTTCCTTGTGCTCTTCTCGAAGTTGCTTTGAACTGATAATTTAGGAATTTTAAAGCATTGAGAAGAACTAATAAAATGTCTTCAACAATTTCTTCCATTACAAATGTTTAGTACATGGAGGGCTGGGAAGAGATGTCTTCCATCATAGCTTTCAAAAGCCTAAGGAAAGAGTCTGATCTCTCTTGACCCAGGAAGAAGGGCAGACAGACATGATGGCCTCAGAGGTGCGTAGGATGGACCAGGGGTAGATAGGTAATTCTGATTCCCAAAATGTTCCTCGTTTTCCAGCTCTGTTACATGTTTAAGGCAGCACAGCAGAGAAGTCATCTGATCTAGATAAAGGGCTAGCACTTACCACTCAAGAGCACAGGTGGATTTAAGCTCACTTCTGACAGTGATTCACGACATCAGCCCTCAGTCCATCTTTGAAGGTCCTGGGAAAAGCATGACCAGACCCTGATGAAAACAGTATATTTTTAAGAGATGCTGGCTTCCTACAGAATCTTGCAGAAATCTCAGTGAACAAGAAATTTATAAATGAGCCTAATCCCACAACATTCAAAAGCCTCTATGTTGTTCTGCCACTGACCAGGGTCAGACCTACCCCGCATCCCCTCACTCCATTTTGTTGGCTCAGTATTGAACTACTGGGTTTCAAATCAAGGGTACAGTTTAATTTGGTATGGTAATCAAGTGCTAGTGCTAAGAAGGATACTAGGGAGCAGTGCTGGTTAGGCCAGCAGGATTAGGAGTGTTGTCAGGAGTCAGTGTATTTGACAAGAACACAGGTGCGGTTCAGCTTGGCAGCAAAAGAGAATATTGATGCCAAGATTGTCTTCTGTATTTTTTTTTTATAATACACTGCAGGAGTCTGTGTTTTGACATTCTCTCTTTGTATTTGTTCTTGTTTGGTGTATTTAATCGAAGATCCTAAGGAAGCTGAAATGGTAAGAGGAAAGTGAATCTTATTTTTTGTGAATATTACTATAATCTATTTCCAGAATATACCCACTTTCAAAATCTAATATTTTAAGGATAATTATTACATCAAACCTCCTACTGATATGTTCCTCTAGAACAAAGAACATTTATTTAGAGAATACGATGTGTCATCATTTCAGTTAGTAAGTTCATAAATCATTTAAGTTGCTCTAAATAAATTAAGATAAGAGTGGCTGTAACTTAATGGTTTCATACAATCACTGAAGTAGTATAGAAGCTGTTTAACACTCATAATAGATTCATTCTTCAGGCAGCAAGACAGTCTGCTAGGATCCTGGGCATGAAATTGGGTCATTTTCATTAATTCTTTGAAGATATTTGGGTTTTTGGGTCTTTGTTCTTTCATTAGCCCTTCCTTTTCATTTTTTGCTAGTATTATCGCTGGTACTCAAGATGTAGAGGTTTTCAAATGCTGATGAGTTTCAAAAAGGCGAAAAACAATCACCAAGATTTCATTTTGTTGCTTTCATTTTAATCCCTATATTGTTATTTTTCTTTAATGCTGTTAGGTCAGTAGTTGTCTCCAAACAAAATGGCGTTCAGGTGTTTCTTTCTGTCCATATGTTAAGTCTATATGGGTGGCATGTTGTATCTTACATAGAGAAAATCACTGAAGAGCACAGAAACCTTTTCTGTATAGAAAGACAGTAGTATTGGTTGGAATGTATGATTCTTTGTGTAGAAGTGCATTTGTGCTTTTTCAGTACAGTAAAAGAACAACTGACATCAAATGTGCTCAAAAATTTTTGTCATTTTCTTTTGCTATCATTGACTTAAGGTCATGGTCAATATCTCAGAATTCAAATCTTTGTTGTCTTTTAGCTCTGATTGATTGATTGATTATACAGATTTTACTGGTCATTATGCTGGTGATGAACTATTATTGTGTAGCCCCAGATTCATTCCAACAGAGACCCTTGTGAAGAAAAGCAATGCTTCAAAATAATGTCTTGTTGCTTGATTCCTCCTAGAATCCCAATATGATTGTTCTGGATAATAATGTTCTTAAGGTCATTAATGGCTCCGTATCTCAATGAATCTTTTAATACTCTCAATTTCTACTTTATTTATGCAGCTTAAGAAGAGAAGATATTTTTACTCACCAAATGATTATATATAGCTCTGAAAGCTGCACACACAAAGCCCACTAGTGATTGTGTAGTTGTGTATGCAAGTCTCACATGCATAGAAGAGATAGAATCTGTCTTTAAGTAATGAATATTAATTTTTAAGGGGAAAAACATGTATACAGGTTTGGAGTTACATGAGTAACATAGTTTAAAATCAAAAGCGTAAGACATATTCTACCAAATATTATGAAAGATCAGCAGAATCTGAGACTTGAAGGAAGTGTAATTGATTAATTTCAAATAAATATTTGTATTTTAACTAATTCTCAACTACATTCTCACAGTTCTTGAAATTTAACAAATAGGGACTTTTAACTTATACCCTGACTGCTAGTAGTAGAATTGGATGTTTTACTAGGAACTCAAAAAAAATGTCAGCTTTACCTACTGATAAATATGCTCTATTAATAAAAAGCAAACAGAGGCAACAAATTTTTATCCAGTTACACCTAATTGCATTTTATTTAAACCACATCTTTAGCCATTTACATAAAATATTGGTGATAGGTTATAATAATAAAACTAAACTCTAAACAGTGCACAGCATAACCAATCTGATAACCCACATTAACAAACAGAATAAAGTGTTTTGTCTACATTGCACATCTTAAACCATGCAAAATAAGTTACACATTTTTAATTTCAACTGATTAAAAATGAAGGACCTGTAGTGAGGTCTCTTGTTACAAAGAGATTTTCACTGCCATTTTTCTTCTTTAAAATATCTAATGGTGCTTTTGGAAGCAAACCACAACACTCAATAAATAAATGAAAAACATGTAGTCTGTGGTGCTTGTACATTTATTAATTTCCAGAACCCAAATATTTGTGATTACTGTCAGAGTGAATAGTAATGCATGTGTGTTTATATACATTTATATGTATATATATGTACACATGTTTATGTATGTATGTGCATGTGGGTGTATCCATATATATGTGTGTACTTATACATACACACATATATATAGGTAGATATGGATGAGTGAAAATAAACAGGTTTATTACTTCACAATTTTGCAGTGAGAACAATACTGTTCCTTAGAAAGAAAAACTTATATCTTCTGCACTCAGGTATCTGAGTAATAGCCTTTGACCAGAAATTCTCTGTAACACCGGCAATGCCAAAAGATCTTTCCTCATTAGATCCTTGTATTAAAGTGCCTCTGTCAGAAGCATTCTCTCAGATCTTTCTGCATTTTCCCATGCTTTTGGTAAACTCTAGATTATGCTGCTTACATTAAACTTTAGCTGTGGCTACAATAAAAGCCATCTGAGAGTCTGTAACTGAAACACATTAACATGAACCTTCTGTTTCATACAGGGGCTATTATGACTTTGCTCCATTTTTTTCTCTTTCCATATCATTCTGGATACAGTTAATTAAATTATCCTTGGCAGTTGTTATGGTTTGAGAAAACCCTTAACAATCTACTGTCGTTTAGACAATTATTCTCTCACCTGATGACCCCTCCCCACCCGGAAAGGGGAATCAGGGAACACAAAGAAACACAAGGGTTGAAATATAAATAGA
>JAOXNO010000004.1:5162138-5190527 GCA_028565335.1 Limnodromus scolopaceus
GCTGGCTATAAAGTAAATATTTTCACAAATTCAGACACTAGAGTCTTCTAAAAGTGCAATTTTCCCCAGTGTTAGAAAAGTTAGTCCTGTGTCTCTCAACCCAGGACAGCAGGATATAGTTTTTCTATGTGTGTAGAGAAAAAATGCACAGGCATATATGTGGCTACAGAAGCTCTATATTTAATTCCCAGTTTTTCACAGATTCTTTGTGTGATAGTGCCATGTAAAATGCATCTACCATAGATTTTCTACCTGTACCTTCACTTCTGGATCCAGTGTGTGCTCACGCTCAGACGGTGAACTCTCTGATGAGACCCATCAATATACATGTTTGAATAACATTACAAATTGTGCATAACTCCTAACCTCCAAGGAATCTGAAAGAAGTTTGTCCTGAGATCAGTGACCTGTGTGCCCAAGTTATGAATAACAGCATGTGAGTACAACACAAAAAATGGATTCTCATACCAGTTCTTTCATATGCCTCTTAAAAGGCTCACTAGCCTCTGTTTCATTGCTACTTTCCTCAAGGACTGCTTTTCTGCTTAGACACCTTTGTCTTTTCACTTTTTTTTTGTGTGTGTCAGGGATCAAATAGCATCTGAAAGATTTATTTGAGTTGCCTCTGAAATTTGCTTTTCCTTTTACTAAAACTATTTATCATATGGTTGACTTTGAAGGTTCAAATGTTTCAATAGAATTTTGCCTGAAGAAGTGACAGTTATGTCTATTTTTACTGCTGTCTCCTTGGCCTGAATGAGCCCAAGCTTGTGTACCTGTTTCCTGGTTCTGACGTTGAAGTTCTGTGTGATTTGGGTATGCACGTCCTTGGTCCCAAAACCATTAAGGAGTGTTAGGTATCAGTAGAATATATTACGTCCCCTGACTTAACCCTTTATGTTATGAGAGACAAAACAAACAGAAAAGGTCCCCTCCAATCAACGCCATTCTATGATTCTGTGAGTCTAAGAATGAATGAGGGAAACTGTGTGGCTTTCACTATTCAGGCAATCAGACAACGCGAATAGTTTTCCTCTGCCCATTAACGCCATTAATCAGTATTGTTCCTGTCAGTTTATAATTTCCTGAGATGTGTCACTGAGTGACTCACCTAACTTTTGGGTCTTAGCAAAATATTCAATGGAAGGTGGCTCACAGAATATAACTCAGAATCAAATACACTTGCTATTCTGCTTCACTGAAAAAAAATTCATTAAATTATTCTCCTTCCACAGGGAGGGTAACACGTTTTAATTAATGCTGAAATGCAATAATGGAGCAAAATGAAAGACTTCACATTACAGATGCCTGGGCAAAGCCCCTCTAGTTATTTACCCTTTGGCTGCTACTAGGTCCTGAAAATCAGGGACCACGCTATCTCTGTAACAACATTATGGAAAAATGGCAAGAGGTTACCTATAAATTAGTCTTCTGGGATCGTATACTCGGTACCTCAGATGAAGTAATCCATTTGTAGTTAATGCTAAGGCTCAGAACTGACTGGCTACAGAAATTTCTGGGTTTAGACTAGCATGAAATAGTATGTTGATCTTCATTGTAAAAAGACAGGCATACGCAGAGGAAAATACATAAAAGTATAAACATGTCCACTGGGCTTGATGATGAGACTAATCCAGCAAAAGGATTAGGATTTTGGATTTATTTAACTCCTTTCAGACAAAAAGAAATATGTTTTATTACTGATAACAAATGGTGGAAATCGGAATAATGGTATGGAGATTTAATTCTCTTGCTCTGAAATGAGGAATGGTCACACTCCTAATAGGCAAAAGCAGAAGGTGGCCTTCACAACTAATGTGCTCAAGGATTACACATTATTTGCTTTCTATGAGAACTTCATCTAATGAATGCAGTACATAACACGCAGTGTTATGAGGCATCAATAATTTTCCATGAAAATACTTTCTAAATGGCAAGACAGTGGCCAATTAAATGAAAATTTCATATTTTTAAGGTTTCTTTGAAAACTTAAATTCGAACTTGAAGGTAAGCAATAATTTATTTCTACATCCAAGGTATCAGAGGCTGTCAAGAATTTGCTTCACAACCCCAACCACTATCCCAAATGCTTATGACATCTGATTTTCTTAGGGTTTAGTGGTTTTTTTTTCCTAGGGACAATTCTAAAACACCAGTAACTAGGAGTCTTAATTCCATTCCCAAAGTAAACCTGAATATAGTGGAAAAAACTGCCCAGTTTTTAAAAATTTTGTTTGTGTGCTGTTCTCATCCTGTTGCTCTGTGGACTGGACTGTCTGGACTGTCCATAGTGTGCTGGAAACCAAAAGACTCTGCATAGGAAACTGAAACTTTGGAAGGTGATCTGCATATCAGATGGGAAGTTTACTCCCAATTAGATTGGTGCAAACTTAGTGTGAAATGATAACGACATAATATGGAGCAGGTACAAATGCTGCATAATGCAGCATTCTTTAATACGTGCCATTAAGCAGTGAAATTCTTCTGCTTTGTTACATTTCTCTAAGGTCTTTCCAGGTTGTTGAACACTTTTTTCACACTAAATAATATTCTAGACCACCAGTTTCACTGAAGTCAATGATGTAATTAACTTTTACTCAAAAGAGGTAAGACTTCGAGAGTATGTGTATGTGTGTGCATACTTTTGAACACATTTTGAGGCAGATGATAGGATGTTAGACACACACACGGTGTGTTTCCTTGGAAGTAGTTTGTAGTAATTTCTGTTTTCAACAATTATTTTTTTTTGTGCTGATAAGCTAAAGTTGGCAATTTCAGGAAAGAACACAGCTGTCTATTATAAACACCTCCTATTTCCTGGTCTTTGCTAGTGTTTTTGTGTAATTTCTGCTGTGTAAATCTTGTCAAGTTGGTGGTGAAAAGATTAGCTTTATTCTGTATCTCTTTCCACTCTATTGCCAGGGGTATTCGATGGTACAAGATAATTTTTTAATTCAAAATCTGGCAAAGCATAGAGTAACACACTCCTTCTTGCTATCCAGTAATACCCTGAAAAGCAAATGGAGTTCACCTTTACCGTTTTACTGCAATGCTTGTTTCTACCTTTTTTTTTTACTTTTCTTTTTTTTCCCCCCAGAGCTGTAGACATCCCATAGTTGCAGCATGCAATGGACTGCAGAAGCAGGTTCCCTCCACCAGCTATAATTTGCATTGCCTTTTTGTGTTTAAAGATTCACGGTCTTGATGCCATGTTAACTGTAGCTACAGCACTTTCAGTTGGTGAAAGTGCGTTTATTCATCGGTTCATTGGGAAAAATACTTGACTATTGCATGATAGTAGCTGTCCCAATCTAGTTTTACTAAACTGGAAAAGTTAGCCAGACATGTCAGGTGTGTAACAGATAAAACTGTAAGTTTAAATTCTAATTTTTCAGTTATGTATTTAACCAATTTTGTAGAACGGCTGATACTCAAGCATGAAATATTCTTGTATCTCACTCTTAAAGCAGAAAGTGTTTCACATTTTCACATCTTTTGCCCTGCTTTGATTCCGTGACAAAACACCAACAAAGATAGGGGAACAAAGCTGAGTCTGAGTTTCATTTTAATCACTAATAAAAAGTGGCCCACATAAATTCTTCTAAATCCTGAGCCATCTCTTGCTGTCAATATAGACACAATTCACTGATCAGCAGCAATAAAGGCTCTTTAATTGCATACTTTTGCTACATGTATTTCTAAGTAAGCATCTCCAAAGTATAAAAAGCATAATTAAAATCTATAATTCAACTATCTGCATCCATTGATAGAAATATAGCCACATTTTAAATAAGCTTTAACAGTTTAACAGCTCTGTGCGTCAAAGAAAAGTAGATTAATACAAATAGCCTGCAGGGAAAGATAAAGGTTCAGATCCCAGCAATATGAAAAACTGTGTTTCTATGGAATCCAATTTCAGGTTACACAAATAAAGTTTAGAGGATGAGTAAACTTGCTGCATAGAATATTTTGTTATCCTAATAATTCTTGCTCATTGAATTAAATTTTATCGTTCTGCTGAAGTTCCAATTTTACTTCATTCCTTATGATGCAGATATGTTCTGTCTTTGATGTTCTCTAAATATCATTGAAGCTAATGCCATATCAATTAAATACGCTGTTTAAGTGCTCTCTTTTTCTCACTAGTCAATCTTCATTTAAGTTTTCTATAGCTTAGCATTAGCATTTGGAACCAGATTCTCAAAAGAGCCTTATATTTTCAAAAGACTTTAGTCCTTGGTGTGACATTTGTTTATTTAGGTACCTAAGAAGGGTAAGAGCTGTACTGAAGAAAATGGCTCATCAGTTTTCAAATTAATTAATTCGTAGGATGGTTCCACTGTCATTAGTAGTCTAGCACTTACATTAAATTTGTGTAAAGTTGATATGTTTAACAAGATTATGACTGGTAGTTTGGATTAGTACATTCAGACCCTGATTGCAAAAACTCTGGGACAGAGAATGATAGAGAAACAAAATAAATAATGGTGTGAGGTTACAAAAATAAAAGAAAAAAGTTCAGTCTATCAGGAGGAAATCTTGACTGTTTTGTGAGGTAGAGGAGTTTTATACATGGGTATGAATTACAGGAGATTATCTAGTAATATGGATTTGAAGATTAGGGAGCATGAAAGGATTTGTAGAACAGCAGCATTTATGCAGAATAATGAAATTAAGAGGTCTTCAAACAGAATTGGGGAAAAATTTACAGATGACAAGCTGAGATAAGAAAGCTATCATTGAACCAAAAATTACTTTTACTGTATATTTTTGCATAATGTGAAGTGTATTTTATATAGTTTATGTCATCCTGCCTTGAGTAATAGCTGTGTTATAGTAGCGTATCACTCAGCTAAAACAAAGAAATTTCTTTCATAAGTTTCTAACATGTCACTTCCTGTGTTTCTGTTAGCCACCTTTTCTTATGGAAGTAGGAAATAACATTTCCCTCCACCTTTCCTAGGACTATGAACCATTGGTGTTGGTTTTTGACAATGGCACAGGCAATCACTTCCTTGGTTTACTTACAAAGAGGTATCTTGATCCAATGTCAGATATGGAAGAAAGTAGGAGGGTTCTTATTCATTCTGGTTCCTAATGGCATACCCCGCATTTGAACAGCTAGAATTATAAATTAAGACGTGAAGTCATAGTTTGTGCTGGTCTGCCTGAGTAATTACAAAACAAAATTTGGTAACATAATAAGAAAAAGCAAAACCAAGAGAAATCAGTTTGGGCACTGTAAAGTATCTATGCCTGTCAGCTGATACCACTGCATTAGCCAAGACGACGTTATGTGGCTGTGTGGATGGTATGTTCATTGCCTAATTACTTTTCCTGTTGGCCTTTTGCAAAGAATTTCATGCTATTGCGAATCCATGGGTGAACGGGTATTTACTAGTAGAACATTGAGCAATCTGTTGAAAACTTTTCTCCAGGATAAAGGAAAAATTAGTGAATGGTTGTGAACAGTTCAGTCAACTTATCTGCTTCGATTATTATGGTTTGCCCTTATTTTATTTTATATATAAAAAAAAAAGAACCCCAAAACACTTAACAAGCTGTGTGATGAGTTATTTGGTTGCTTGCTTTCTTTTAGGAACTAGTTTACTCGTCAAATGTTCTGAACACATCAAGAAGAATTTCTGAGATGAGAGGAACACTGTGGCTGAAACTTTACTGTTATCTACTTACAAAATCTGTGCATCCTTTCTTTCCCTGTTATACATATTAGGGACCATGCTCTTGTAATGCCCCCTCTATCGAGGTGATAGGGAGCATTCTACATGAACAGCGCAGGAGCACAGAGACAGGAGAAAGTCATGCACATCTTGCTTCATTCTCTAGAAGAAAATGGGGGATTGAAAAGATAAATGACAACCAAAATAAGTGTAACAATTTTTTTCATTATATGTTGGCGAATATGCTTTCAGATGGGGATTGTTTAAGCTTTTAGGTTTTGGCAAATGATGTCTGAAGCTGGATTCAGCTGACTTTGTAATAGATGGGACTGCGGATGGTAATGTCTCTCTTTTCTTAGCCTGATTGGAGGTCCCAGAGTAAAATTTCCCCAGATGGTACATTTTTCTTCTGCTGAAATTACCAATTAGACTGATTGTCGTTAAAAAGTAGATCTCCGTTCCTATACTGAGTGAAAGTGAATTGGGCTATTCCTTGTGTGGATACTCATTTGCAAATTAGATTAGAGCTGAATTCATAGTATAGCTAAATAACTGGACACATTAATGGCAAATCTGTGGATTGCCTGACACCGGAGCATGAGCAGATACAAGGAAACTTATACTTCTCTGCACGGGATGTGTCTCATAAATCCAATGTGGGTAATGAAAAAAGTGCTTTGCAAATCTGCTATGCCTCATTAACTGAGATAAATCAGTGGAGAACCCTTAGTTGGCAGGGACTGAGTGATGTTGACCCTGTGCTCTTTGTATACCCCAACCCACTCGTACTGTGCTCTGCTCACAAACGTAACAGAACCCTGAACAGGTGTAGATCAGGAAAATAGCCTGTGACAAGAGATGGGTGGGAGCAGATAACCTCAGCCTCGGAGCAAGACAGGAACCCAGGCACCAGCACAAGTTACAGTATGCACCTTCACCTCTCTTGAGACACCATGACTCACCTGGCTTCAGGGCAGAAACCCACCAGCCTGAATGAGCAAGTCTGCTCATCAAGCCTTGAAAGATTTATCTTGAGCTTTCTTAAACTGAATTTTGCAGATCAGATCCTTTTGGGAAGAAGAGACCTGAAGCCTACCGGACTTTTGCTAAAAAAATGTGAGGAAAAACAGTAGCCTTGTTGTTTGATTAGTGTGACGTTGGTGCTGTGCTGCAGAGTAACCAGCTCAAATGGAAATGTTGGTCAATTTGATCAAGCTTTAGAAGTTTAACTTCATTTTTTTGAGATAGTGTTACTTCACCATGAATTGACAGCCTTTCGTGATTTTCCCTGCGAGAAGCATGCTGACAGCATCCCATTCAGAATATTTTACAACATACTTGTTCTGAATTTCCTTTGCTGCTTTAATTCAAGTGTATACATGTATGTGTGTCTGCATAATACTATTTTTCAACATCCTTGCTTTGTAGGATGCCTTATGTGGGCCTTGAGAACATCCTGACTTCATATTAACTGTTATAGTGACGTTATGTAAATGTAAAAAAAGTTCTAGACATTTTTGAAATGAGCTGCTATTAATGAAATACCCTGTAGTAAGCGTAAATGCATATATTCACATCACACATTTGTGTGGACAGTTGTGTATAAAGAGATGCAATATTACAGGACTCTTTGCATGAACTTCGACTAATACCTTCATGCAATCATTATGATAACAGCAACAGCACTGTGAAACAAAACCAGCAGAAATGTGAGCTTACTTCGGGAAGTTCCTGCTCTGGAAGCATCTGTTTCATCTGGTTTTTTTAAACAGACTTGCAGAAGGACACTACATGATGTCATACCAGTAGCATAAGGCTGGAGTTCAGATGTCTCACCTTATCTGAAGGGTGAACTGTCAAATTGCAGATTTCCCTGTGGTGGGCTATTCTCAATTTTGCAACGTATAAGTCAGTCATTAACCAGACTAAGGAACACTTCAACATTAATTCATAAATATCTTCAGCTGCTCTAAAATATTTCCTCCAAAAACATCTACTCTGTGCCAATGTTGCAGCTTTGCTGAAATGCTTTGGGAACTGTCAGGAATGACATTTCCTTTGGAAATCTGAAAGCATAATCAGCTCCATGACTGCCGTCTTTCTCTTTATGGAACAGACTCTGGTGCTGGAAATGATCTAATTCAGAATGTCAAATATTCAATGCTGATAATTCCAACAGTTAAAGACCTTTCCCCCAGTGTCCTTCTGCCATTTAAGAGTAAAGTTATACTGACAAAAAGCTGAAATAAATGGATTAATATTCTTCTTTATTTCATTAGGTTAATTTCAAATAAGAAGTTGAGACTGATAATATGCAGGCAGAAATAGTTACAAAAAATCCCAAAGAAACCAAATTTATGAAAAAATTATTTCTGCTAAAATAGTCAAGATGATGTATGCCAAAAGCTGCATTATGCAATGTTTTTAATTCTACCATAAAGGAATTGGAATGGCCAGTAGATAACCCCAAATTCAGAAGTGATATTGCTGTAAACTGTTATCCTCCCCCAAATCCCTAGATATAGATTCTTCTCTGCAACGATCTGGGTACAGCTTCCTAGAGTTTTTATAAAACATACTTTCACCTAACAGTTGAATTTAAAAATAGCATTTCCACTGCAGACTTGTAGGATAAGTGTCATCTCACTGTAGCAGTTAGCATATGGTGCTTGGTGCTGGGAGAAAGAAAATTGAAGTTGAAGCCAAGTTATCAGGAAACTACTAGCATAGCTATAAGATAAACTGTGCAGGATTTCTTCAGTGCTTTGGGGCTCCTTTCTCACCTACTAGTATTCTGGTATTTATATCTGTATTTGACAGTTTTGGAGCAGTCAGACGGTATCCTTGGAGGGGGAAAAGTATCTTCAAAAATTCTGATGTGTTGGTACATGTAATTAAAAAGCTGTTCAGGCTATTACTCCAATTAGTAAGCATCTCTTTCAAACTGCAGACCTTGGATGAAAATAGAATAGATTGAGCAGAGGGACCCCTTTGAGCATGGCTCATAGATTTGCTTGCCCATCTGGCCTTTCCCAGCCACATATGTTACAGATGTCTCAAACCTCTTAGCAACAACAGGTTAGACCCTAGACAGCCTTTGGTTTTCCATCTATCTTCTTTGCTGGAACAGTATTCTTTCCTGTCTGCTTCTTATCACTTCAGTTTCCTTTCAAAAAACAGTTTTTAGCAGGGAGAGCTAATCCAGCAGTTTTTAAGAGTGGGGGCTGCTCTTGTAAGGACCTCGCCTAGCATTACTAAATCATTACATTTCTCAACATCTGTTTTGCTGAGTGTAATAAAAAACACATTCAGATGCAGCCACTTACCTCCCTGTCATGCATGATGAAGTTCACGGAAAGCCTCTTAACCTGCTTTGAGCCTTAAACCTGCTTTGAACGGGGAAATCTGCACTGATAGACGAGATTTAAACATCTCCTACCTTATGACTCTTAGGGCCTAATCGGACAAAACATTCTACTTCCTAACACCACGGCTCATGTTTTCACTTTCCATATGTTTACCTCTCCTGAAAGCTAGATTAGTGATTGTAGAATGTGTCAGGTGAACAATCTGTAAAAGTGCTGTTTATTTAATATATTCTCAAAACCAGCTATGGCTCTGGCAATGGCAATGAAAGTTTTGCTGGTCTCACGCCATGTCAAAAAGCAGCAGTTCTGAATCAGCAGTAACCACAAAGATGATATACTGCAGTTTTTAAGCACTTTTATTAATGATCTAGGTTGTGCAGCCAAATAACAGTTAATCCCCTGAAACACAGAAGCTCAGTATCATTTAAGTGTTCACAAGCTTTAATTTTGAAAGCACATAAAAATTATCTCAAAATTATTTTTTTGCAATTAAATTTCATTTAGGCACCTGTTTAAATCAGTGAGTTGTGAAGGATTGATCTTGATTGATCTAAACATAAATCCGTCCTAAATAGTTTTTGCATAGCTCTTCATGGTAGCTTCTGGAATTATCTACTTCATTATAAAAGCATCAGAATATGTGAATTTAATATGGTGTAATGACTTGCAAAAGTCAACAGGTATATAAAAGATATTTTGTGATTCTGTAGAGATTTAGATTGTCACAATTCTGATGAAAAAGTAATTAAAATCCTGATTTCAGCTACTCTCTGGAGAGAACAATCCACCTGTTTGTTGTAGCTTAGATTTTAATTTTGTAAATCTCCTATAGTTTGATTTATTTAAGAATAAAAAAATCACACCAACCAAATAACCCCTTTTATTAATATCTAGATGGAAAAAATAACATTCAAGCTCTTCCCTTTTCTTTCTAAACTTCTATATCAGTGCAACATGAAAGTGATCTGAAGTCTTAAATTTGGAAGTTTCCTTCATTTCAAGAAAGTATTTCACAATTAATTCTTTATGATGTTGAAATACTAACACACTTTCTCTGTTATTGCACAAGTCAGTGTTAGCACTACTTAGTGCCGTAATCTTCCTGTTGTTACTGGGAACGAGATAATTATGGTGATACTTGGGAATAAAAAACCCCATAAATACCGTGAAAATTATTTGATATGAGCTGCACACTCATTTTTCCATTATTTCTTCATCATCAGTATGACAACAGTACCCACACGGGCACCAATGCTGCTGTTAGAGGTGACTTTAGGTGTATCAACAGTGGCTGAAGGTCTCTGGGGGCTCAAGGGTATGGAGGCTTAGGTGGTGTTTTCCTCAGCGCCCCTATTGTGGGATCCTGCAGGTCAACATCTGTACTGCCAACAGGGGTTTGTTACTGACTATGGGACCTTCTTTGTGGATCAAGGAGATGGGATCCACTTGACAAAGTAGGATGAGAGCATCTTTTCTAACAGACTGGACAAAGCAGCGAGGGGAGCTTGAAACTGCACTGGTAGGGGAGGGATATAATGAACCAAAATCAAATGCGCAAGTGCAGGACTGGCTTGGAGAAAGAAGAGTACAATACGGTAGGCACAAGAGTGAAGAGGCACTTGCCTCAAGGACGTGTACAGAAACACATGAGGCCTGGGAAATGAATAGGATGAATAGAAGGTCTAAGGGTAGTCACAGAGCTACAGTTTTAGCGGAATAATGCAGAGAGGGTGGGACAGCTCATGCAGCTGCAGCGCTGTAATGGATAGGTTCAAGCTGTGGTGGGTTAACCTTGGCTAAGGACCAGATACCCGGTCAGCTATTCCCTGACTCCCCCTCCTCAACAGGACAGGCGGGAGAAAATAGGATGAAAAAAGCCTGTGGCTGAGATAAAGACAGGGAGATCACTTACCATTTGCTGCCATGGACAAAAGAGACTCAGCTGAGGGGAAATTAATTTATAACTAATTAAAATAGATTTGGGTACTGAGACACCCCCCACTCCCCTCCAAATCAAAACACCCTCCCTCTGGCCCCTCTCTCCTCCTTTTCCCAGACTCACAGTCACTCCGTTCCCACTTTTCTACCTCCTTCCCACCAAGCAATGCAGGGGAATGGGGAACAGGGAGTTACGGTCAGTCCAGAGCAATTCTTCTCTGCTACTCCTTCTCTTCATACTTTTTCTCTTCTCCAGCATGCACTCTCCATGGATCACAGCTTCCTTTGGGGTACATCCACCTGCACAGGCATGGGGTCCTTCAGAGGCTGCAGGTAGTTGTCTGCTCCACCATGGTCCTTCTTGGGTGGCAGGGAGACAAACTGCTTCACTATAATCTTCACCACAGCCTGCATGGGAATCTCTCCTCCAGCACTTGGAGCACCTCCTCCCTCTCCTTCTCTGACATTGGTGTTCACAGACTTGTTTCTCCCTTCTTTTCCCTTACTCCCCTACCTATTCAGCCTTTTTTTGCCCTTTCTTACATGAATTTTCACCTACTTGGATGATGGTCCTAGCTGTGTCCCAAAAGGTATCTGTTGAAGGCAACTAGAATCAACTGGAAACCACTGTGTCTTGTACAGGTCAGCCCCAAACTCCTCCTACAGAGGAAACCTTGCAGCCCTCCACAGTCAACACCTTATCACCGACGTCCACACAGAACCTCATTAGGAAACTCGGGCAGAGACAACAAGGAGGTCATTTTTCCCAAGTAGCAAGTTATAGGATGAGAGGAAACAGCCTCAAGTTGCACCAGGGGAGGTTTAGATTGGATATCAGGAAAAATTTCTTCATTAAAGGAGTTGTCAAGCATCGGCACAGTCTGCCCAGGGAAGTGAGTGAGACACCATCCCTGAAGGTATTTAAAAGACATGGTGTGTAGGGACATGGTTTAGTGGTGGACTTGGCAGCGTTAGGCTTACAGTTTAATTGGATGATTTTAAAGGTCTTTTCCAACCTGAATGATTCTATAATTCTATGATTTGCCTCTGTGCTAAGGAGTAGTTCAGATGTCAGAACTCTGCTATGGGATGGACAACAGCTCAGTAATAGCTTGTGGGTCAGGTCTGGAGGAGAGACAAGCAAGGGTGACATCGTGATGGCACTGTGTTACAGACCTCCTGGTCAGAGTGGGGAAGTGGATGGAGCCTTCCTTGAGCAACTCAAGGACACCTCTGGATCACAGGCCCTGGTTCTCATGGTATACTTTAACCTTCCTGATGTCTGCCAACATGGTGGGACACAAGCAGTCAAGAAGTCTTTTGGAAGTTGTAAGTGATAACTCCTTGATACAGGTACTGGATAGATCAACAGATAGGATTGCAGACAGATCTATTGTTAACTAACAAGAAAGGCAAAGGAGCTCTGGAAAGTTGGAAAGGCTGCAAGGATAGTACCTTCTAAGAATCCTCCAAGCACACTCAGGAAAGCAAGTAGATGTATTAGGCAACCAGTGTGACTAAGCGGGGAAGTCGTGACACAACTTCAAAGCAAGCAGACGTTATACAGGAGGTGGAAACAGGGACAGGCTACCAGGGAGAAACTTGGAAACTTTCTTGAAAATGAAACGGTTGTATTAGGAAAACTAAAGCTTAACTGGAGGTGAGACTTTCAAGGGACAACACAGGCAACGAAAAGAGCTTATACAATTATGTAAACAACAAAATGGTGAACATGGAAATTTTGGACCCATTGCTGAAAGGGACAGGTGATTTAGAGATGGAGGCACAGTAAGGCAGAGGTGTCCAATGCTTTCAATGCTTTTGTTGCCCCTGCTTTTACCAATAAGGCTTCCTGTGCCCCTAAACTGACTGAAGAGGTTCAAGGGGTAGAAGAGCTACCAGTAGAGAATGAGGGTTGAGTCAGAGATTGCATGAGAAAACTTGGCCCATCAAAGCCCATGGGACCTAATAGGCATCCAAAGGTGCTGAGAGGGCTGGATGATGGGCTTTTAAGGCCCCTTTCTGCTGACTTTGAAAGATCATGGAGATGGGGGAAGACTTATGATGACTAGAGAAGCAAATGTTCCACCCATCTTCAAAAAAGGCCAAAGGAATGATCTGAGAAAATGACCGGCTTTGATATAGTCCATGGGAGAATCACGGAGTGAGAACTTTAGGAGCACATTACTGGGAACATGAGGGACAAGTAAGTGGCTGGGAAACAGCATGGACTGATGAAGGATAAATCATGTCTGACCCATGTGACTACCTTGTGGGGAAGTGACTGGGTTAGTGAATGGGGAGAGCATTGGAAGTCATTTACCTCAGCTTTATTAAGGTTTTTGTCATAGTCTCCCACAATATGCTTGAATACAACTTTTGATATTACAATCTAGATGGGAGGGCAATCAGATGGGTAGCAAACACAGGCTGAATGATTGGTCTCAGAATCATAGAATTGTCTAGGTTGGAAGGGGCCTTTAAGATCATCAAGTCCAACCATCAATGTAACACTGCCAACACTACCACTAAACCATGTAACCAAAAGAATATTTATTATTAATTATCTGTATAATGATAATGTCCATAGTATTTTCTTAAATATGGAACACATGATCATTAAGCTAACAAGGGGCATACCTTCTTATTTAACCTTTATATAGGTGTAAGGGGATTGTATGTGTTTCTGTGCGTCTCTTCAGCTGAATGCTCTAGAAATGAAAAACATAGTGGGAGGCAGTAATAGTGATTATAAACTGAGTTTATGATTAAAAAGTTTCACTTCTGTTAGCACAGAGGGAGGAATTCAACTTTTTCAATCATAACAACATGTTGCATGGCTTGGTTATTGGTATTATAGCACTGTTCCAATTTTCAGTGTACTGTCAGTATGTTGCAATGTGTATTGTAGGTTTGATTTCTACTTCAAGGTATTGTTTGCTTTTTGTATAAGAAAAAAACCAAAGTGATGGATGGAAGATTTCAGGACAAATTTTCCAATTCTTTCACCTATGAAGAAGTAGGATCTGGGTTCCATGCGATGGCTTTGTGAAGGAGTTATACTGAGACATGAGCTGCAGATGACCTGTAGTTCAAGCACAGCTCCACAGAGATCTCTTGATAAATTTCTTGCAGCTGAAGATGATAAAGTACAGGGTCACAGACGAAATACAAATATCAGAAATCTCTGATTAGAGTTCTCCCTGGACTAACAGCAGGAAGAAGGAAGGTTTATCCCAGAAGCTGGAAGCTGAAAGGAACAAAGGATTACTGTGGATTATGCAATAAGCATTAGTTTCCAATGTAACCTGATCACATAATACATTTAAGAATTTGTAGGCAGTGACTTTGTCACTGTCTTCCATAGCTGTTAGCACTGCAAGTAAAAAATAGATCCAGAGTGCTTAATTCATGATTGGATGTACTTAAAAGAGAGACTGCTATTCAGCCACAGTTCCTGGGGTAATATCATTCACTTATGCAAGAAGGAGGAATCTTTCTCTCTAATGGACAAATTCTGAGGCAGAATTCACTGCCTTACTTGGTAGCAGGTCAGATCAGATGAACTCAACAGTCTCTTCTGGCCTTAAAATGCAAGAATATAGAAATCTCTGAAACAAGGATGCATCTTGCCCATGGCTCATCACCATATCACTAAAAATGAGGGGACAGTCTACACAATGAGAGCATCTGCTGCAGCTTCTATATCTTTTTATACAGTACTTTGTATTTACATTCCTTCCAGTATTTACACTGCATTCATCACTAGATGTACTTGAGCACCGCATAGGGGTTATCTGATGCCCACTTTTTTTCCTCTGGAACATTTGAGACAGTTTGAGACAACTGGAAGTTGCCCTCATGTGTTTTTATTTTGGTGTGTTAAAATACGGGAATCAACAGATGTGTATAAAGCACTATAGCCAAGACAAATTTTAACAATTCACATACAATTCACATCTAGTGCTTTCATGATGTTCACCTTTTGAATATCAGTTTGTTATACTCAGCCAAAGTGATGACAACAACAGTGAAGTCATTATAGGATTCAGATACCTTTCTTTGCAAATGCTGGAGTTGCAAGCTGAACTTTGTAGTGTGGAAGTTAAAGAGTATTCTTGTATATTACAGAGGAACAAGTGCAAAAGCAATATTGATTTCATTCATTATTCACTGGACAGAGGTGCAACAGGCACAGCTTTTGGGGTATTACCAAAGTTTCTCTCCTTGATTTATGTGGACAACAAGGATCAAGTTTTTTGCAGCACAGGGACTGCACAACTTTGGACGCAGGCAGTGAAAGGGAAAAAAATCCTTTGTTTGTCTGTTTCCTTGCATTTAAAATTATCAAACTGCTTGCAATATAGGTTCGAGAAAACATGTTGCTCTTTTGAAAAAAAAAGAGTTGCAAGCCTGAAGAGTTACCATGCCTCTAATTTAGAATGTGCATGAGAAGTAAGATAGTAAGGTGGTGCCTTAGGAAGGGGGAAAGGACTGGCAAGTGAGGTTTACAGTTGCCGTCGTAATTTGACTATTTCTTCAGCAAACCTAGTAGGCGTGTAGAAATGGAGCTGGGTAAGAAAATATTTTCCTGTGTTAAAAATAGGCTTCAAATACTGGACTGAAAAGTTTAAATATAAAAAAAAGCATCTGCAAACCAACAATCCAAAGAGGAATTATTCAGTTCAGCTGAAGATCTTTATTACATTTTTAGAACGTTGAATTTTGACTTTTTCACTTCATTACTCACCCCATTTTCCAGATGGCTTAGGAATATGCCGAGCAAGAGAGATCCATGTGGGACACAATGGTCATCTCTCTTGTGCACAGCCTGTCATTTTTTTCCCTATTTTTGTTTCCCTTATTTTAGCGAGTTATTAATCCACTAGAGGACCTTCTCTGTTGCCCCATTGCACCATGGCTTCTTTATGAGATTTTGGCTGGGAAGCTTCTCTAATGCCTTTGGAAAGCTGAATGCTCTAAGATTAAAGTGAAGCTGTTTCTGTTTGGACAAGGGAAAGAACACTCTCCCTCTGGTAATCCCCTCCAGAAGAGCTGTAATGAGGCCATGCACAGCTAGTGTCATTACTACTGCAAAATCATCAAAGCCTGTCCATTTTTCTTTCCATACTGCAGTGGTACCCTGGGACGAATCCTGCCACAGGCATAGCAAATATTTGTGCCTCACCAGAGATATTCTACCCTGTATCCACATAATACTCCCTGCTGCTGTTGATCAGATCCTGTTCCTATTTTCCCAAAACCTTTCATCATGGCTCACATCCTAATAGTAGTAAAAAAGTAGTAATAAACCTTTGCCAGCTGAACCAGCACAACTGAAATTCCTGGGTCTAGGTCCTGAACCAAACTGAGGAGTCAGTGCTAGGTACACACATGTCTCTGAGACCCACTGTGATCACATCCTGCTCATGTAATTTGTGGCTGATAAAATTTAAGTTGTAAATGAAGGCTGAAAATCGCATTTCTAGTTTTACTCAGTAGTCAAGCCAGGTTGCCTGTAGGCTTAGTAGCAGACATATAGTAAAACAGGACTCAGTCCCTTTCCAGTCTCATTTATGCTGCAGATAAATCTACTTGACCCTTGCAACACCATGACAGCGGTGGTACCAACAGTGAACAGAGAAAGAAATCAAAAAACATACGTAGAAAGTATATCTTCCTTCTCCCGGAAAATTTCTGCAGGTAGTTTTTTACAATATGAAGAAACTACACTGAACAACTACAAGAAGGTATATTTTAAAACACTAGTATATTCTCATACTCTGATTCTGGTTAAAAGCTAGTATATGGGATTTATACAACATTGTGAAAAAAATGCATCGTGACAGCTTATACAGACTGTTTATTATAAAGATTGAATTATTCCCATATTTCTATGCTATAGGTTTTGAAAGCCTCTTTCAAAAATGAGTCAAATAAACCTCAATTTTCATGCCAAATTTATCTTTGGGAAATCATGCGTTTTCTCCAAAGCAAAATACTTGCTTGTGGTGTTATCAAAATGTCAGCTGGTTACTATTTTGCATGTTGTTATCAGTCAGATTATTATTCATATGGTACACAATGATCTCACTGAATATAAACATATTCCATCTCCTGAATTTATAAATGAAAGCTGCGGTTTTGCGCAGGCTGAGACCTCATGCCCTTTGCCGTCTCCAAGGGGATACTTGTAGCATCAAGTTAGTCACGAGTGTAAGATTTCATAGAGTCAGTTGACAAGACAAGGGAAAGGTAAAGAAAATATGACCCAGCAATTTCTTGGGAAGTCAGTTCTTCATCTGAAAAATAGCAGTGTTCCCCCAAACTGAGAAAGTAATGTCTCCACCGGGGAGCGGCCTTGTGATATTTTACGTTCGCTGTTTTCTCTGCTTGCCAAAACTGATAAGACCATTCTGTCCAATAACATGTTTGAGTAACTCCGAGGCACAGGATAGAAGATAAAAATCAGAAGGAAGACGGGAACAGTACCGGCTGGTTTGCTGAGCGTGGGAAATGCTGTATGTACTTTCCATGCACGTAAAGGTGCAGCTCCACCAGTCAATCGGCCATTCTGTCCCTCTCCCTGCAATGGCATTGTTCACTGGGCCACTCCACATGTTGACAAAGTGGAAGCATAAGCCCTTCAATGAAACAAAGGTGGCAGGATATTTTAAAAGTGCAAGTGATTACATACAACTAAATCTGTGGAATATGCTGTCACAGGATAGTAGGAGAAATACTTTACCTAGACTGCAAAAAGAAGTGGGCATTTCCATGAATAACATTGACAGCTGTAGATTTTCTAACATAAAACTGCCAAGGCTGCTACTGTTCATGTTTTGGTTTTTAAACTGGTAACCAACAGGGCAATGAAGAAATTTGCTTCCGTGTTAAAGTGTTGCGCAATTGAAGGTTATCAGTTGAGTGCTGAATGCCTTCAGCTTCCACTGAAGCTGAATATCTCACAGGCTTGCATCCCCTGCCAGATGTTTTGTGGATGTTAGTCCACACATCTGTGAACCATCCACTCTATCACAGCTGGAAGTGACATACAGAAAACAATGTTAGCCTGTTAAAAAAAAAGAAACAATGGCATGTTAAGCCACAGTTATTTCCATATATTTGCACTGAAATGTGTGGCAGGAGACAAAGAGCATACAGGAAGGAAAGTGTAAATAAAGAGGGAGGAGAATTATAAATTCATCATAGAAGCAGCCTCAGTATTATACATAACTGAATTTTGCGCCCATTTCTCCAAAGGAAACTTCTGGATAGAGATTTAAGGGATTTCTAACACCTGTAATTTTTTTTCTATTATATTTTTCTCCTAATATTGTTGTGATAAATTTACTGTCCATTTATTTATTTTATTTAGCTCATTTTGAACTTTTGAAGCTAACAAACTCTACTTACAAAATCACTCTATTTATAAAAAAAAATTCAGGCTCAGGCACACGTGTAGACTTCCTCCTCTGGGTCCTGTTGCTTTGCCTCAATGGCACTGGTATTCTCACCGGGCACTTTGGGGGACAAAAGAAGAGGGAAGAGTATAAAGTCATCTTCAACCCACAAAAGGCTTTCTGTCACTGTAAGAATACCAGCCAGAGATAATTCAGGGCTCTTACTATTTCTTAGGCAACAAGCATCGGTTTTAAAATTGTGGTCTATGTGAGTTGAGGATCACTTTACAGTTTTGGCTCCATCAGAAAAAAAAAAAGAAAATAAATTGACTATCAGCCATCAATTTTCATGAAAATGTTTCGCAGATAAAATATTTTGATTTTGAATCATCATCAGCTGCCAAACTATTAAGAGTATTGAATTTCATTCAGACTGCCTTATGATACAGCAGCAGGTATGTTAAAAGAGCCGTTTGACATTAGAGAAATTAATACGAGTAAAGCATACGACTTCCACTGTTCAACTGGTAACTTTTTTATACTTTCTGCAGAAACCAGCTTTTAATACTTTTTTTTCCATGTGGTAATCTCTCCTTTCACCCTCTCTTTTCCTCTGATGCTTTAGAATTTGATATCTGTCCTCCTCTAGCTTGGTTCAATATTTTATTTCGGTGGCAAGAGGAAAATAGACAGATTTTAAATGAGAAGAAAAGCTGTTTACAGGCTTTATTCTTCCTTTGGTTAGGAGGTTATGCAGCTGTGTTGCATAAAGCAATGAAGCTTACTGGAAATATAAACCACCATTTGCCTTGGACATCATACCTTCATTTAAAGGAGTTTTGCACCCAGCAATGAGGTCATGATTAAAAGCATATCCAAATTGGCTGTTACAGAGTACTGTCACAGCTCAAGAATAATTCTCCTCAGTCAAGCAAAGAAATTCAGATGATGTTTCTCTTTTTCATTTCAGTAGAAATTGAGAAATGGTGTAATAGGTTATGTTCTTTAATCTCTCTAAGACTTGCAGCTCATCACCATCCTAAATAACTTCATTCGTTTCCTGTTATTTTTCCATTCCTTTTATTGCACCTTCTGAGAATTATGCAATAAACATGTCCCTCTAAGAGTCTGTTGAATGCTTATCAGATAAAGTTGCTGCTCTAATCTTTCTGAAATGTCTGATCCAGCCCTTTTGGAAGGAAAACATACTGAGGAGTTTTACAGGTGGGACACGGTGGAGAAAGGTGAAAAGAGGACCCCGACAAGACACTCTGAGCATGCCCATAACTAAGCAGCCTCATTCATCTGGTGTTCTTAAGAGTATTGGTGGACTAGAGTAAAGATGTCTCATCTTGCAGAACTGAACCCAGAGTGTGAAAGGAAGAAAAGTGGTGTATCATCTCATTCCACAAAAAACTGATCTCATAAGTGAAAACAAGGATCTCTGTCTATTTGACAGGAGAACCTTTGGGTAATTATCAGTGTCCTCCCATGGTAAAATGGAAATAAACTAACTGATGAATAAGGACATTTGCAGTAGAGGAATTTCAACAGGCTTTCTATTTCTTATCTTAGTATCAGATGATTCATATTCTTTACCCCAAAACATGCATATGTAATTTTTTATCTGACCAGAACATCTTCCTTTTCCTAGCCTCTGGTAAACAGAACTGTGAGACTATAAAATCCTTTTCCCTTTATCTTTTATGGGATGCAGCAGTAGTTTGCAGCAGCTCCACACATTTTCATGTCAGTAAAACCGGCACTTATTCTAATGCAATAATTTCAGAAACTACATTTATTTAAGCAGTTAATGACTCTTGCTACAGTAACTTTTCATTAGCTTGGTTTTTATTTTCACTTTATTTTCAGTCCCCTCTATTGTACAAAGAATAATGAAGCTTCATATTGTGCCAGAAGTTTTTGCTTCACTTGCAAGCGGCAGCAGTTCTCTGAATCTCCGATTTTGTGAATCTTCTGCACCATACTGCCTTTTCCATAATGTTGTAATACCTCCGAGGTTAGCTAGGCACATCCACAATAAAGAATCCAGAAGGCTCACATAAAGTCACTTGCTTTGCAGTTCTCTGGGAGATGATTGCTCTCTACAATATTCAAGAACTTTACCCATTGAAGCATGCCCCTTCCCTTCACCCCAAAGTAATTACACTGCAAATAAAATTTGTTATTTTTGCTCTTTGTTACTTAAATTGATTTAGGTGGAATACTTACAGATTTCAAGTGTCTCATGCAAAGACTGTTTTTCTGACCTTCCTTTTCAGTCGTCTTCTTACACTCGACAGTGGCAGGCTGTAAATCATTCGTACGACCACTAGGTATACCACCTTTGTAACTAACAATTTCAGATTATCTTAATGCCATCAATTTGAAAGCGTGTTTGTCACCAATAGGTAAAGCAAGGATGTATAACCATGGTAACAGCTTTTTTTTTTGTATGAGATGTAGTATTCAGCTGATTGTGAGTCTCCTGCACCTAGATCACTCTCTAATTCCCTGGAAAAGAATTTCAACCTCTCTTTTCTATATGAAGTGCTCAAAAGTCTCAACAATTTTATAAAGTCAATTTAGACTTTTTAGGCAGGTATAGCTTTAGTTGCTGCTTTTCTATATAAAACCTCATATACTTCAGGAAATTCTGACAGTTCAAAGCAGGGGGTACTTCATTAAATATTCTCTGCTTTGGAAGTATCTTCCAAGTCACTTGGATTTTGTGTCTTTCAGAAATGTTTATGCATTTCTCTATGCCTTTGTGAGGTTAGAAAGGCTAGCTGGGGTAGACTGCAGGGTATAAATATGTAACATTAGACTTTTAAAAACATTTCTTTAGTTTCCAGATGTAAAAGTATGTATTTGTTTACGAAATAGGTAACGAGCAGTGGACATAATAAGTAATCAAAGCCTGTTTTCTGCAACTATAGCCAGGAAACTGATAAACATATCTCATGTTGGAAAACATAATGTAAGATGCAGTGCAAGGTCTCACTTTCAGTATAAGCCATGCTGTCTTTTCTCATTAAAACAAGGAGAAAGAAGTAGGTTGTGAATCAGAGACTGTTTTCTGAATTGACTTCACATTTGGTGCCAATAATAGAACTGGGTCTTCATTAAGCCACAGAGTGTCATGCTTCTTAACATGTCCAGCTGGGCCATGTCTTCTCAGGCACTTATGCTATTTGCATCACAGTGGCAGGACATACGAAAAAAGTTCTGGGGCTTCGCAGCTGCCATTTCTTTAAACTACTGCCCCTCAAGCACACTTAAGAAGTTAAAGAAAATATGTTTTAATACTTTCCCTCTGTGTTCACACCAAAAAATATAAGCTGACTCATCGGACTCAAGCACAAAAAGCTCCTGTACACCTGCTGAGATGGAAGCATCTGACACGGAAGAGATGAAAGAAGCATCTTGACCACCTGAGCAAAAGGCAGTCACAGCTGCCACTCCTGGGAAGAGCGTACAGCCTGTACAGCCCACTTCCTTCACATGCCAGCAGGAAGATCCAGCTCCCTGAAAAGCAGAGGAAAGAGTTATTGTTTTTCTTGGTAAGAAAATGTAGTTCTTGGGTGGGCTAGATGCTCTGAAGAGAACTGGTCTCTGACACATCAGAAATTTCTAACAAAGCAGTACAATTTAGCACCTCACTCAATGTGAGCTGGTGAATAAAGTTACCAATAAGTCAAATTACAGCAGCATATTTGGTACGAATTAATAACATTGAACTATTGCTCTGATAGTTATGAACACTCAGTTATTTCTTTAGAGGGAAAAACTGTTTATGTAGTTGGGAAAAATCCATCTATAGAAATAATCACACATGACTGGGAGACGTACGACCAATAATCTGTCTGAGTGTCTTGGCCGAAAGGCCACAAAGTGTTAAAGTGGTGTGAGCCCCAAAGCGTGGATCGCTTTCCACTTATGAAGATTATTTTCCCTTCAGCTTTAAATGGAGAAGCCATTCTTCAATTCCTTCCTGTGCCTGACTGTGCTGCCATGAACTGTTAAACACCTCTTCTATTTCACATCAGCAGTAGTTCCACTCCAGTAGTAGATGAAGTGATTTGTCTGTGGGACCTGTATCTACTTTAAATCTAAGAGCTTAATGCTATTCTGGAGTTAAAAAGGAGCTGCATAAATGAAAATTGTTATTCCTTGTTAATCAAAGTGAAAATGTTTACTTTAGTTGCTTTATTCTCAAGTGGAGGAAAACACAAAGTCAAACAGTAAAAGCTCTTAATAGTGTACTTTCTGAGACAAAAAATGGTGGGTGTATCAAGGTGTTCTCTTTTTCCTTTTTACCTCTTTTCTTCACATTTCAATGTACCATCCCATAATAACTTCTTCACTATGTGTATCATTAAATTAGCTCGAGTCAAAACCAGGCAATCAGCAGAGGATTGTTCCACCCCCTCTGCCTCCACTCGCCCCCTTCCTAGTAACTGGAACAGTAGAAAAAAAAAAGAAAAAAAAATGCTGCTTGTGTTAAAAAATAAAAATGAAAATAATTTTAGTTTATAATATAGATTAATTAAAATACTAACACATATTAGGATTATAAACTTAAATTGTCCCTGGTACAGAAGGCAAAGAAGAATCTCTTGATATTTCAGATTAGTGAAGCAGAGAAAGATGTGTTTTTCTTTTTCTTTTCTAAAGGCACCAGACTGGAGATTTTTCTCCTTTTCCTTCCCCTTCCCCTTTCCCTTTCCCTTTTCCTTTTAATGTTGACACGGGAGAAAGTGAAGTATTTTAGGTGTTATTATAGTATTTGCAGTATATCTTGTAGCGTGTGTAGAATTCAGCTTTAAAAAGACCCCATAAAACAAGAAATGAATGCACAGCAACCAGTAATCTGCTTTGAAAAATGAACCATATCACACATACCAAATAAGTATGACAGAAGATGGAGGACACGAGCTGTGTCTAACTTCATCTCAGTATTTCAGCAGCAATAAAATGAGACTGATGAGGCTCCTATGGCCTCATGCCCCATGCTAAGCCTCCTTAGAGATCAAAGCATTCATTAACAGCAAGGAATGAAACACTTTTTATTGTTATTATTCAAACATACATTCCATCAGAAAAGAGATGAGATTTATCATTTAGCCAAGTTAATGAAAGAAAATTAGTCCCAAAGGAAGAATAATGAAAGAGAAGGGAAGTAGGTGAGTGCTCGGACTCCTGGTGCCTTGGTAAATGACATATTGAGCTGCAAAAGTGAGACACTGGCTCCATCCTGGCTGTGCCAAAAATCCTGATGAAGGATGCTGCTTAACCTGCTGAAAGAAACAGTTTTTTGCCATACCTTTCTGCTCTGCAGTTGCGTTTCTGCTGCTTTCCCGGTACCATCTGGGCACTTCTGCAATGTCAGAGTCAGCCTGAGCAGGCAGAAGACAAGGCATCCTTTCCTTCTTTCCCAAACTTAGCCAGCCTAAGCCACTGCAACACTTCACAGTCTTAGCAAAGATTTCCAGATGTTCTTGCAATGAAAACAAATAAAATGTTTACATTTATCAAGTGGGAAAAAGAGTCTGTGAACATTTGGTCTGGCTTCCTGAGTGGTACAGTCATTCACTAATTTCTGAGCTGAGCCCTTAGCTGCTTCAGATATTTTCAGTGATGCCACATGACAGCATATGTTCAGCCAGCTGTGGATACCACTTTCAATGCCTAGGATTAAGGAATTTACAAGAATATTTTGCAATACCTGGTTTTCAGTCACCTACCTGAGGATATTCTTAGGAGTATTTTGTGTGATCCTACAGTATTTCAGATAACTTGGGATTTATCTTTAGGCAAATGACTAACTTTGGCTTATTGACTATAGTTTCAAATGTCTGCTTTTTTTTTTTCCCTTTTTTTTAAAAGGAAATTAAATCTGGCACTCATTAAACATTTTAAGTTGACGTCAAGACAGCAATATTTTCAATATTTCTTAATATTGATAGGTTCATTCCTCCTGGTGTCATCTTCCTATAACAACCACTACTAGCACAATGCAACTGTAGGTAGGAGAAAATGTGCATTATTTACTTGAAATAAAACAACATTAGAAGACTGAACTTACAAAAAGTGTCCACAATTTTATTAAAGGACATTGTTGTGCAAGTTTGTTCAATATTTAGATTCATTCGATCTCATCAAAATAAGAGCTCTGTTGTTATGTTAAACTAATATGTATCACACACATATAATTATGAAAACTTTCTCCTGTTTGTTTAATTCAGAGAAATATTAATTTCAGTAGCAAAGTATTAAACCTAATGCTATTGATCAGTATATGTATTTTCCTTACTGGTTTTGATTTAGGAACTGGTTTTGATTTAGATACCTTACAAAAAGTAGAAAACACATCTTTTTCTTCTCTACAGTTCCAGTAAAATTACCATACATTGTAAATCATACTGTATCCTGCTGTAGGACAAGTTATATATCGCAAAACCATGTGATTGCAGAGGCAACTCTTTATAAGAATGGAATTTTTTTTTAGATAAAAGGAGTTTAAAGAAAAGGTATAATATGCTATACAAAATGTATTCCTGGTAATATAAAACAAAGACTAGAAATTACTGAACAGTGGACAATAGGGACATGAAATGGAAAAACTGGAAGGATTGTTTCACCTTTTTCATTTAATTGCATTATATTTTTAATTTCTTCCTCCTCTGTTAGACTTCAGTTATTTTTATGGTTTATTCTCTTCTCCCTGTGGTAACTAATGAGTGATATTATTGAACTAGAGTATTTAACAAAATCCCCTTAGGTTTATTATTTAAAATGTGTTGATAAGAGAAAACAATTTGGTTTGTGATGATACACATTCAAAGGCTTCTGGGTTCGGTCTTTATGGGTATGCAGATATTCTCACTTGGAAAGACAATGAGTAGTTAGAAAAACTATGCAAAACCCACATTATCAGCTAAATTCAATGTTATTGAAAATAATGACATTTTAATTGCAGTGTCTTTAGTGAAGTAATTTTTCTTTTCAGAAAAGAAATTATGTTCTTTGAAGAATAATCTTTGATATACAATATTGGTAATAGCGCAAAACAAGTTTTTGACATGTTGTGGTAGTCTTTGGGGCTAGATCTTTGGATATAAATGTGTTTCCGCAGTTTGTGTGGCTTTAATAACGAACTCATGGAGCTTTAATAATAAACTCATGGAGCTGTCATGTGGCATCACTGAAAATATCTGAAGCAGCTAAGGGCTCAGCTCAGAAATTAGTGAATGACTGTACCACTCAGGAAGCCAGACCAAATTGTGAAGTCATAGCGGATACCTCTTTATACACCATGTAGTGTAGCCTGTCATTTGCACAGGACGAAAAATAACTCCTTGTTTTGGTACTGAAGATCTTTGAAAATTAGCTGGATTATGCCTTTGGAAGTGAAGAATCCTGTGCTGGCATTTTTGGAATAATTACAGCAACACATTTCTATTCATGGGAATTAAGGTAGAGTACAGTAAAAAATGGAAATAAATTTGGAAATACATTGGGGCTTCAGGGAGAGAAGGGCTGGAAGTGGTGACACATCAAGTCCTCTGGTCCCAGAAATCTGCATCCTACTTTGCTAATAAGTAGCTGAATTATGTTTGGCTTTCTACAGTAGAAAGGTATGAAAAACAGATGGTAGTTCTCTGTAGCAGCAAACGTCTCCTGTCGCACGCTATTATGTAGCGCTATAGCACTATGCATTAAAGTGATATTTGACGAACTCATTAGGGTGGAGTTCAAGGTCTAGAATCTGTACTGTAGAAGCAGCTGAATGCCTCAGAGTATGAGCATTTTGCTTGAGTGAATTGTACAGGGAATAGAATAAAATCGGAAACGTCTTCATCAGTAAAACCTTCGGTAACAAATACTCTCTTTTTCTGAAATGCTAGACTTTGGTTAGGGAGAACTAGTTCATTAATTTTGAAGGTTTTTCTTTCCTTCTGCTTTTGGACTGCTCTCTGAACCCTCCAGCGCGGTAATCAGAGACCAGTACTGGCACTGAGATTTCTTCCTGTGTAACTCACCACCAGTTCCATTTTTGCGCGCTCAGTTGACAACACAAATTTCAGTGGGGTTCTCATTAACACAGAAATCCCTTTTGAGTGAATATTACATTTTCCATGAGCTAAACATAGTACTTACCATCCCATCTAAATCGACAGGATCTCATTTCTACACCTTATGGTTGGATCTATCAAGCTCCAGTGTTTCTTGATTAATATTTTTATATTTGGAAACAGAGGACTTCTTTGTCTCCTTCTCTGCTAAAAATTTTTTTGTCTGCCTTTATATTTCCAATAATATGTTAAACAGATTTGGCATGTTTTATTTTGAGGATTAATTCTAAAGATTTTTTTTTTAATTATTTTTGAGATAAATTCTAATCTTTGCTTTTACTGGAGTCTACCATGTTCTGCTTTTAGAGTCCAGAGACCTTAAAGTCATATTGGTGATTCTGGTCAAGAAAAATTAAAACTGGTGTTATTTCTAGAAAGAATATTATTAAGTAAGTTTCCTACCTACTTTTTTTTTTTTTTAATTAGGAAACTTTTTTTCAATATATTGATACTATGCTTTATCCTACTGGGCCTGTAAGTAGGATGACATTTGGTCTCTTTATAAAAGATAATCAAGACTAAGCTCTGCTTAATGGATCCTGATGATGATGATGAATTTTATTTTGTGTTATTTCCCATCCCTTACTCCCCCTCTTTCTGTTATGCTTTTATCAAATAAAAAGAAGAGCTGAACCCCTAGGAATGAGGAAGAGGTTGAGAAAGCTAGGGCAGAGTTGCTTTCAGAGGGAGCAAACAAGTGAGTTATAGTGGGAAACTAGAAGCATGAAGGAGACAGACTATGTAGGTGAGGGGAAACCCCTGAAGGTCTTGGGAAATTTCTGAAGCAATAAGGCTCAGTGCTTCAATGCATCACTGTTGAATTGGTAAAACTGAAGTCAGGAGCAGATAGACAGAAAGTAATGCATAAATTAATTTTTAATTTCTACCTTACCTCTTCCAGTTGCTTTCATTTTTGAGTATTTAAAAAAAAAAATATTTATTCATTTCTTAAATCTTTATCTGGCTATTAGGAGCAGGACTTTTTGACTTTTGGGGTAGCTCATATGGGGTAGGTCGATGCAGACCAACCTCAAAGCTCTATTCAGTTTGGGGGTCTCATGATGCTCAGCTGATGCCCACTCTTGAGGGCTGGCTTGCCTCTGAAGGCAGGTTTGGGCTCAAGCAATAGCTCAGTTTCCTGCTGAAAGATATCATTATGTCTCAGGGTGAATTCAAACATTGCAGGGATTCTGTTTTGCTGGCAAGAGCAGCTACCATCTCTTTTCAAATTTGAACACTATCACAATGTGCACTTGTGTAGGCTGGACTGACACGGTATTCTTAATGTTAAAATAATAAGCACTACAAAGTCGTCCTGTAGGAAATGCAATCAGAGGGTAGATAAGCACAGTTTAACTACTTTCAAGGTTTTAAAGTAGGACCCATTCTACTTGTGTCATAATGCAATAAAAAGGAGGAGTTTCAATGAGCTGACATTAGTCTCCTGTTACTTCAATTCATTACCTTTTTCTGCATATAGTTCTGGACCCAGACAACAAATTAGTTCTTCACAAGAAGCACTGATAGCAGTAAGCTTTTATTTCATTGTCAGGCCGTATACTAGCTTCTTAGCACTTTTAGCTTACCGCTTTTTAGCTTTATCTGTTTTGATAAACCAATAAACTCTAGCCCCCCAGTAGCTAATTTTCATGTTTAAGGGAGGTCTCTTCCCTTTTCTATGTCTGTAATTGTACAGTGGTACTTTCCAGTGCTTATCATGAAAACACTTAATTATTTCATAGAATCATAGACTCATAGAATCATAGAATCATAGAATGGTTTGGGTTGGAAGGGACCTTAAAGGTCATTGAGTTCCAACCCCCCTGCCCTGGGCAGGGACACCTCCCACCACACCAGGTTG
>JAOXNO010000004.1:5192342-5255459 GCA_028565335.1 Limnodromus scolopaceus
GAACAGGTTGCCCAGGGAGGTGGTTGAGGCCCCTTCCCTGGAGACATTCAAGGTGAGGCTTGACGAGGCCCTGGGCAGCCTGGTCTAGTTGGGGGTGTCCCTGATGACTGTGGGGAGGCCAGACTAGATGACCTTTGGAGGTGCCTTCTGGCCTGGATCGTTCTATGATTCTATGATCTTCAATCATGCACATATTGCCACATGCACACACCATGCCAAAGCATGGCCAGTGTGCAATTTAGACTCACAAAGCAAGTCCTACCAGATGATGATTTGCTTCCCAACATCTAGTTTCTTTGGCCTGTTTTGGTTTTGTGTTTGAACATGTCTGCTTTTCACAACTGGAATATGGAGGAAAACTCCAACTTATTTACACCCAGTGGAACTCTGATTTAAGGTATGAAAGGCCTGAACTTGGGAAAAGTCATAGCTTGAGTTTCTCAGTTTGGGATGTGATCCAAACAGAATTACACTTATGTTCTCAAGCTTCTGCTCTTTGTCATTTGTTATGGAAGAAAGACTTCAGCAAACAGACAAGCCTTACAGTACCATCAAGCTTACATGGGAGAATGTATATTCTGAATATATTTTCATAGATAAGATCATATTTAAAACACTTGTAGCTAAGTGCAATAGCATAAAAAGCACCAAAGATCACTTGCAAATGGGTGAGCCTGCAACGACCATGTCCTAAATATCCACTAGAGTGTAGTTATACACAGTTCACACATATCTTGCTGCTTCACTTCCAAAGGGACAAATATACCATCCAACACTTTTGTTCAAGATCAGGCATCTAGAAAGAACTAGAAACACTCCAAGTCCTAAGTCATCTCTTAAAATTGTTTAAAAACATCTGCTCATAGTTTTAAAGTGTTGCATTTAGGTATTCATTCTTGTATACATTTTCCATTTGAATGGTTTCAGAGTTTATGAATTAAAATATTTTTATTTTTAAAATAAAACAAATTATTTTTAAAAATATTTTTAAGCCTTAATGGAATTAGGTAACCAATGTTATAATAATAAGCTTACAAAACTTCCAAACTTTATAATATAATATATAACATAAGTCAATCTACGAGACAGATTAAACAGTAAGAGATTCATAAAAGACAGTTGAATTCAAAACAATGGTGCACCAGGGTCTGGATCACTGCCTTCACTGTAGCTGTCTGAAGTCCATGCCACCGTGAAGGACTGAAAAATAGCCAGTCCACTTTCACGAAACAGCAGATGAGGGTGTTAGTGAGAAACTCTTTATTTTCTCTGTTTCCCACATGCCAAAGTGGAAAAAATTCTATAAATCAATAGTCCTTTAGACTTGAATTTCTATACAATTATTATTAGTCTCTTTTTGCTTTTGATGATGAGCTAAGAAGTCAGTCTTGATTATCACCTGCTTTGGTAATATGGGTCACAAAAGTGACTGGATGGTTTAGTAATCAAAGATAGGTAGAGACTTGAGAGCTAGACTTGTAAGAACAACCTTTTCAAAACATGAAACACAACATTATGTGTAATACATGTAAATTGCTTTTAGACAGTAAAAAAGCACTCTGTTCACTTTTGGGTGCCCTGTCCTGTCCACTCCTCCCTATAGGTGCAACCCCCCTACACTCTTTACTTCCAACCCTCCATAGCTCACCTCGGTCGTTACAGTAATAAATATAAGCAAGAGCCTCTCGGCATACCATTGCCTGGTATTAACTATAAACATCAGGCCTTATCACTCTGGAAGCAAACACTAGCTGAAAAATATACTATTAATTTCAGAGAGTGACATTAGTTAGAAGAGACTTAACTGAGAAGTAAAATTACTGAAAAGAAGATTGGTTCTGTTCTACCTCTAACCAGGAGAGTTAGTGAAAGCTGAAGCAGCAACCGTAAGGAGAATGGGCTTGTAGTTCTTAGCTGGTCTCTGCTTCTTAATATGCTTCCAGTTGTCATGACATATTCTTTAACCACCATCCCTTGCTCTAGAGCAGCAGATAAATACTGTTTTATCACCTTCGAAATGAAAATATTTTAATTTTGGATCCGTATTTTACCAAAGCAGCAGATTGCATATTCAGGATTTTTTTTTTACCTTCAATTTTAGATAGTTTCTAGTATCTGAGGATTTAATATAATGAGTTTGAAAATCTGTTATTATAAACACAACAAATTATCCACGGGATAATGGATGGAAAGTGATGAATTACCAGAACACAAATCTATAACATTCATTCATGGTTAGCAATAAAAGAAGAATGGCAAGGCTGATTTATTACTTGCTAGTGTATCTATTCCTGTTCAGGATTTTTCCAATTATAGTACGTAGACAAATTTAATTCAAGTTATTAAAATGAGGAAACTATTTTCTGTTTTCCATTCTGTAACTTCAAAAGTTTTTCATTTTCTCATAAATTTAGTATTAAGCATAGCATTCATCAAAGTGCAAAGAACAATGTTAGACATATAGCTTATTTTCAAATCTCATATTTCATCAACAGAAAGGATACTCTGTGTTAGGAAGTGCAAGAAGTTTGAGCTTTAGAAAGTCTACCACAAACTGAAATAATCTTTCATAAATAGCTGAAATCCTCATTCAGAGAAAACAGATTAAATCCATTCAGATGTTAAAATAGTATATATAATATTGGTGTAATGGTTTAATTTCCTGATTGAGCCATGCCTCTTCAGTACATTGGAGAAGTCTCCTCGTGATAAATTTCAGAACCTCTGTCTCTAATGTGCTTTAAACTCTCCCAAACAGCAAGAAAAACAGCAGTGTTTACAGCTGGTCACAATCCCATAAGAAACTATATCTGAGAAGGAACAAGATGTCAGAATAAAAAAATAATCAATTTTTATTCTTATTGTCCCACTGTTGACAGCTTTTTTTTTTTTTTCTGGTTATGGGAACATGTTGTTTTCCAGGAATCAGCTAGAAACCGGTGATCTGCAGCATAGAAAGGCAGACATCATTAGAAAATTGGTAAGACTTGAGATGTTCCTTCCTGAGTGGTTAGAAATTACTGGGGGGCTGTTGATGCTTTTCCTGGGTGGGGTTGGGTCCTGACTCACTCTTCTGTTACTGACTTTCATAAGATATACATACAAGTGCAGTAGCAATGGTATATATAGTGCACTTTCAAGTGACAGTGGAAAAGCCACAGGATGATGAGACATAGCTATCTGAAGTTGCCAGGTCTTACGCTGACAACTGAATACATTACCTGTAGTTTTAGAGAAGGCAGAGCCAGGCAGAGGCATGTCGAAATGCCACAAGGAAATGATCAAAAGTTGCATCAAGAGAAATTTCAGTTCTGCACAGAAGAAAAAGATCACAGTGAGAGTGGTTAAGCAACAGAATATGTTGTCCACAAAGTTAAAACATGAGCATCTCCCTTCCTGGGGGTCTTCAAAATTTGACCAAACAAAGTGATCAAAACAACTGAAAAATTCCTCAGCAGTCTGAGCTAATGGGACCTGCTTTCAGCAGGGACTTGGACCAAACAACCCCAGAGGTTTCTCTCAATCTAAATTCCTCTGTGAGTCTATGAAATAATACAGGCGCTTATCACAGAATCATAGAATGGTTCAGGTTGGAAGGGACTTTAAAGATCATCCAGTTCCAACCCCCCTGCCATGGGCGGAGACACCTCCCTCTAGATCAGGTTGCTCAAAGCCCCATCCAGCCTTGCATTGAACATTTCCAAGAATTGGGACTCCACAACTTCTGGGCAACTTGTTCCCATGCCTCACCACCCTCATAGTGAAAAATTTCTTCCTAATATCTAATCTAAATCTACTTTCCTCCAGTTTGAAGCCATTACCCCTCATCCTATCACTAGATGCCCTTGGAAAAAGTCCCTCTCCAGCTTTATTATAGACACCCTTCAGATATTGGAAGGCTGCTATAAGATCTCCCTGGAGCCTTCTCTTCTCCAGGCTGAACAACCCCAGCTCTCTCAGCCTGTCTTCACAGGAGAGGTGCTCCAGTCTTCTGATCATCTTCATAGCCCTCCTCTAGATTTGCTTCAACAGGTCCGTGTTCTTCTTATGTTGAAGGCTCTGGAGTTGGACACAGGACTCCAGGTAGGCTCTCATGAGAACAGAGCAGAGGGGCAGAATCACCTCCCTTGCCCTGCTGGCCTTGTTTCTTTTGATGCAGCCCAGGATGCATTTGACTTTCTGGGCTGCAAATGCACATTGCTGGTTCATGTTGAAGTTCTTTTCCACCAACACCCCCCACAATCCCAAATTCACGTTGCCAACAAAAATGTTAAATAGTATGGGTTAAATAGGGGTCCTAACCCCTGAGGAACACCACTCATCACTGCTTTCCACTTGAACATTGAGCCATTGACTGCAACTCTTTGAGTGTGGCCATCCAGTCAATTCCTTACACGCTGAGTGGTCCATCTGTCAAATACATGTCTACCCAATGTAGAGACAAGGATGTCATGCGGGACAGTGCCAAATGCTTTGCTCAAGTCCAGGTAGATGACATCTGTTGCTCTCCCCTTATCCGTCGATGCCGTAACATCATTGTTGAAGGCCACCAAATTCATCAGGCATGATTTGCCCCTAGTGAAGCCATGTAGGATGTCACCGATCACCTCCTTATTTTCCATAAGAAAACTCTTCCTCAGGAGAGTTTCTAGGAGGATCTGCTCTATGACCTTGCTGGGCACAAAGGTGAGACTGACCAGCCTGTAGTTTCCCAGGTCCTCCTTTTTTTCCCTTTTCCAGTCTGCGGGAACTTCACCAGACTGTCATGACTTCTCAAATATGGTGGATAGTGGCTTAACAACTTCATCCGCCAGTTCCCTCAGGACCCATGGATGAATCATATCAAGCCCTTCAGACTCCTCAGCTGGTCTCGAACCTGGTCTTCTTCTACAGTGGGCAGTACCACATTCTCCCTTTCCCTGCTTTTGCCTTCTGCAAAGGTTAGAGCACCTACCAGTGAAGACTGAGGCAAAAAACTTGTTGAGTACCTCAGCCTTCTCCTTGTCCTGGGTGACCAGGTCTCCTGTTTCCTTCCTGAGTGGGCCCAAATTTTCCCTAGTCTTCCTTTTATCACTGACATACCTACAGAAGCTTTTCTTGTTGCCATTGATGTCCCTGGCAAGATTTAACTCTATCTGGGCTTTAGCTATCCTAACCTGATCCCTGGCTGCTCGGGCAATTTCTCTGTAGTCCTACCAGGTTACCTGTCCTTGTTTAAGACTCTTCTTTCAAAAAAAACACACACGGTATCAGAAAAATCCTTTCTTTCTTGCTCAGACATAATCCAGATCTGGAGAAGGAAAGACACATGCAACAAAATATTTTTAAACCTACTACAATCACTTTTCAATCAGAGTATCCCAGAAGATTTTAGGAACAAAAAGGTTTTAGAAATAGGTTTCTCCTTCCTTAATAGGCTTTTATTCAGTGACACTTTATTTTATTGATTTCTAGCTTTCAGTAATTTGAATTGTTTTTGCAATGGACCAATATGAAATCTCAGTCCAGACTGCAATTTTATTTTACTCAAGGAAGAGAAATCTAATTGGCAGTTAGACAAGCTTTCAAACCCTGAAGTAAAAGAAAGGCCAGCTAAGCTTTAGGTTCTCAGATAGTGCCCAGCTGTGATTTATTATCCAGAGTTAAACTTCAGCCCAGACTTAGGTAATATTTTACCACTTCAAGAATTTTCAGCTCTACTTAGGTGTTGGAGCTTTTGTTCTTACAGAGGGGGATCTTTGTGCTGAGCCAAGGACACAAATCAGACTTTAAATTCAGAGCATTCTCAGGGCTGCCTATCACTCTGAAAACATTTATTAGCTTTTAATACTAGCAGATAGTTAGCCAAACTGCATTGGCAGAGTTACTTGAGGAAATGCAGCTCTGCTGGACAGCCTGCATAGAAGAAAAATACCAAAAAGTTTGATAAATACAGGTAAAATAAGTAAGCTTAACAGATGAAGCAAGATTCAACAAGTGATCAAAAGTGTGCGTTAGCTCATACCTAAAGGAATGCAATTTAACAATTTGCTATATTTCCTGAAAATGCATGTTCTCATGGTGTGTCCCTTTACTCCCATTAAGGGAGATCAGGGTGCTTTCCTTAAAGACATCATTTTAGCGTAGCAGAAGATGAGAATTTGAATCCAACAGGTAATTTCCCTTGAATCAATTTCTATTTTGTTTTCTTTTTATTTGCTGTTAGATGTTTCCTATACTTTAGCCTTCTTTCATTCTACCCCAAATAATGCTGGTGATAAGGCATTTTCTAAGTTCAGAGAAAAAATACCATTCATAGAGAGGTAAGGAGAAATAGTTCATATAGGCAGGCAAGAAGAAAAGGGAAAGAAAATTATGTGGCTTGACAACAGTAGAATAAATGCAGAAGCAGGGAGAGCAGCCTGATTGATCCATAGCATTTCTTATCTTATAAAATTAAGTTTTTGACAAGAGTACAGAGGGCACAACTCTGAGAGCTGCATAAAAACTTCACATATTTTGAGAAGGAACGTTTACCCAGATGTATAAAAATATGGATATTTAGTTGTTCATACACATTAAAATCTATATATTTAAGTAATTACTGCAGTGTGCTGGTATGTGCAAAAGATAGATACTGAAGGCTGCCCATGCTTTTGCAGAGACACCAGCATCTTCTCTAAGACACATATGTGAGAGTTTAGTATAAGCTGTATTCAAGGCCATTCCAAAGGTTTTGTAAGCGTTTAATGAGACATCGAGGAGTCAACACCAAAGAGGGAAATCTGTGGAACTCAGAGAGCATGCTGAGTACTGTGACCACCTGTAAGCAGTAAACATACGAAGATTGCTTTGTTGCAAAGGATTCTTAAAACGCAAGTTTCAGATGGATTATTAAAAGATCCTTTCCTGAACCAGTCTTCAGCTGAGCTTAAACCTGGCATTTCCTTAGTTTTTGATTTTGTGTTGTGTGCACTTCATTGGACATGACCCTTTATTTTATAAATTACCGGTGTCCAGCAGTGAGAATAACAATCACTTGCTCTAAAAAATGATCTTTTAGAACATGCCAGTCAAACAAGTTAGCCAGCTTGTTACTCTAGTTTTCAGTACAAATTTCAGTGCAGTTTTTTACCAGTCATACCTGTTGCCATTTCTGAACGGTGAAATCTGTCATTGCCTAAGATAACTCTCCTGCATCTTAGTGAGAAGCAAACTTTATGTCCTGAAGAAAGACATTAATAGACTCAATTAATATTAATTAATATGACTTTATAAACTCATAGCTACGATTTTGTTGCATTACTAGAGTCATCATTTTTTCTGTTGCAGGTTTGGCATGACATAGCTACCAGCATTTGCATCATTGTAGAACCAAATATCCTCTTTCTGTGCTTCCTACAGCAGAACACGGTCTGAGAGCGCTTAGTACCCGAATGGGTAACAGCAAAACGGGAGTTGGAAAAAGACACATTTATCACCCCTGTTTCTTAGCTGGCTGCAAACAGAGGTCTTTATCAAAGATCATATTAAATCTCCCTGGGAGACTAAAAGACGGAACTCCCATAGGCCATATACTGAATTTAATACTTTACCAACACAGTTCCTTTGCCTTAATTCAGTAAGGGAAATGATAACCTTTAAAACCATATGAACATCTCCAAGCAGGATGCAAGTTTCTGTTTAAAACAGTGCGCTGTGGCTTGCAAGCCATCACCTGTTTTAAATATCTTCATTTGAAGAGTATGTAAAGAGCCTATTTACATTTACAGAATGCTCTATAATTTTGCAAGCCATAAAAGCAGTTTTATTTGAAGGACAGGTTTGCATCGTTTCTTGCTAGGAATAATTCTTACTTGAATATTTGGGCAGTCTTTTGTGTCATCAGAGGTTTGGGGAAAATAGTTAGTTTGGAGAAATATGATAACAGCAAATGGATATATTTTTTCCTATGTAGGAGTGCTGACCAAGCTTTAGCTCAGTAAGAATAGCTAAATAAAATTTAGATACTGCAAGTTATGCACAAGTGGTTCACTGCCAACACAGAGATAGAGAAAACGTTTTTTACCACAATATGAATTCAAAAAATCTGATCTAAAATAATGATAAAATCAGAAATTCAATCCTTCAGGTAACTTGCAGGAAAGAAGTGTGACTTCACACAAATCTGCAATTAAAGAGAGAATTAAAGAGAGAAGCCGTTCTTTTTGATGTCATTTCTGTTTCATCAGATTTGTCAGTTTCCAAAGATAAGGAGGGACAGACATGATCTCTTAATACTCCCGGATGATATACCTGAAAAGGCAAGCAGAAAATGAGTCACTAAGCATTGTCATTTGAGCATCATTTAGGCTGGAGTTTAAATGATGAATCCACAAGGTCATAAAATAATCTGGAAAAATGTTTATAAACATTCAGGACACAACTTATCTTTGAAACAAAATCATTGATGCAACTGATTTCCAAAACACTAATGATACCCTCAAAATCGACATGGGAAGGCTGTAATTTTCCCAGAAAGCTTACTAAAATGAATAGATATAATTATTTTCATTTCAGCGGCTCTTTTAGTTTAATATTGGACCATAAAAAAATTGCAAAATATAACGGTTTTTAAAAAGCCTGGGTTTGGTTTAGCTTTCTGCTAGAGATTGTGATCAGGGACAAAAGTATTCAGGAATAAAAAATGAGCTTGCAGATGGTGTGGTGACTTGGAAATTACCTGAGCATGATATATAAATATATATATTGATAATATATATTGATCTGCTATAAGTAAAAATATTTAGATCCAAAATTCTAGGCGAATTTTCTTGTGCTCACATGTTTTATGATAAATCTCACAGAATGACAGACACACATAATCCTTTTCTTCTGTGTACCATCCCAGAAATTCCAAGTTCTATTTTCTGTTTAGGGCTAGATTCTGATACTCTAATTCCTAACAAATAATTATATATTTCATGCATATCTCTCCCACCTACAAAAACCTATGATATTTAAATCAAGACTGGACTGAGACACATAATATAGGTGTTACATATTTGAACAGCAGTGGAAAAAGCACCAGGAAGCATCTACCATCTTTCTACATGACAAGACAGAATAAGCAGTAGAATCAGAATAAGACCCAAATCCTCACCATAAAAGCCCTGATGCAAACAGTAAATAAATATCTACAGCTGCACGTGTCTATACTTGAAGGCAACTTGGAAAGAAAAATATTTTCCTTTGTACAAAACTACCCAGAGAAACACTGCTGCAATCTCAGAACTCAATTACTGTAATCATTTTATGATTGATTGTTGGTGAGGGTGGTCCACTGAGTTAGGGTGAGTTCCAAAGACAGCAATACGATTACACAGTTTTGCATTTTTACAGTTAAATTCAGCTTGGTTCTTGTACTTCACATTTGACACCTATTCAATTTAAATTGCTATTTTTGATTGTAAGAATTATGGAATATTTTGGCTAGACCTTTTTTGTGTCTCCACCCAATGCTCTTGTATCAACATCTAAACACCCATCACGTAAAGTCCATGCTTGGTGAACTTACCATTTTGGAAAGAGACGTCTCCTGAAATAAAAAAAATTTCATCTTGCCCTACTTCTAAAGAATATACAACGTGATTTTTCCATCTTAACACCTCATAAATTTTATAGTCTGATTGCCTTTTCCTTATTCCTTTACAATTTTGATAATTTTAGAGAGTTATTTAACAAATAATTTTGTATTTTGTTTTTGTTATTCACCATCTCAAATACAATTACCCTGTTAAGAGGGAGAAATATTAGTTCAGGTGTGGCTGGCTTATACTACTGTTCATATTCAGAAGGTGAGAGTTTAACAACAAATTGTTTTGAAAAGAAAAAAAAATCCTGTAAAAGCAGCAGTCTTTTCAAGAGTAGCATATCTTTCTCCATTAAACCATGTCGTCTTATCTCAAGTATATTTCCGAGTTTGCCACTTTCCATTCTTGTTCTGGTGTCACTAAATTAACCTTCTATACACAGTATGATCTCAAAATCAAACAATTGTTAAGACCTTGAAGGTAAAAATTTGAAGAAGGCATATGTCTTCAGAGAATTACTTCTCTGAATGAAGTTGTCTTCCTTTTTTTTCCTTTCAAAGAAATGGAAAAAGTACATTGTAAAAATACCAAGCTTCAGGATAGCTGGGCAGCCTGTCATTGTGACATTGCAGAACTCAGGTGCTCAGCTATCATGGAAAACAGATTGTTCTTTCATTAGCAGAAGTGTCATGTTTAGGACTGAGTTCATTTTCACTAGTACTTTGAGTTAGCTTAACAGCTATTAGTCTTGTTTTTACATCTTTGCCTTGTGACGGGGTATAAAAATGAAGAATTAGTCCCTGGAGTTTTGTTTGTGCCCTCCAGCATCCCTCTGCAGCTACTAGCTACTGTAGCAATCAACTTAAGGAATGACTGTATAAATCTCGTAATAATTTAAAACTAAATGTTTTATTTATGATAGAAATTCAAAATTTGCCCATTGCAGCAGTATCTCTTAGTCTTTAATGCAGTCATCCTCATATTACTTTGGCAAATAGGGTACTATTAGGAAAGCCCTATAAAGGGATAGGCAATGGTTGAGTGGCAGTACTATACCTGATATAAAAAAAAAAAAATTTATTGCTAAAATTAGCTAAAAAACAAAAAGAAAAAGAGAAAACAACTCCATCTCCTAAAGTAACTTAAAGAATATAGAGGAATTAGTTCTCAAGACAGTTTGAGGTGACACAGATTGGTCACTTTTTTTTGGCTTTTATTTTTATTTGAAGTTTGGATCTCCAGGAACTCTTTGCCAGAACTGACAGTTTTGGGCTTGCATCAGTTTGATTTCCATCACTATTTCATTCCTGTTCCCTTCCACTCTGTAATAGGAACTTCAACACAACCTGTTGTGGGGGAATTTAGCATGGGATAATCACAAGAACAGAACCTCATCACTCAGTGTGACACAATCTAAAATGTATCTGCTTAGCACAATTGGAATAGCATGTGGATAGTGATTTCTGCTCTCAGATTTCTGTCTTTGGACACTCACACATTTCATACTCATGCCTGCCAAGGCCACAGAATCTCCAGTCCAGTTCAAACGGTCATCTTGGACCCAAGGGGACAGGACACTCGCTCCCACTACTTGACATGCTTGAGTCCTCGCTGGTGGTCCAGCTCCTAGCTGTAGCAGTGCCACCTTGGGCTTTGATTTCTACACAGCGTTGGATTCTTCGGTACAGAGCTCCCCACGGGTAGACTATTGTTTTCACTCTTTATTGCCTCTAGATTAGGTTGTCAGCACAAGCCACCAATGGCTTTGCTAATTACATAGTCCTGAGACACTTTGTTTTCCTCCTTATCTCAAAGCAAGATAGTGACCTGTCACTATTAAGGCACAAAGGCTTTGTGCAGAAAGAAAGAAGTGTGCAACAACAAATTCAGAAGGACTTAGGGCAACATTAGCTAAGCTTCGTTAAACCAAAGCATGCTTTATCCCACTTACCACATATTCTGCCATTATAGTAGGCTGTAAACACAGAGGCTGCTGCCTACAACAGTCTAATTTTTCAGTAACCTGGCGTATGTTATTAATTTTGTGCTACTAATGTTATTAATTGTATTAATCTTAGGTCTTGTGCAATAATGTAGTGTCACGGTGCACATTCTTATGAAATCAAGAGGCTATTTCACTATA
This sequence comes from Limnodromus scolopaceus, assembly GCA_028565335.1. Lineage (NCBI taxonomy): Eukaryota > Metazoa > Chordata > Aves > Charadriiformes > Scolopacidae > Limnodromus > Limnodromus scolopaceus. The sequence continues at coordinate 5,204,037 of JAOXNO010000004.1, forward strand.
CAATTACGTGTACCAGTATGTGAAACATTGGCATTATGTTAGGACCTGGGAACAAAAGCTAGCGTATGGACAGATGATATTGCTGATATGCCTCTCTGAGGTCAGTCCACGCTGGTTTATCATCTCATTGATAGTATGTCCATCCTTTACTCCCTCATGGATTTTCATTTGTTAGACAGAGGTAAGAGATTACATGATTCGATCCGTTAGTTCATTTTCTAGTGCCTCCTGTGTTTGTAATGACCTGAACAGTGCCTTGAAGTTCGGTAACCATTTTGTTCTTCCTGCATACAGGTATTGTGTTTTATATGTTGTGAAACTAATTTCAAAGCCATGCTCTGAAAAATGTCTGCAGTTGCCCAAAATGGTGGATAATTTTCTTTGTGAGATTATATAGTTCAAAACTGAAATAATAATTGGGAAACAGAAAATGAGAAAATACTGAGTGTTTTTCACCTTGGCACTTCCAGCTAAATGTAATTGTCATTTTGGGTCAATAAATCCAGAAAACAGGGTTGAACAAATGTTATTTTAAAGCTGTATTATTAGTCTGTTTCAAACATGGGGCTATACGTTGTCACATGCTTACTCAGAGGTAAGGAAAAACAGGAGAGGAGCTCTGACAGGAGAGACAAGATTCATGGCAGTAACCATGTGTATGGAAGGCTGTACATAGACTAATAATTTTAAAATTCTGCAATTTCTTTAAATGTTTGCTTCATATCTTTTTCTGAAACATCATAGATTTTGAAAGCTGATGCATAGCCAGTGAGATAAAGAAAAAACTATGTAACACATTTGTATAAATTGCAAACCAAACAAAAAAATAATTCTGCCTACATAAAAAGGGGACATACAATTAATGACTTAATTTAAATACTATCATTCAAAGAAGGCATACTCAAGGGTAGTGAAGGCACAAGTTTAGAATAAGTTCTCTTTAAAAGGAGATTTCAATGCACAAATTTGCTATTGATGCTACACTATGATTGAATATTAGCAGTGCAGTATTAAAAAACTACCAAAAGGTCTCAAAAGTGCTATCATGCCTCCTGGTGAATACTTATCTTTCAATTTTGGCCCTCTTTCAGATAGACATCTAGTAAACCGATCACAATATTGACTGCTATGGTTAAGGCAGAAGCTTGTAGAACTTTTGAGGAAGAAAAGAAGGCTTATGGGTCTTCGTGCCCTGTGATACGCACAGGGGATGACACACACAGCAACAGCAGACTTTTTTTCCCCTGCATTTTGTCATCCTTGAATCCCTACAGTGAGTCATCAGCACGTGTCGTATCTTTTTCTTCACCTGGGCACCTCCATTCCAGTATTTGGTCCATTTCCAAAAAACACACAACTCACCTCTTGAAGCTGAAGGTTACTTTTGCAAAAAAAAAAATAAAAAATCCATTTATATATTGAGATCTTAAGTCCATAGTAAAAGTCTGGTCACAAGAAGGGGAAGAATCTAATTTTAATACTCAGGTTGGCTGAAGTATGATCCACATTCCTGAGAAGTTAGAGTATTGCCTTGCAGCCCAAAGAAAAATCTATGACACTGTAATAGAGAAAGGCCTGTACTCATCCTCATGCCTACCACAGAAATATGGCACGAGAACTCAAGCTGCAGCCAGTCCTGAGGTTTGGGTTTGGAGGAGGGTCAGATCACGGCATCCTCCATTGCTCCTGTTTCAATACCCCTAGTCCCAGGGGCCGCAATCACCTAAGGGGCTACAAGCAGTGACTTTAGCCAGGTTATGCTGTTTAAGGAAACACTTTTTGCAGCCAACTTACTTCTGCCTCCAGCTGTAATGGGATAAGGGAATTGAAATAGAATTTAAAAGAAGCTGATCCCAAATATTCTGCTTTATTTTAATATTACGGTTCATTGAAAGAGGCAGAAAACTTCAATTTACTCTAATCCTCTCTACCATGCATTTCTGTCAACATCCCTTCCCCCCAAAATTAAAGATTTTTTTTTTTTCATTATTTACAAGTGCAATGGAATGCACATTGTAATAACCAATTTATTTGTTACAGAGTTGAGTTGAAAAGCTGTTTCCATTTATACAGATAGGAACAGAACTAGCCTGTAACTTTTACAGAACAATCTGGTGTATAGAAATGTTAATACTGTAAATATTTTGCTACAGGAAACACACAAATCAAAACTGTGGAGTTCCAAAAGATAAGAAAGGCCCTTCAGTGTTTCAAGGTAGTTGTTGCAAATCTGTGTGGTCACTTTTTGATACAGGACTAAAAACCGCATTAAAATGAAAGATGGTAATGAAACATTAGTTTCTTAGAATCAAAAATTAAAAGCATATTTTCACTGTCATTATAAAATATTTCTTCTCTCCTGCACAGTGCAGCATTACTGAGTATGCACTTTCAAAATTTGAATGTCATGAATGCAGACTGAGGTGATACTTTTGACAGGATAAAAATGTTTCAGCCCATTTAAAATTGGTTAGCGTGTGTATGAGTGCAGAGATACAAATCCATACTTTAGGATACAAGCAGAAAGTGTTTCTGTAAAGTGCAAATTTCTTAAGTTCAAAGCCTTGTCCAGCTGGATTATCCAAGAACAGCTTTTTTTCCTCATCACTGTGTACCATGTTTTATTCAAATCACACTTGCACAGAACTTTCACAGTATTCCCTTATTGTCTAAGATAATTTACTTTCTGCTTGATCTTGAATAACTGGCCAGAGCTGGTTTTGTTCATCTGTGAAAGAGAAGGTATTACATCAATGCTAAAAATGCTTATGGAGTGGAAACACTGTGGGAATACCATTAAAAGGTATACATGCATGAGAGTATTAGTACTTTAATTATAAGCTGCTGAAGCAACCCACGTGAGCTTTTGAGGTTTTTTGAGCAAGGGTAAGGTGAAAAAAAAAAAAGAAAGAAACAACTTATTTGTTTCCCTCTAACTTTAGAATTCTGAACAAGATGCTTGTCTTGGAAAAGTCTTGGAACAAGATTATTCATAAGCAATATTCCTCCAGGCATGCGTAAATGGTCTTCAGTTACAAGATACATAATTCCACTTTAGTGCTGTATGTGAATTCATTACCAGGAATGTTAAGTACGTATGCATTCAAGCAAACCGTATATGACACTAATGCAGCACATTAGGAACCAACATTTCTCTAAGATCCCTTTTAAGGAAAGCGGATCTCACAAACATTGTCCTGTCTCAAGGGTAGTAAAAGATGACAGCTTGGAAGCAAAATCAGAATCTCACAATAGCAGAATAGGTTTTGAGTGACAGAGTGGTTGCACTTCTGCTGAATTAGACGTGCAAAATAAACCCCAGATAAGACAACTTGAGAACTACAGGAGTTTGCCATAGAGGACTGTATTGTTGTCATATCCTATGGGAAGCTGTTGGATGGGAGAGGGAGTACAAGAGAGTAAGAAACATAACCCTGCAGTCAGGCTTCCAATTAATCCAACTAAAGCTTGTCTTGCAGTTAGTTGTGTTCCCTGTACTATCCTTGTGGATTGAAAAATGGTTTTAGTTCTGTCTTTACAGAACATTTAGTGAACTGGTCTTGTAGGACAAGTGATGTTTGCATTTGTTGTTCCAATAATGGCCCTACTGAATTTAGTAGGACTATGCTAATAGCAAACCTTGATCCATACACAGGTAAGAAGGCAGAAGCCTTGCCTTCATCCATGTCTGTATACATATCTCTGTACTTTTGGGGAAATAATGCTTGCAAGCTTGCAAGGAAAGAACATGACTTTACTCCTCAGTCACTCTAGAGCTTTCTTTCAATGGTCCAAGAAAAAAGCCCTTCCACTTTTGTACAGTTATATTAAAATCTCAGCCGCAATCTGGCCTTGCTTAGTATAAGAATAGGGAATTTTCGCTGCTGATTTTCCTCTAAATCCACAGGCCTTCCACTGAGTTCACCCCTACAGTTAAATTCTAGAAGATACTGGGCAAGAGAAATAGTCTCAGCAAGCATCCCAAATGAAATACGTCTGAGCTCAACGTGCATCTCACTCACATTATGCCTTATGCTTTGATGCAGGTTTGTCTAACCAGAGTGTGTGCAAGCAAATTCACACACACACACGCACACGCTGTGATAAGGCCTCCTACCCTTCCAAGAGCTGTGAAAAGATGTAGGTTACTTATCCTATTTTTATTCATTGATCCATCCATCCTTGAAGCAAAAGACATATTTCATAGCTTCAGCCACAAGGACCTCCAGCCTCACTGAGGAATTTTCTGAGCCATTGACTCTAATTTCCATATTCTGGGAGAAGAGTAGAATGCATTAGATTAATATCTGAACTCAGTAAAGCATTTGATACTGTAGCTCACAAGAATTATTCATTAAAATAATCTATCTTGGCTTGGTATGACCCTTTGGAGAAATTTGTACTTAAAATGGATAAATGTAAATGTCTATGAGGATGTAGTTGATCTAGGGAGCAATCAGGTCAACCCCAGACCTCACAATGAAAATAAAATTAATGTCACTTATGTAGTCCCTTATCCTACTCAAGGGATGAAACACATAAGTTTAGAGTCAGTACAGTGTTTGAAAAGTGCTTTGAAAGGATATTTTGGCTGACATTCTGGTTTTTAATAGTAACAGCTTTAGGCTTACTTGCATATAAATACGAGCTTGCTTATTTTCCCTAGGAGGCCTTTGGGTGCATTTGATCAGTTAAAAGAACTTTTTATAAACCGTTAACAACACTCTGCAACAATTGGAAACACTCACTCAATGGCAAGTAATGAAATTAAAGCCGCCACGGTGCCACCGGTGAAAAGCAAATGCCACCCACACCTGTATATAAGACTTTCTTCCCTCATTATCATTTCAGAAATACCAGAGTGATGGGCACCCATGAAGCGCTTAGGTAAAATACAAATGCCACCGAGCCCTAAAAAGGGGGGAGAAGATTTGTTATAACCAGTTCTGAGAATGAAGCTTCTGTCGTCTCCTGAGGTGGTGTGGAAGAAGAGTGAGTGGCAGGTCATTTGATTCAGGGAGGTCACCCGGGAAATGTTATTGCGTGTCACGCAGTAAGAGCAGTCCTGGAGGATGCCTGACTGCTGACGTGGGCTGTGGTATTTGGGCTGGGGCTGGAAACCAGGAACTTTCAGAACCGGTCACCCGCTGCCAGGGGAATTGCTGCCAACTGGGAAATCGTATCAGAAATTAGATCATTTTTGTCACTCACTAGTGCAGAAAGGAAAAGAATAAACTTAGACGCTAGGTTTTTTTTCAAACGCTCAAGTAGAAAGGTGAAATGATGACCATTCAGAATGGTTTCATTTACTTAATTTATAACAAGTTGCTTGCTCTTGATTTATATGCAACTATAGAGATGTATAGAAAGGCATTCGTACCCATTAGTTTTACCATTTTCAGCAGTTTCTGATTTCCAAGAATTTCCTATTTCAAGAATTTCCTATTTCCCAAATCTTTATAGCACAACTCCTGCTAACATAAGCTGGGGAATTCTGAACTTGAAGCTTCTTAAAAAGAAGACTAAGCATGAATTTGCCTTTTCTGCCTTTTGCAGGCAAGTTTGATGCTTTCTAGCCTTCCTATATGTTTTAGTGACTGAGATAAATTTTGTGTAGCTTATGCCTTGAATATGATAAGAGCTATTGATTTAATGAGAAGTTCAACTTGCTGTAGCTAAAGTGCTTTGCTCATTTTTTGTGTGTGCCATGATGAAGTACAGCATCAGGGTCACTAAACTGTATCTTTATACTCTAATTACATGCCTGCATGTGCGATTGACTAAAAAATAGAAAATTTTGACATCATAGAAAACAAAGAACTTAAAAAAAACTATACTTGCCAGATTTTCTGATAGTTGCCTTATTCCCCCTGCAGCAAAACTGTATGCAACTCTGACAGGGAAGATACAAGGTTAATGGAGATGCTGACATTTAATGCTAGTAGTAAACATTTCAGCATGCAGAAAGCTAATTAATTACAGCTTAAGCAGTGAGAAATTACAAAGCTTGTCTTTAGAGCTTGTGGCTTCTCGGATGGTATTTGTAGAGGTGATGTGTACACAAAAGGATTTCTATACAGCTGTATTTTCTTTACTGTAATCTCTGCAGACACTATTGTGCTGAACTTTCTGAAGGCTAGTATCTCACAGAACACAATTAAAAGTGGTCATTCAGAAACACTTCCTCAGCTATAATACTCTTTTTTTTACCCTCTAATGCAACCTTTTAATAACTTTCAGCTGAAAATACTGAGTACCTCATGTTTACTAAATCACCTGTAGGTATTGTCTCCCCACAAAACCAGCTCATAAAGGAGTAAGAAAAAGAATATTATTTCAAGTAGCAGTTAATGGGAACGGAGCAGTCCCTTGTACTTCTCAGGAGGAGTGATGTGGTATAATGCAAGTTTCTTATTCTTTTAAATAGTAAGTCTTTTTAGAAGTTTCTGTAGGTTTTTGCTGTGAGTGGTATGTATGATAATATTTTGTAAGACCTGCTGTGTTAAGTCATTTCACAATTAGGAAATCACACATTTATAAATTCCATTACACTCAAATAATACATTCTTTATAAAATTTGAGTGTAAATAATTTTTACCACAAATCAATTATTATTATGGTTTATTAATAATAATTATTATTAATTCTGACTATGGGCTATTTTAATCCATAATGTCACGGTAACAAAGATGAGTAAACTAGGAATTTAGAACATTAAATGTATTAGGTGTTTTCTTAAAAATTATGACAAACTCATCAGAGAGTTCTGATTTTAAAATTTTGCTTTCCTTATTGCTAGAACTAAAGGAAGCATGTAGTCTCCTGCTCTGCTTCCATCTCTCAGGCCCATGTAACTGAAGTCATGAATTAGAAAAAAATAATTATGTCCTTGTGCCTCTTTGGCTTGACTTTGAGAGCTTTTTTCATTTGGCACTGCAGCTGGGAGAAGACAAATCTGCATGAATTTTTGCATTGCAATGAGTGCTGGAAGAGAGAAAAAAGGAGTTCGAAAATAAAGTGTTTGTCAATTCAAAGGTGAAATAAACCTGCTTATCCAATCTTAAGATTTTTTCATTCTCTGTTGTAGATTTTGGTAGGAGAAACATTACTTGTCATGTTAGCGCTTTGAAGCTGAGCGTTCTCCACTCTGTATTGAACCAATGGAAATTGTCAACACTTAGAATTTCATGAGCTTGGCTTCCCCCCCAGCTTCCATCCCTATAGCAGTCTATTCAAGAAAAAGGACACAAAGGTTAAATGATAACAGAGAGTGCCAATAAAAAAGTTGGATGAGCAAAGCAAGGATGTTGTGTGGTTACCATATCTGAGAACCAGGCAACTCAATAAAGGTCCTGAAATACAATGCAAGAAAACATGAATAAGGGGCACTAAAAATTCTTCTAGATAAGAAAGGAGTGTATAAAAAAACAGGAAGGACTAGGAAAGCCAGGAACTTTATGGTTCTCTTAAACACTCAGTGTTAAACTCTCATTATAAAATTTTGGAGGTTCTTGTGTTGTGGTGGGTTGACCTTAGGCAGCTTACAGCTCCCACCCAGCTGCTCTTGCACACTCCCTCCTCAAGAAGACAGAGGGTGAGAATATCATTAAAAAGCTTGTGGTTTGAGATAAAGAGAGGGAGACCACCTACTAACTACCATCATAGGCAAAACAGGGAAAAATAATTTAATTTATTACCAATGAAAATAGAGTAGGAAAGATAAAAACTGAACCACCTTTGCCTCGATGCCCCTTTTGCCAGATTTAACTTTCTTCCTTCACTCCCACCTCCTATGATTCCCCCATACCAGAGAGGTGCAGGAATGATGAGGAACGGGTGACTGTGGTCAGTGCATAACAGCTCCTCTCTGCTGCTCCTTCCTCCTCACACTTTTCCACCACTTCACCACGGGTCCTTCCCACGGGCTGCAGTGTGGGTATCTGCTCCAGCTTGGTCTCCCCCATGGGCTTCAGGGAAATACCTGCTCCACTGTGGTCTCTCCAGGCAAGTCTCTGCTCAGGCAGCTGGAGCTTCTCCTCCACTCCTCATCTGACCTTGGTGTCTGCAGGGCTGTTTCTCACACTTTTGGCCTCACTCCGCCATGCAATGTTTTGCCTTTTTAAAAATGTGGTTTCCCAGAAGAGCTACCAGCATTGCTGATGGCCTCAGCTATGGCTGCAGTGAGTCGATTCCAGAGCCAGCTGGAACCACTGGGACCCGCTGGCCCAGCACAGGGCAGCTCTTGGTCTCCTCTCATAGAAGCCACCCCTGCAGACCCTCCTCCCTGCTGCCAACGTGTGTGAGTGTTTAATGATCTCTCAAAGGAGAGGGGACAAAAGGTTTCTGTGAGACAGGTCTCTGAGAATATTTTATTCTTTTGTTTAAAAAATCGCAAATCATCCTTGTGTGTGGTCTGTTCTATTCCCTTTTTTACTCCTTTCTCTCATTATCAAAGACCTGGCCCCCACCTCCCTCTCAAAACTCCCAAACCAGCAAACAATCCCTTTCCTTCCATCCCTCAAAAATTCTTGAGCTGACAACAGCACAGAGAGGGATATAGCTGGTCTTTACCTCTGGGGAAACAGGAATGGGACACAACAGATATAATTCTTCAGCTTCAGGTAAAATAAATCTGGAAGTCTAGAAAAAACTTGGTATATGTACCTGGATTCAGTCTTGGCTTCCCAATAGTAGGTGCCCCAAATGACCAACTCCAACCTTGAGTTAGAATTTTGGTTGCACGAGACAGAAAATTTAGATGGGGAGCTAATATAGACAAGACTGAGGCTTGAGCTCACATAAAGATGTTGTGAGAAAATTTTGGTCCAGGTACCTGGCCTGGTGATTATCTTGTAGCTTTCTTCTATTCCTCAAACAGTTATGTCGTTTCTCTTCCTATCTATTTCCATGTGGAGTTATAAATCTTTTATCTTACTTCTTGCTTGTAGGATAAATTTCCTTCCTGTGCATTTTTATTCATACAGGCTCCCATTTGATCCTTCTATAAGATTCTCTCCTCCTTTTCACGTACTCAAAAATCATAGCTAGCAATTTCCATACGCATGAAATTATGCAGCTGCTTAACACTCCTGTCTTTCTTGTTGTGTTTATTCTCCTTCCTAGTATAATCCCAGTGACGGGACTTATGATACTGGAGTCTCTTAAATCATCAGTCTTAACGCAAACCACAAAGTCTTCTTCTGTTTTGTCACCTTCAGCCACAGCTCAGACCATCTGCAGTCTGAGCTACATGCCAAGCGTGCCTTCCCACAGCCATGAACAATTCTGTCTTCTCACAATAGTGGCTGTAGCTAACGTGTCTGATGGAAAGCAAGCATGTTTTACGCTGCGTTTGGAGCATCCATGTGACCATAGAATTTCCAACTGCCACCTGAAAAAACACCTAACAAACTGCAAAAATTATCCTCACTGCCTCTGAGGTATGCCGTATACATGCCTGGAAAATCATTTTAAAACACATCCAGTATGACCTACTGATTGCTTCTAATTTTCTTGCTGTCACAAACACTTCATTCGGCCATCCTCCATTCAGTTGGTTTAAAAAATGGAAATGTGCTTTCAGATAAATAAAGATGCAATATCACAGTCCACCCCCTTCCTCCTCCCCTTCTTTTTTTGCCTTTTGAGAGGAAGCTGATGTCTGATTTGTCAAGGTCGCATACTGGAATATACGTAATGCAGGTGCTGGAAGTTGTCTAGCAGGTTGGAAACATTTATTTCTCTCACAAACAAATTGTTCATTTAGTCCTCAGACTGTTTAGATCTCTGGCTCCTGACATTTCCAAATGACAGTAGGGAAAATGAATGTAGTAAGTGAAGTGGAGTACTGAGTGCTGTTTCATGTACTGCTCCAACAAAGAAGAGAATAAATCCCTTTTCTACAATATGAGATTAGTAAAGCACAGAAAAAAAATCATGGGGGTGGAAAAATACCAAATAACATAAAAACAACAGATCAGTTCCTGAAATATGATTAGTTTGAAGTGTTTCAGGAAGAGGTCCTATCTTCTGAACTAAATTTGATAGTACTGTACACTTCCTCCAGTGTTAAGAGAAGGTTGATGCACATCCAAAAGGGACAAGCTATTTTAAAGGACACAAAGAAAAACCATGAGTTGAAGAGGACTGGCTTCAACTCTACTGTAGAAAATATGAAAGAAAAATTTGACAAAAATGTGTGTCTATTCCACCAGAAGTACCAACCTTCCATTAAAAAACCGAAAAAACCCAAACACTACAGTCTTCGTAATTAAAAAATTACTTGGATGAGGAAAGGAAAAAAAGATCATGGGAGAAAGATTCTCCACTAGCTGTAATACTTATTAATTTTATTTTTCAAATAAATCATTTATTTTAAAAGGTACCTGTCACACATCCAGCTTTACCCTGTGTAACCAACCCCATGGGCTTCAGAGTATCTGCTTCTGTGAATCAGTGGCGTAGTTACCTGTTGCAAAGAAAAAAGGGTTTCATGAGATTTAAATCAAATTGGAATCGAAACATTTTATCGATGCTAAACAATTAACTGTTAGGATACATTCAGGATCAATTTTGGTAATACAGTGGATAAATCACAGTGCTAGATGCCTGCAAGCGGTAAATATATGCCTTTAATTTACAGGTATACTTCTACAACCGATGGCAAGAGCTCTATTCTGACACAAACACGTCCCTGTCCCTCGAGATCCCCAGGAGTCACAGCAGCATGACCAAGGAGTGTCCCTGGGTGCTGTCCCTGTAGTGTCACCCTACAAGCCGGGTGCTTGTATGGTGGTTATGATGCTGGTAGCTCAACATCTGGTTACTGCTTAACCTGGCTGACAGCTGTCTTACTCTTGACCATCAACAGTTTTGGGGTAAAGGTCCTCTCAGGGGGTCCATTTCCACAGTTTACACGTATATTTCTCTCTGTCTATTTTTGCCTGCAGCAGTTTTATCCTCACCTTGGGAATGGTGGAAGTTCATGTCAGTGGAAAGACAGACGGGAAGAAGGAGAAAAATGTGAAATAGCATATATAGAAAAGAATGAGTGCTTGGGAGGAACGTGGACCCAAAACAATAAATAGTGATGTTGCTATTGTTGGATCTGGAGAATAAGAACAAGCCCACCCAATAAAAAAAAAATAGTAGTCAAGACAGCAAACCAGAAAACAGAGAAATCTTAGTAAATAATCTTTAATTTTTTAAATTAAATATAAGTAAGCTTTATAATAGAAAATATGTAAAGGTTTTGGGAAAAATGAGCAAACAAGGGGAGAAATCCTGTGTGATTATATGTATGAAGGGTCAGAGAAATAACATTTTTTAAATCATCCTTTAATACCAGATTTAATCAGGCCTGAGGGGTTGTTTTTCTTAAAAACAAACTTAAAATAATGCATTTGTGGTAAAATTTGGTATAGTTGCTACAGTAAACACAGATTAATCAAAGCTTTCATATTCTGTTCTTTCTACGTATAGAAGAAAAAAAATGCCCCTGCTATTCAAACTTCAAAAAAGCTCAAAATAATAACTCTTTCTATTTCTGTTTGATGCTTGCTTTTAAGTCTCTCTAGATTTTTTTTTTCAGTTTGTAAAACCTGTAACACCTTTCACACAGTTGACTAATTATTTGTAGCGCTAAGCTGCTATAAATCTTGTAAAAGGACTGAGGAATTCATGCACCTGGGAAAACAGAGTAGTAATCAGAGAAAAAGTAACCTTGTATGCAATCTGTTCAGTTTATAAAGCAATTTCAGTGTTTTACTTTAAAAAGCAGAGAAAGCTTAAATTATGGTATTTTCTAAATATGATAAAACATAAGTTTTAAGTTTAGCTTCTTCATGAAAAAATACCCAAACAGATAAATATCAGAAGGTACTATTTTCCGAACACTTTAATTAATGTCGTTAATGACACAAGTGGTTTCTTCAGGAAAAATCTGAAACTTTTTCAATGATATCTCAGTCTACTGAAATTCTGGGGGAACTCTGGGTAGGTATAACTGGTGGGCTTCCAGACGAAGAGGAGATTCCTTTCCTCCCTGCCGGCCCATCCGCTGGCTGAGCACCTATTCCAGGGCTGCAGATGCACACACGTGCACATTCAACACAGTATGGGGACATCCAGTCATGCAGATCCCACACAAGCTCCTTCTTTAGCCCCTTCCCACCAGTTCCCCATGTTGGTTTTTTCCTCCAACTACTGTAGTCTGTCATTCTCTGCTCTGGGCTCCTCACAAATAAATCATTTGCTCCTGGTTAATTTTTCCCCATAGAAGTTATTTTTTTCTACATCAGTATACAGATTCGGTATTTCTGATAGCATTTCCTAGGCAATCTTGATGTTGCTCATATCATTCCCTAGGTGATGGTGGCCTTTCAGATTGTCTTCCCAAAAGTTCCCCAGTGTTCCCCTCTAAATATTTGTAAAATGTGGCTTGCTTTCACATAAACTGCATTAAACACCTGTAAAATCTGGCCATTCCTAACAACACTATCTGCAACTTTTGTTGTTGTCTCACTGTGTTATTTGTTACATCCAGAACTTTCTTGTTTCATGCCTGGTAGTTTCGCAGGGTCTATCCAGTTACCCACATCTCAGGTCATCTACCTATGTACCTTAACGCTACATATCTAATTCTCTGGACTTTTTTAATATCTCAAGTTAAAAGACCCATAAAACTAGAAGAAAAATGGAGCATTAAAATCTTTTTCTTCTCTATTGCATACTGCTGCGCTTATCGGATAATATTTTGATAAGTCCAATTTTATTTTCATCTTTGTTACAGTATGTTTAAATCTTCCTGACTACACATCAGAAATTTTAGTGCCACTTTTTACCTATTAGCAAGAAGACATTATGAGTGATTTCACAGGAACAATACACTGAAATCAAGTAACTGCTTTTCATTCAAACTCTAAATGTAAGTCTTTCTTCCTGTTCAAAAATATTTCCAAAGTCTCTCTGCTTTACTTGTTTATCATGTTTTTTCTGTAATCCACTGCTAAGTTAGCTCTTCATAGCTCTAACTATATATGACGACACACATATTTCCGTTCCCCTCACCCCTTGCACTCTACTAAACTTCAGTACAGACTGCTAGGACAGGAGGCTGACAAAAATGTGTCCCTGAAGGATATAAACCAAAAGTAACTGCCTTTTGCTTCAGAAAAATCCATGAAGTCAGAAAAATGTTGATCATGTTATATCTGATTTCCATCAGTAGCTATATACAATAAATAGATGACAAATTTAAAACTGAAAAAATCCTTCTGCTTGTTCTATATATCCTGATTTACATGACAATAATAGCAAAGCACTTTATTAGGGCATGCAGCTAAATGTGATATCCCAGTGATTCTACAAAAAACACATGCTTTGGGAAGAGCAGAAAAAGCTGGATACACTGTCTCCCTGGACTTTGTTCTGTCGCATCAAGGATCAAGAGTTAATGACCTCAAAATGCCCAAACATCTGATGAAAAAGACTCAAATGTACAATCAGTAACCTCACACAGATTGTACAATCAACAGTTTGAAAACCAGAAATCTAACCCAGCCCAGAAAGGCAAAGGCTTTGTGCTTCTTGGCACTGAATTCCCAGTAGGACAGCCTTGGATTAATGAGTTTACCAGGGCTTGCAGTTTGCTACCTTTCAGCTGCAGTTATTGAGTCATTATCTTTCAAAAAGTTCTCCATCATCTCAGCAAACTATAGATACCGTTTCTTTGACCTAATAGAAATCTGTGTATACTTATCATCTGATCAAGAATAGGTGCTGAGCCAGGAGTTTAATGCAGTCCCGTGCTGTCACCTCAGTCCAGCGTGCAGAGAACCTCAGCTGGAGACATCCCAGGCACCTTCACCTTGACACTGGTGCAGACTGCCAGGGACACAGATTAGTCTCTCTTGGTATTAAAATACACCTGACATGGCATAGGTACTGATCCAAGGAGGTTTTGCCATGAGCTGGAGGATGTAACCAGTAACTTTGCAAACACCTAGTACTGTCATATGTGAACTTCAGAAATATTCAACTGCTGCAGCAGCTTTTGCCTTGAATTTTGCCCAGCAAGCCAATGAAACCGGAATACCGGTCTCCTGGCAGCCTGTTTCCTTAGGCTATCAGATCAACAGGCATAAACTCTTGAGTAGCTGAACTGACAAGACTTTAGCTTTAGCCGAAGCATGAAAGCAATGCTGATCCCTTTGTGGAGTCCTGTACCTTGACGCAGAAATAGCGAGGCAAGCCTCACAGTGACTGCCTTTGGCAATATTTCAACAAGAAAAAGGTGTTGAACTGGAGGCCGTATAAACGAGGCCCAGACCTTTCAACTCCAAATGTGAGTTCTGCTTAGGTTCCTTGTGCCCGGCTGTCAACTCAGAAGAAATGAAATGCCAAATCCCTAACTGGAGGAACACATAATTAACACATGAAAGCTGTCCAGATGGCTACCATCTTCCTGTGCTTAGGCCAATTTGTATCTTTGTATACAGCTTTGATAGCTATTACATTCTTTTAGTTTTAACACTGGGTTTGGAATGCATTTATTTTTCATACTAAGTGACCCAAATAGCTGATATGGAATGGAATCCGTATCATTCTCAGTGATATTCTCAGTGATATCAACAATTCTCAGCAGAGAAAACCCCACAGCTTGACTATACCTTGGAACTAGTAATTAGTACCTGAAACTGTACTATAACTGACATCATACTCTTTAACAAATGTACTACAGTGCTGAAAGGAAAAAAGTGTGCAGAGCTGCATTGCCACATGGATGATTTTTCTCCATTTATTGTCTTGGCTTGCTGTGGCTAAACGTGATTGAATGTGAGGTGGAAGGTGTTCCTGTAGGTTAGCCTGGTTCAGTCAGTTCATCCTACCGTGCAGTCTGACATCAATACACTGTGCAAACAAACGGCTTTGCAAATGGAGGACGCCCACATTTCTAGTCTTTTAGTACTTCAGAGCCTCAGCTGACGTATCGTCAGGCAGCGCGTTGGCTTACTCAACGTGAAGTAGTTAATACTGTGCAGTTATACTGCTTCTCATAACCAGGATAGTATTTTTAAAAGGTGCCCACTGCTGCAAAATCTTTGTTTTCATAGACCCAAGAGCTGATAAAAGCTACTAACAGTAATTCGCAGCATTTTCTCTATTAACGTGTTGAAATCTATTAAAATATTTTATTTTTAATGCTCATGTACGGCGTTTGCTTGTTCAGATATTTCCACATCATGTTGCAGACTAACAGGCAAAGCTCCCATGCGTTCTTGGCCAAGTGGTGTAAATCACTTCTCCAAGTTACTGGGTGGGGTGGAATTTGGAGGACTCTTGGTATCTCAAGACAGGCCAAGCTTGGTTTGGTTTTCTGTCTAAAATCCGTTTCAATCCAAAGCTCTGCTAAGAGTAGCGCCATTATGCAAGCTGGCAAGAGTCATTCCATGATTACAAAATTTGATTGCTTCGTCACAGTCTTTCAGACTGGATCTCCACAATGTGTTGCAATTTCGCACCAAAGAAAAAAAAAAAAACAAACCACCAACCACCCCGTTATTCAATCCACTGTGGTTATTGCAATTAGAAATAGTGTTCACAAAACCGAACAGAATTCATAATTGGGCAGACACGTTCTCCAAAGTGTCACACTGTCATTCAGCCACAGCACAGCTGGAAAAGAGTGCTGAAGAAGCTAAGCAAAATAACTGATTTGGGTGATTACAATGAAAATGGTTTATTATTGCCACACAGAAGAAACTACTCACTTCCTCCTCCTTGTTTTCGGCTGTGAAGTTAAAACACAAACCATTTAATTCTTACTAAGGAGACATACCAGTTTGAAGTTATATATTTCTATAAGAAGATATCTCTGCCAGTGCGCCCTCCGTAGCATGGAGGTCTGAAAACGGTGGCATAGCCTGTGATGAAGGAGTAGAGATGGAACATTAATGGGTTTGGGTCTTTGACTAAATCTTGCAGGTTTTTATGACCATTCTTGGAGTATTAATATCATTACTATAACTAAAAGATTTGGAAGATCATTTCATAATCATTGATGGCCTTGCTAGTCAGGTTTTTTTTTAGACATGGAGCATCCTCCTTTCCTTCAAGGAAATAAGAGTCAAAATATGTTTGGAAGTCTAAAGTGAGCACTATTTCGATTTCTCTTATCTAGTTGGTACTTAGGGCAGCAAAGTGGGACTAAACAGGCTCTACTGATGCTTCACCCAGCAAATGGACCCTACCACTCCAGCTAGCTGGGGTTACTGTGGCTCCTGCCATAGTCTCTGGACTCCTGCGGGATGAGTTACCCTGTAAAGTAACTCTGCTTTCAGTGAACATTTCACTTCTTCAGCATGTGAAGCAGTAAGCAGGGACAGTGAGAAAATGCATATAGCACCTGAGAAGTACCAATTATATTCTGCTTTCTAGAGCAAGTCATTTTAACACCGTGAGTATTATTGTGCAATGTTCGGAAGATTTTGAAGAGGAAAATATCTGTTTAGTTATTAATTAATATAATTATTTAACAACTATTCTAGGAAAGCCTTTATCTCTATATCAGTGAGCATTTTTATTAAAGACGATTATTTCTGTTTCTCCCATAACCATATCTGGAAACGCAAACTGCCAGCACAGAAAAGGGAAAGACCAATTAGATGGGGAAAAAAAAGCATTTAAGTCCAAGCACTGAGTTCTTGTCATCATTTAGTCTTTCTTAATGCAGCTTCCCATCTCAGTTTGCATCCTTCCCCTTCTCCCTCCCACCACTTCAGAGTTTAAGCTTTTTCAGCATAGCAGAAGCTATTCAAGCTCTGATTGATCAACAACAAACATAAAAATAGGTCACAATCTAGAACATCTCTGAAACATACACTTCACATAACAACAATACTGACACAAAAAATGCTAATTTTAAGAATCATATCAGATACCTAAAAGTTTTCTGTTCCTCTGGAGAGTTACAGAAACTCCAGCTCTTATTCCAAACATTTCAAAATTTTGAAGGACTCTAAAAATAGACATTCTTCTGTAAAATAAGAACTTCTGTGGAAATTATTCTGGGATATTTTCCCTTTTTTATAGCTATGCACTTGTGATGGCTGAACATAACCTGTGCATATATGTGCACATACATGCATTTAAACTACAGATACTCCCAAACCCAATGGATGGTAGTCTACACTGCACTACTAACGCAGCCCAAGGAGGCAGAATATGGTGCCTATCTAAATAGTGATCATGTTTTACCATTTACTTCCCCTTTGTACGGTGTAGCATAGGTATATAAGCAGTGAAAAAAAAAAAAAAGCCAAAAGCAATTGTTACAGCTCTTTTTGTGTTTTCTCATCACTAGTTTTGCTTCCCTGACATTCGTTATAGATAGGCCAGCAACAGGGCTAGCTTACATTATCCCTTCTTTGAACTGGTTATAGGGCCAGTCAGGGAAAGATGTGTCTTGCTAGCCAGCTGGATGATTTTGAACATTTTAACTGTGGGTGGCACCTTTAAAATGGGCATAGTGCTTCTCAACTCCTTTGTAAACTGCTCTAAAATGAACTGACAAGTATGAGTCAGGAGGTAAATACACTGTAGATTCAGATACTCTTCAACTCTGAATAGAATTTCTTTAATGTGTAGTTTTGAACACTTTTATTACTTTGAGAATTTTTAACCTAACTGAAGATCCTTTTAGAATTATTATTGAATTTTATGAGGCTAGAAGCCATCTTGTGTCTCTCATGGCTCCATGTGGGATCAGTATTTGATGGATTTGGCTGTCTGGTTTGATCAGTGTTTCCATATTGAAGCCATGCTACTTATATTCAATGTTACAAAAACACAGGTCCAGCTTTTCACCAATAGACACTGTGGGAGCCTCACAGTTAAAAGCAAAATAACCCCACAACAGCTCTCCAAACATGCAGTAGAACACAGTTTACATATATTCTGTTTTCATTTTTAGTTGTTGAATCAGCATTAGCAATGGTGGAATAATTAAATGTTTTTCCCAGATAAAGAACTATATGCTTTTAAGAAGAAGGAAGAAAAGGAGAAGGAGAGAAAAATCCCCTCTTGGAAAGCATTATTTAGTCAACTTTCCTCCAAGAATAAATATGAATATATATATAACATGCCAAGAATATGTGTATATAAACATACATGTATATATACTAGCAGTGAAAGTCAAAATAAAGTCTGTTGATATTAGCATTTTCACCATCTTAACTTTTTTGAGTTAAAAGAAAAACTGAGTCCTAGCTAAGAGGACATTACAAACAGGTACGGGAAACCTGGGTCCATTTCTGTGTCAGCCAGTTGCCTCCTGAATAGCCTTAGTCATTTTCCTTATCAGTATCTCCCCTTTTATAAAGGCAATCCTTTCTTGAAGTATCTTGGGTACCTTGTATATCCTTTCAGTCTACTCCTGAAAAGAGCATGAGATATTGCTGTTATAAATGCTAAATTGATACACCAATTAAAAAAAAAAAAAAGTTGAGGATGCGAGAGGAAGGTCAGGATTGAAACGGTTTCAAGATTGAAATGGTTATCTGATTTAATACTCTCTGATTTGCTAAGTAAGTGAACTTGCAAACACATTTCCTGGTATCCAGTATAACATTTCCAAAAACCGTAAGCTAAAACCATCAGCATCTCATCACTGCAAAAGGAGAGTGTTATAATTATAAGAACATAATTTGTATGAAAGAATATATCGCACCTGAATATCTTGAGGTTTTCAGTTCTTGCTTACTTTTCTGGTTATTAAATCCTGCATAATTTCAATGGCACCAGCTTTTCAGCTGCACTATGTCAGCATTTCCATCGAAAACCTCATTTTAATGGGAACGCCGTTCATCTGCAAAAAGTGTTTTCTAAGCAGAAAACTGGAACATCCAGGATCAAATTCAAGCATACCACCAGTTAAAGGAGTATTAGTAGTTTTAAAAAGAGTCACTTCCCTCTTTTTGAGAACACACATGTCAAGAATTTCAGTTTAATTTTTGAAGACCTGTTAAGTCGTGGCAGCAAATACAACCAGTCTGTAAACCACTTTTTAGAGAAATATCTGCTTGCAGGGGAAGGGAGGGGCCTGGGAAAAATTCTATTAGACCTATTTGGTGTTGTTAACACAAATCAGGATATAAGTGACAGTCTGAAAAAGCAGGATACCTCAAGGAAAAAAAATCTAGTAAAAAGAATTAACACAATTGGCTTTGGTCTTAAGATGCCACTGGGAATTTCTAAATGGGACCCAGACCATGTATGAAAAGTGATTTTCAAAGGAAGTTCACATAGGACTGTTACAAATAAGGCAAGTAACAAGGTCTGATAAGGCAATTATCTGGCAAATATACCATCCTAAAATCCAAAGCGACCCAAAAAAAGTAGTAGAAAGCACTAGTAGTATATTTTGGCCCATTTCCATCTACTCCTGAGCTGGATGGGAGGAGGAGAGGGGCCTAACTCTGAATCTGGCTTACAGGATTGTCACAGGCATTATGGCTTAATTAATAGTACTGTCATCTAGTGATTTCCAGAGCTGCAACTGCCCTAGAAGGAGTGAATAAATAAATGTAAATAAAGTTTTACATGATGGGCTTAACTCTAATCTTTCACAGATTTGACTGTTGGAGATGTCATAATGGTATGGAAAGCCAAAGGAGTTTAAAGCTGAGGCAGCATCTTCCTTGGTGTCACTGGATCTGCATGATGCCAACCTGTGTGGGCTCCCTCTCTGATCATGAGGCCAAGAATCACCTCGTGCACAGAATGCAAATTCATCAGATCACATCATAGCTTGTTTCTAAACACGAGCTTGTTCATACATTAGTTGCAACACTTCCAAAACATTTTTTCCCTGAGCTACAGCCATAAAAGCACAGCCACCCAAGGAACAAGTGTTATGATTGCAAATTTAGTGGTTTCTTCAGCATGAACTTTTCTCTAAAATGTACCCGTTAAGCATCTTTTCTGTTATTTGTAGCAGCTGTTGTGTCACCATGCCAACTGACTGGTAAAACGAGGGAAGGGTATACTCAAAGTCATTTCTGAGCTGTGCAATATTTTATGAAGAAAAGCTAGTGATTATAATGAGAAAAGTGATTCCTCAGCATGAAAGCTGAGTGAGAGCAAATGGAAAAAAAATAAGACTTTCAGCCAAAGAAAACCTGAGTAAGGTTATCACGCCCCATGAAAATGGTTGAATTGCTTTGGAGATGAGACCTTCCTCCTCCCCCCCTGAGAGCAGCTCCTGGGAAAGACTGAGAATTGGCTATTGTGAGTACTCTGTGTGCCTGTGCTTGTGTGGTGATAAAAGGTATGAGGATTTAAAGTGAATTTCCTTGCCTGATAAATCCAAGCCTTTTACCTGTGGAGAACGGTTAATTTTGTCAGAGTTGCGTGTGTAATTACCTCAATGAAGATGGCAAGCGGAGACTGAAGAAATAACACACAAGTCCTACTGGTGATAGAGAGGAAGAATTTCTTCAATGCCTTCGTCAAAGTACAAATATTTCAGAAATGCAATAACTAAAAGAGAAGTTATTTGCCAAACTAGAACTATGGTGACAAGATACACAAAGAGAGCAAAACAAACCCTGGGGGAGGACAAGCTAACATTGAAGCAATGACACCGTCGCTGCATACGCAGCAATCTCAGCACTTTCTCAGTTGTGCAGTCGTTGTTATCCCAAACAATACATTTAAGTATTTGCTGCAAAGCTGGTTAGCTGATGCTAATGAAATAGCAGGAAAATACACAAGAAAGAAGATGGAAATGTCTTGTGCCTCCTCACAGGGAAGCTATCAAGCGTAGAAATAGGGAAATGATAAACAGAACGCTCCGAGGAAGGTGATTGCTATTAGCTACTTCTCCACTCTAAGCTGAGCACTGGAGAAAAAAGACAGAAGTTCCACTGAAGTGTAACAGAGGGTAGTATTTGCCACCGTGTGTCAACTGTGTGCTCAGGGAATGCAGAGGAATGAACTAAAAGAGGTACTAGTTTTAGAAATTAATCTGTAATAATTTTCTTATGCAGAGGAAAATCGTATAAATAGGAAATAATGAAGATGTTAAAAAACAATGCCCCCCCCTGCCCCGTTTCAGCTTCCAGCAACCCTAGTTATGTGTACATTTTGCTTCTTTGCTCTTGTCTGTAGTCTCTGTGCTGGGTCTGAAATATTGTGTTAATTTAAAAATGTGATGTCTACTGACATACCACACCTCATTTACAGTCCTGACCTGGGTATCACTTCAGCATCAGCATTTAGATTACAGTGTAATCACCTGTGATACGTGTAGGGTACAGTTTGAATTTCTAACTGAAAGAATAAACACAAAGGTAATTGGTCATATCGGATTGTAACACCTGTTGAAAGAACTGCCTTCACAAATGGATTTTTGCTACATTAAGCTCATCCTGAATTTTATATTCACTTTCTAAGTTGAATTTACTGAATAATAAAAAAGATGTACACATGCAGGTAATATAAATGCGGTATGAGGTGGACACAATTAAGTGAACTTCACTATTGCCTAGAAATTACATCAACTTTGCAATTTAAGACTCGTGTCTAGAGCTGTGACTAATCCATTTAGTCATCTACACTTTTAATGACAATTTGAAGGGTTTTCTTTTCACCCTTTATAATGTCAAAATAAAATCTTTAGCATTTCATCCATTTACATCGAGCTTTGAACTGCCCCTTCTTTACTGTTCAGAAGTTGTTGGCCAGCTTTAACTCAAAATTTACAAGTCAACAACTTTTTAAGTCTTTCCCTCAAAGCAAAACTGTTGTGAGTGTCCTGTGTTAGAGTATAAGAAAATTAATTGTTCCATGCAAAATGAAATTAAGCAAAGACTACACATTCTTGCTTTTCCTTGCTAGCAGACTTGCTCACTGTTGGGCAGCTTCCAGAGGACATTCTGATAAAACTCTTCGCACTTTTATCTACTTACAATACTGCTTAAGAAGAGGTGTGAATAGTATTGAGATATTCTTCTAACAAACCACAGATCAGACTGCAATGGAGAACCGTATAGATTAACTGTCAATGACCTTTCTAAGTCAACATACCTGCACTTTGAAGTTCAAGTGGTTTTAGTTCTGCCTTTATGCCTTTGATTCTGACCTAGTACAGCTGGAAATAAATATAGATCTGTTAAGTACTCACTGTACTTCAAATGTATCTTTTAACTTCCTTGCTAAAGGCCTTGAAAATTTCATTGTACACTAGTAAGCAGTGGGCAATATTATCAGTCACATCTCCACAGATTAATGGAGGATATTGATATTTTCATAGAATCGTAAATGGTTGGAGTTGAAGATCATCTAGTTCCAACCTCCCTGCCATGGGCAGAGACACCTCCCACTAGACCACGTTGCTCAAAGCCCCATGCAGCTTCCACGTGGGGCATCCACGTGGGCCCTGGGCAACCTGTTCCAGTGTCTCACCACCCTCACAGTAAGGAATTTATTCCTGATATGTAATCTAAATCTACCCTCTTTCACTTTAAAACCCTTATCCCTTGTCCTATTGCTACACCCTCATATAAAGAGTCCCACCCCATCTTTCCTATAAGCCCCCTTAAGGTACTCGAAGTCTGCTATAAGGTACCCCTGGAGACTTCTCCAGGCTGAACAACCCCAACTCTCTCAGCCTGTCCTCATAGGAGAGGTGCTCCAGGCCTCTGATCATCTTTGTGGCCCTCATCTTTACACATTCCAACATGTGCATGTCCTTGTGCTGTGGGCTCCAGAGCTGGATGCAGTACTCCAGGTGAGGTCTCACCAGAGAGGAGTAGAGGGGCAGAACCACCTCCCTCACCCTGCTGGCCAGACTCCTCTTGATGCAGCCCAGAATGCAGTTGGCTTTCTGGGCTGCAAGTGGACATTGCTGGCTCATGTTGAGCTTCTCATCAGCCAACACTCCCAAGTCCTTCTCCTCACGGCTGCTCTCAATCCATTCTCGTTTCATTCATTCATTTTCATTTGGGAGTGTATTTTACTTAACATCAGTAAGCCATTTTTTTGTGGGGTGGGACAATTTCCTATCATTCACAAATATTGCAGATGCACACTGCATCATCACATGATAGCGGCACATTATTTGTAAAACAAGACAGCAAAATATTTTACTTTTACTCATTGGTCTATTAATAGAAGACTAAATGAATTTTAGTTGCAACTTGTTGTGGCATGTCATTTATATAACAAATGCTTTTGATAATGTAGCTTAGGGTACCAGGACACTGCTAAGATATAAATAACAAAGGAGAATTAATTGCATCTGAAACCTTCAAGGCTGGTATATTCAAAGTGGAATTAAAAGGTCATTGGTTATTCTGCGAAAGTCATCTGAGATTTTGATTGATAAAGTAAAAATTGAATATTTCTATTCTGCAACTTGATTAACAAGCAGATATAATATTTTCATAACAGAAAATCGAACTGTTGGCTAACATAGAATTTCTTATATCCTTTGGATAAAAAAGATCTATAATATCCTTTAAGTGGAAAAAATGGAGTCACATCTGTAATGAATGGGGTACGACTTTGGCTCTTGTCCAGTTCTCCATAAATTTGCATAGATCAACAGGAATAGATATGAGCCAAAACCAATGAAGCTAATTTTAGTTGGCTGAAATCAACACCATCTGGATTTCTGGCCTTGATAACTTTATATTGATCCAATTCTTTTAGAACATTTTGATACCAAATACATAGACGAGTTTTTCAGATTCATAATTTGTAATGGAATGACCTCT
This sequence comes from Limnodromus scolopaceus, assembly GCA_028565335.1. NCBI lineage: Eukaryota > Metazoa > Chordata > Aves > Charadriiformes > Scolopacidae > Limnodromus > Limnodromus scolopaceus. The sequence continues at coordinate 5,227,814 of JAOXNO010000004.1, forward strand.
TAAGGTATCCTTTCCTTTCAGTGTTTCAGATGTTGTAATTTTCTTTTTTTTGATTGGAGTGAATAATCCTATTTTTGTGTGTATACCAGGTAAACATCAGTATCCATTTCTTTGCACAATTTTGGAAAATAAATACTTCAAATTAAGTTGTTCTGTACCCAAAGCCACAGAAACAATTTGAAATGGACAGATCAGCATGTTCTCATGTGATTCATTTCAGTTATACATCTGCTTATCAGTTATGCTAATCTAATCAAGGAAGATTCATATTGCGATCACAGTTAACTGGCACTCTGGGTATGGTGTCAAGTAGATACAATAAATTATACTCAGCACAAAATACAAGGAAAATTTTCTCACTGCATTCAAGTATTGAATAAGCTATGAAAAATAATCTGCTAATGGACATGCTGTGAACCAGAAGAATTCAAATTGATCGGACATTGATTGTGAATAATTTACTCAAATATAGTTTTAAATCAGTTTTGAGACCAGAAGAATAGAAACACCATTTAAAATTCTTTGTGGCTTGTGGATTTATTTTCTGACTGTCTCTTTATTTACTACAGTGGAACTTGTATTGACTTACAGAGTAGACTTATAGTATACCTCTTTAAACTTAGGGTTCATTTTACCATTTGTTTCTAGAATTTTAGGACTTGATATGAAAAATACTTTGCATCTACTTACTTATTTCCTTTCTGAAGATCTCTAAATAAAGTAAATCAGATGTTCTAACCTCAGGGGATTACCAGCTTTTCTAACAGTTTTTAGTTTTAAATTTACTTATAGAGACAGTAGGATTATCCACAGAGCTCACTAATGGCATTATTTGTGCTTAATATAGGTATTTTGGTGAATGATTAGTGTAAGTCTCTTAGGTAACCTATAGAAAACCTAAGTGTAGATACACGTTTATTTATATCTACTGCAAATTAATAAATAGGCACTTATAGATTCACTTTAGTGACTGACGTCCATTCATGCTGAAAATGTTTCAGGTGTTGGCATTTCATTGCTGTTGGATAACTTTGCCATTACATATCCTTATGTAGTGTCACAACCATGTGTTCACAGTCTCAGAGAGCCTTGAATTCTGAGGCTCAAAATAATCTTGCACAATATCAATGTCCTTGTCCTGGTTTCGGCGGGGATAGGGTTAATTCTCCCCAGGATCTGGCAGGGACACAGGTATTCCAATACCATGTGAGCCATGTCCAGTCCATAGCCCGGAGGTGGCCAGGGGAGGGGGCTGGAAGTCCCCTCTGGGGAGGGAGTTGGGGCATCCCGGGTGGTACCCTAATCATGTTCGTATATTCCTCCATCACTGTTATTCTTGTTGTTTTCTCGTTCACTTTGCAGTTCTGTTAAACTGCCTTTGTCCCAGTCCATGAGTTTTACCTTTTTCTTCCAAAAGAGGGGCTGCGTGGTTCTTTGTTGCCATCTGAGGCTTAAACTATGACAGTCCTGAAGTATGTTTGTTAGGCACTGCGTAAGCCCAGAAAGTTGTCTTTCTTTGATGTTTGGATAAAGAACAACTTCTGTCTCACTAATGAGGACACCTCCCAGTGCTAGGAGGCCTCCAGTGGCTCATGGCAAATTTGCATACCTACAGCAGGTGCAGAACAAACATTATTCACTTCTCATTCCCTAGCCATTTCTGAACTGCTTCACACTAATCTTTATTTACTTCATTAGTTGTGCTTCCAAACTTGGATTTAGAACATTACTGGCTTATTTGAAAGTATTTTGATGGCTCATCCATGTAAAGATGCCTCAGGGAGAAGTTAGATATTCAAATGTCAATGTATAGATGAAAAGGAAAATGAGAATTTTCAATTTTTTTTATACCTATTTTCGATAGCCTTTAATCAATTAAATCAAAAGCTAGGTGCGAGATGGAAAGGAGAAAGAGAATTACAGACACTTAGCATATTTACACCTCACTGAAGCAGATGCTGAACTTAGAAGACCAGATTCTACCTTCAATTAAAATTATTCTATCTATCTTTAATCATTAAATTTATCTCCTTTCACACTAGCAAAGTTATTCTAGATTTTTTCAAAATCCACTGTTTCCATCTTTTAACTTTGTAATTTTTTGGCAAACTTGAAACGCTTAGGATTTCCAGAGGGGGTAATTTCCATAGAATGGCTCTATTCTTTGATTTATCCTGATTAAGGTAAGATATGGACAAATTAACCTCCCTCAGGCAAAGGCAAGTTTGTTGTTTTATATCTTTCATGTGGCTCTGCAGTGAATTTCTGGGGATTTACCATTACTTGTGTGTGTATGTCTGTATGTTATATAGAAAGAGAAACTAAAGTTACCATAGAAGCTCCTATAACATATACAGAACTTTTTTTCCACATCTTGTCAATAAACTTGTCACAGAAGTGTTCCAGGTTTGGGTATTAGCGTTTGGCCAACAAGCACAAAGTGCCAAGTGGTTATGTTTGCTTTGACACGTATTTGAGATAAAAGACCTGCTGCAGTAAAGGGTAGCTAGAAGCCAAAAGAGCTTCAGCAAGCAAAGGGTTGTACTCTTGTCTCCTTATTCTGTCTATTTGTAGGATTCTTTTTTTGGGGGGGAAGATTTAGCTATGACAGGTACAGCTGCAGTTTAAAATGATGGTGTATATTATTGTAAAAATATAACAAAATCAAGCATGGCCTCTAACCTCAACTCCGATGTTGTGAAAAATATACCTTTCCTGCTGTCAGCAGTTTGACTGACAGCTTAATGCAAAGGTGTTAAGCCCAATTCATCCATCCATCCTTACACTTTTTCACCTTCCCAATAATGTTCAAGGCTTGTATAAGTGAAATAGCCTATTTGCCTATGAAAATAAATATACTTGAATCTTCTCAATTTTGACTATTGGGACATTATACATATATGACTTAGATCATCCTATGATGCCACAGATATTACCTCACTAGGTAAACATTATGCCAGCAGATATATATTCCTATCTCATTATCTGACTGAGCGCAGCTCATAGGTCTGTGTACGTGTGAACAGAAATGCAGATAATTGCAACTTGAGTGTCTCAGGAAGGAAAAACAAGCTATGGCTGTTAAGGGTAGCAATGACTGCCTAGAGCTAGTGAAGCTCCTCTGCTGCATGGAAGTGCAATGAGGCCCCTTAAAAATACAACGGCAAACACAGAACCTTCCCACTAATTATTCCACAAAGTGCAAAGGCTGTCCCCATCCTCATTTAGAGTTATTTTTTTCAGAAAGAATATGATGTTGGAAGCGGCATTTAAAATCCCTTCCCACGCATCCATTTTCCTTCTTCATCCCACCCTCTGTGTGTCATTCCCCTCGTCCCAAAACACATGGTCATTTAAAACTAGCCCTTCCCCAAGCATAACCTTCTTTAAGTGCCCTGGGGAAATGCCTAATTCCTCCGACCTGGTTCCAGTCATGTTTCCCTCACAGATTAGCTCTATATGCAGCTGTAACTGTCTTCTAAATCAGAGCAAAAGTATTAGCTGTGTTCCTGATGGTCCTTAGACAGAGGCTTTGGGTCACTCTGTGTGTCACATTTTGTCATCCCCTTTTTGCAGTATAATTCGGGTGAAGGTTACAGTATTTCTATCTATAGTTATCTCGATCTTATCTCTAATAAAGAGTGACAATGGCTGGCCGAAAAGAGAAGAAAAATATTGGCAACCCCAAATTTGCCTTCAAGGTGGGAAGATGTAAAATCTCACTATCGTGAACTCTAGAGAACACAGAGAGGAAAAAAAAAGAGCGGGCAAATAAGTTCCTCTGCAAATATTTCTAGTTTTCATTTACTAGGTTATGTTCTTCCTGATCAGTTTCTTATAAAATCTTACTCTTTTTGTATAGACGAAAGACATTAATTATATTTCCAGTATAGACGTTTCTGATTACAGAGTGGCACAGAACTGTGTTTTGAATAATATTTTACAAATAGAACTATTATGACTTCCATGTATAAGGAACGAATGCCTCAATACCTATCATTTTCGAGATGGGAAAACTGAGGCTCAAAGAGGTTCTTCTCTATGTTTAAGAAGTGCAACTTGCGATGGCTGTATGACTGAGTTAAAACACATTTTGCTCTTAAGATCCCTAAAACCTCTTCCCAAATACCATGTCAGGTACATACTGATTAGTCATGTATTTTGTATACCAGAATATTTGCTAGCAAAATGAAAACATTTATTCTGTCACTGTGTAAAGGTGTAAGGATAGAAAAAACTTATAAAGAGTATGCTTAGTTACACATGAAGATGAGATAAGATCTCTTACGGATCTGGTTTTCCGTACCAGGCTTTGTCCACTGTACAAAAGCATTTGCATCTCGGTTGTTGGCTGAACAAATAGACAAGAAAAATATTTTGATAAAGAATCTTAAGACTAATTAAGAAAGGGAGAATCCTAAAATTGCATTTCAGTTATACTTTCTCAAGATATTGTCATAAAAGATCTGAAGTAGGATGTTCCTGCAAACTTTAGCACATACATGATGTTTTCACATTTCATCTTCTGCTGCTAGAGTGTAAGCTTTGTAAATATTTAATGAAAGATCAATCCAGTCTGTTTCCAGTGTGACAGCAATCCCGTTAGCGGATCACAGTTATCACAGCCAACCTGAACAGTCTAAAACTGCTGTGCTAGTAAAAGCAGAGCAGTGGAAGGACTGTACCTTTCATATGGGTTTTGCTGATGCTTATCCATACTCTTTCTTTTGTTCTCCCTTGGCAGTACATTTCAATTATGTCAACGTCCGAACTGGAAGAGCTATTTGTCACCCTATCTCCAGCTGTCAGGGTAGCTATCATCTCTGAGTTACAGGCACATTTAAATTACCGACTGTGGGACTGAAAAGGTAGGATATCTCTACAACTGTAGTTTATTAAAGACCCACAGCTTTTCTGCAAAAAAGTCTAGAAATACTTTCCTAATAAGTAATTCTCCTCCAGCTTGAATCAGACATTTTTGTTTCTGTTTTCCTTCCCACTGAGGAAATCAGCTTCTGAAGAATCACCTGTTCTCAGAGCATTCACCTGAAATAATCCTTATATGTTTTCGTAATTATTTAAATTTTGTAATTTAAGGAATTACAAATTAAAAATTTGTAAATTTGAGGAATTTTTATTATTTGTACTATTACTAGTCAAGATAGCACTGTAGTTTGTAGCAGTGATGTAAACCAAGTTGGTACTTTACATGTCTGTGCTTCAGACAATTACTGAAAACCTACTAGAAGAACACAATAACATAACCCAAGAAAGAGACAAAGGAGAAAAAAACTTAGTGCAAATCAAGATTTCTGTCTTGAGTTTTCCCCCAAATCACTCAGGAAAAACTACTTTGTAAGGGCAAGGCCATGTGTGAAGGGCAACGTGTGTACCTGCTGTCGTAGACACAACCTCTTTCTGTGACTTCAAGGAAGAAACAATTTCATGGTTTCAGAGATGAGTGGCAATTTTTCTTTCTGACTATGGCTATTTGTAGGAAGACACTTATTTTTTCCTCTCCTCTTCCTGGATGTGATATAAAATGATAAGTCAGTTATCTAAAAGCAAGCATAGAATCTTAATAATAAAATAAAATATACACATGTATGTTTTTTCTTATTTTTAACCCCACAAAGATAAAAATTACATCATATTACTTTTAATTACACAACTTCTGTGCAATTTTAATGATATGTTACTGGTGTTTCTGAGGTTTGGAAAAATATTAGTCTCAAAAAAATGTTAGTCGAATAAAAAATAATCCTGAAATATTTTTAATATCACTGATACAAACCATTGTATCTAAGTATAGTAAATCTACTGAAATACTGAAACAACCCGTAAATACTGCATATTTGGCATTTTCAGTGAAAACAACATTCTTGACCGCATAGCTCTAGACTACAGCTTCATTATGGCACTCCAGAATAATGCTCCCTGCATACTGCAACCTCCATTATATGATTAATCCTCGGTGAAGTATAACAATTATAATTAGTACTTAAAAAAATCTTTTATTTCATGTTCTCATTTCAACTTGTAGCAAATCCTTACCCTGCATAAAACGCAATTAAACCCCATTATTTTGCTGACAGTTCCTTATTTTCCTTCAGTGATATTGTTTCTACACTCTTTTCGGGAACTATTGCGTAAAGATCGCACAATAACTGCTACTATTATTAATTTGTATACTGGGAATGGCTAATAGACCAAGAATCCCCTATACCAGAGTTTGTACAGACACTGAAGGTGCCCACAAAATTCTTCCAGTGCTGGCAACTCAGAATAAGAGATAGTGGATGGATGTCAGCAGAACGGGAATATAGATGCATTAGTCACCATGATAGTTTTACTCAGATTTTTTTTTTTCTTTGCCTCAAATAAAGCTTGTATTCCTTATTCGAGCAACTGTATGCCTTCTGTTTCTGAATAACCCTTCATATTGGAAGCCTCTTGTCATGTCCTCCAGAAGCTTGTATTCTCTTGAAAAAACAAAATGTCCAACCTTTCCTAATAAGGAGTTTCTTTTACTTTTTTTTATCTCCTTGTTGTTTTCAAAAGGATGACAACAGATTTTTTTTTTTTTAAATCTTTTTTTGGGGACACTCTTCTCATTGAGATCTTAGCAGAACTCTGGACAGAGACTAAACTATTTTGTTGTCATACATAAAATGTTTTTGCTTTATGTAAGAATTTGCCATGTTTACAGTGAAATTCCAAGCAGATTTAGGTGTTGGTTTTTTTTTTTTTTAAATCTATTCTATTTTACCACATTTCTACTTGCTTAGTCATTTATTTTGCATGTATTTTCTCTTTTTTTAAGCACAGTAACTTGCTTTTTATCACATTCCATCTTTTCAATTTTCTACCATTTCTGCAGTTTCTATATATCTTCAAAAGTGCTTGCAATAGTCCTCAGCTTGGTATTGTCTGCATACTTTATCAATATACTTTCTCTCATCCTACTCAATAATAAAATTAAAAAAAAAAAACCAGGTTCAAGATAATTTCAGTAGAATCCCACATATAAAAGCCTTCTAACTTTATAACGTACCACTAAAAACATACCTTTTGAGAGGGATCTAGGTCTAACTCCTACATTCAGGCAAGCGTCCGTAATCACTCTTCCTGTGGAAAAAGACACAAAACCTTTATAATTTATTGGAGCTGTAGATGGATACTAATAGATCCAATAACAGCATGAAAGTCTCCTAGCTGATGCACAGCACATAGTTTTTGCACTTCATGATGATTACTGGGGCTACAGACTTTTCATGGAAAGGGAGAAGATTGTGGAAGCCTGCAGTTAGGTCTTAAATTATTCTATGCAAAAATCTTTTTATTTATGTTGAGAAAGTGCCACTTATATACACAGAATGCTGCAAAAATTCCACTACAAAACCAAAATTTGCATGTATCCTAAATTTTATTATATAAATTTTTCTCACAGAAGCCAAAGTATACTAAACTATTGACCAGAAAGAGAACAAACTGTTTACAAATTACTTTGTATGTGAAAAGTGTTTGATTTATAACCACTTTAAGTACTTTCACCATTTATACTTTCAATTGGTTCAGTAAATTAACTTCGGTATGACATGGTGTAAAGATGTGTAATTTCCTTCAGTTTCAGTAATTATGTTCATTTTTCACATGATGAAAGGATACCGCATAGGAACAACAGTTAGAACAAAATCAAGCATTTTATTATGCTTGACTGCACTTGCAATTATGCTTGCACTTTCCACAAATCCACTCCATATGGGGGTTACATGAGAGGACAGTGAGGTGGATTGAGAACTGTGTAAATGACAGAGCTCAGAGGGCTGTGATCAGCGATGCAGGGTCCAGCTGGGGCCCTGTAACTAGTGGTGAGTACTAGGTCTGGTCTTGTTCAACATATTTGTTCATCAACGACCTGGATGAGGGTACAGAGTGTACCCTCAGCAAGTTTGCTGATGATACAAAGCTGGGAGGGGTGGCTGACACACCAGAAGACTGTGCTGCCATACAGCAAGACCTGGACAGGCTGGAAAGTTGGGTGGAGAGGAAGTTCAACAAGGGCAAGTGTAGGGTCCTGCACCTGGAGAGGAATAACCCCATGCACCAGTACAGGTTAGGGGTTGACCTGCTGGAGAGCAGCTCTGCAGAGAAGGATTTGGGAGTCCTGGTGGACAACCAGATGACCATAAGCCAGCAAGGTGCCCTTGTGGCCAAGAAGGCCAATGGCATCCTGGGGTGCATCAAGAATGTGACCAGCAGGTCGAGGGATGTCATCCTCCCCATCCGCTCTGCCCTGGTGAGGCCACATCTGGAGTACTGTGTCCAATTCTCAGCTGCCCAATTCAAGAAGAACAGGGAACTGCTGGAGAGAGTCCAGTGGAGGGCTACAAAGATGATCAAGGGAATGGAGCATCTCTCTTATGAGGAAAGCCTGAGAGACCTGGGTCTGTTTAGCCTGGAGAACAGAAGACTGAGAGGGGAGCTTATCAATGTTTATAAATATCTAAGAGGATGGGCTTAGGCTCTTTTCAGTGGTGCTTAGCAACAGGACAAGCGGTAATGGACACAAACTGGAACACAGGAAATTCCATCTGAACATTAGGAAAACCTTCTTTGTGTGTGCCAGAGCACTGGATCAGGCTGCCCAGAGAGGTTATGGAATCTCCTTCTCTGGAGATATTTGAAACCCACCTGCACACGATCCTCTGCAGCCTGCAGCAGTCTAGGTGACTCTGCTTTAGCAGGGGGGTTGGACTACATGATCTCTAGAGAACTCTTCCAACTCCTACCTTTCTGTGATTAAAAAAAAAACAAAACCAAGAGCTTGGGTTGCTGCAACTCTTTTTATTTCTGTTTCAAGGGAAAATCAGAGAGGAAATGGAATCACCTGCAGTCCTAATTAGCATTTAAATAGTCTCCATTTGGGAGTGAATTTTGTGATCTTATTTAGGTTAAAGACGTGAAGAAAGTGTTTGTTCCTACACGCGCAGCTGCTGCTGAGTCAAGTTTCTCCTGAAAGGATGCAAGAATTCATGACTTTGTCAGAGCTGTTGGATACAAGAGAGTTTCCTAATTCTTCATATCGAGGAAATATTTCGGTCTCGTCCACATTCAGACCAGGACATCCATGCGTTCTCCCCGTGCTTTAATTTTCTTGGAAAAAAAAGGCCTACGAGTGCAGGCTGGAATTCTTGCCAGGTTTCTGTGTCAGTGTGTACTTCCCTGCAGCTCAGTTATAGCAAAAGAGATGACATCTCAGTGAGGAGCCTTCATGAAGACAAGATTATCCCCAAAGAGGCAACAGTATATGGGCTCCAGGTAACACATCTTTTTTCTAACTTCCAGGAGTATACTTGAGGAAATCCAGTGCTCTTGTGGGAGCTATGCGTTGCTTTTTGAAACCTGCTTTTCTATTTTTTTCTACCTTGGTTTTAGTGTGGTAAAGCCACTTTTGCTAGAAACCACCCCTGGATGTGGATGTCTGTGACCCCTGCAGGAGAGAAAGCTATTCACCACTCTTAAGGTGATCCTGCGGTCAGGGGAATTAAATCTCAGCCACACAGACCTGTCAGGTTTAAGATGAGTGAAAAGAAGGATTAATCAAGAGGGTAATTCTATTCTATCTGCCCGAACTTTTGTTTCAATCTCATGACACAGTGCCTGAACTCGTGCCAGAAAATCAGAAAAATATCTACCTCTTTCCCTTCCTGCCTGGTAGAGAAGTAACTGATGTGTACGGGAGACAGGGAGGTTGTGATTTTGTAGCTTTGGTTGTGTGTGAACAACGTAGAAGGAAAATAAGGCAAAGAGTCTCATGGAAAGGAGGTTTGCTGTTTTTACTCATTTTCTACTCCTGGTTTATTGTCATTTTGGGCACGTTTTCAGCTAGTTCCATGCTCACAGGTGAAGGAAATTGTTCCACGTATATGGTTCAGGAACTCACTCCGACCTTGTCCAAGACACATCAGGAGTCACTACTGCCTGCACCACAGTAGGTCTAACTCAGAGAAGATGAACGTGTCTATAGATGTTGACGACAGTGTTCCATGCTAATGCAGCAAGATGTGTTACAGAGCAGCCTTGTACCAAGCCAACCCAACACACAAGGAACATAAAGGTAGCCTTTAGCTTGGTGAAAGAAGATTTTTGACCACCCTGTCTTTTTTTTTTCCCCCACTGCTTACTTTTTCTGAGACAGGAAGAGCAAGCCCTAGTATTATCCATTTGCTGCGTTGTGTTCAGTGAGAATATTTATGAATATGCTGACTAGCTTCCTCCTGTAATACGTTTGTGAGATATATGCATTTACCTGAGGAACTGGTGTTGGAGTTCTCTTTACACTGGCTACCAGACAACCATCAGATGGCATAAATGCTTACTTTGCTGCCACATTGTACTGTACTCAAGCTGGCAATCCAGAGGGACAAGATTCTCTAACTCCTTACAGGCCCTTACTTGAACAGGTTTGTAGTAACACACTGCCATTTTTCATAACTACAATATAGATTGCTTCATTTATCCTAACACCTCTCTGATTTTATATAACATCTTCTTATTATATATAAAGTACTGGACTATATTTAACACTTCATCTTGATTTATGAGAAACAGCGCACGCTGTGGAGGTTCACTGGTGTTTTTTTATAGCAGCATTGCAAAGCTGGCATGTTCTGCAATAGAATGGAAATCATTTTGGCCAAGATATTAATAGCTAGGGTTAAGTTTACTGTGGCCAAAACTGAATTCCCAGTACTTGCCCAGCATTTGTCCTTATATGAAGAAGTTGGACAAAAACGTCTGCTGGGCATATGGCTTGGAAAGCCAGGTTATCTTGCCTCTATTTCTAGATCTGTACAACCATGTTGTATTCTGTTTCCTCCTAAGCAACATTTCTAGAAAAATACTGTAACTTTCCTGTAGGCCCTCATCAGCTTAAGCTTGGTGCACAATAGCAGCCAGAACAACGAGGTCCTAAGCACAATTGTTAGACTGTGCCTAATAATCTGAAATTACTGGCTAATCAACATCTAATTGAAATATAGCTAGAAGATAAATAATCATCTTTTTGCTAATGTTAATTCAATAATTACATGTCTTCTTTATTGCAACTGGCCTGCATAGTTTACACTGCCTCCCAAATATGTCATAACTCCTGTTTCAAGAATAAAATGGAAGAGAAATGAAGGTTTCTGACCCGGGCAGCTAACCAGACATGAACCAGCAATATAGCTGCACTTGCATAGCACTTAACTCAGACTACCAAGCCACCATTTCTGATGATGATGAAGTTTGCTCAAGCACAGTGATGACACTATTAATACAGACACCAATAATACAGAACCGGCTTTTGCTCAGCCGCAAAGGCAGAGTAACCCTGAGTATACCTAAATGTTTGTGAGGATATGCCATGCATCGCTTCTCTTGGTTGTTTGTAAAATATATCCCTCTCCTGCAGTTCTCGTTCCAGCCTCTGTTGGGGACATGAAGTCTCACTCCTTCCCAATGTGTCAGTATTCATGGTATTATAAATAAAATGTATGGTGTAGCTAATAATTTTATGACACTATGAATAATACTTTATCTCCCAGTGGAGTTTATATCCCATTTGAAATTTTCCACAATCGTTTTTATTTTTCTCCCTCAGACCTATTCTATAAAGGTGCTGGAAGGATAATGAAATGGATGCAGTTGCACAGAAATTTTATAATAATGCATTCTCAAAACATATATTTTACAGTAGTAAAATTCAAAACAAAAAAAAGCTCATTTTTGGACTCTGTAGAGGGATTAAGTATCTTATTCAGCATTTTTTAATGTAGTTTGAGCTTTAGAATAGATCTAGCTGCCTACGAAGTCTCCAACATACATATAAGGTGTATTACAAGCTGACCTACCCAGTTTTATACAAGTCCTGGAGTCCTGAAAGTTTTGCTTCCCAGTTTGTTTCCCCACCTTGCATAAGGTCTACACCCATGTCATTCAAGCAGGACTGAAAGTAAAATTAAAGGAAACAACTATATAGGCTTTATTCTTTCAGAGAATACAATTAATGCTGTGGCAGAAATTAGTAACTCAATTCCCATTCAAGACTTTTATTTAGTTAAGAGCATTAGAAAGCTCTGTGCTTGTAATCTCAAATTATGCTGACAAGTTTATTGGCCTGATTCTCTGTTCAGCTCACTGTTGTAATTCCTTAGAGATATTTCAGTTTACGCCACTGGAAAAAAGAATAACACCAGGTCCATTCTTCAATAAACCAAAGGTCCAAATTTATGTTGGAATTAATACAAATAGTTGTGTTAAAACAGAAGCACCCTCTGTTGTGGTAGAAAATAAAGCTGAAACGTATTTATGTGTTGAGTAAGGGTCCCTGGCTTTATTTTTTGTTTGCAAGTAGAGATGTAAACATTTCCTGCTACTAGTGAAACAACGTTTATATAGGAGGATAACATTTAGATGCAAAGGAGATCAGCAGCACGTTCCCCCAAGAGCTAAGCAATAAAAAACCAAATAACGTACCAAAATATTTTCAGAAAATATTTTGGTTTACATTCTACTGCTTTGACAATTTGAATGTCAATTTGAACAGCAATAACACAGTTGTTGTATTTCACAATATCAGAACGGTGTTTAGGCTTGTGTCTGTGAGATTTACAGTCATGTAAAGCCAGACTCATCTCAGAATGTTGGTAGGAAAAACTGCCTACGTAAATTCAAGTGCAGGTTAAGTAACTGTCATCTATCAGTGCTGTAAATAGTACTTCTGGCACGCATTCTGCAAGAGTGGCATAGAAGTGAAAGGGAGACAAAATGTCTCTTATTTGGAAGGATAAACTTATAAACTGTATAGCAAATGAGCCAAATAATCTACCCTATAGAAGATTATTTAAGTTTATACAGCATTCTTACTGGAAAAGGAACAATTCTACGTAGATATTATGTATGGCTTGGTAGACAAGGTTTTAGATCAGTATTTGTTTAAGAATATATTTGAGAATATATTGAGAATAACTATTTTTTTTGAAGCCAATCATTTAAAGTACCTTTTTCCACTTCAGGCAGTCAGAAATAACATAAGCCTTTGGTTTCAATAGATGGAAATTTGGTGTCTCCGTGGTACCGAGGCTAAACCATTATTAAACATCAATAACATGTCAGAAGCAAACAAACAAACAATTTTCAAAGGGTTTAAGAGCTCACATTTTCGACCATACTAGCCAGGTCATAGAGCTTTTTGATCTGCTCTAAGTAGGGGACAGAAGGAGGTCATGGCTGCTTATAGTATTCTGTATCCTTAGGCTTACTATGCCTCAATTTTCCAAATGAGAAATAGGGTGAATAAGAAGCACTACCTTTACATTTTAAATTGTTTATCACAGTTTGGTTTTGTCTATATGCCTCTCTATATGCCCACTGCAACAGAAGTTATGTGGTTCTGCAACAGAAATTATAAAAATGGTAATAAAAGACATTTTGAATATGCAACTTTGCAACTACGAACTCAAGCACATAATGACGAGCAATTTTAGCAGTTTGTTTTCCCCCTGTGATTCATCTGGGAGTATCCACCAACACTGAATCAATGAGTCTTCCATTACATTTTATTTTCTGCAATACATCTTCATGCTGATTCAGTCTTCACAAACTGTATTTTCGTCTGTTGATTCGTGCACTAAAACACTTCCACAGATTCAACTTTCTTCCTTATCTCAACAAGAAGTATGGTTCCATTCTTTTGATTTTAGTCAGGACAAGAAAAGAAGAAAAATCTGATTTTCTTGTTGATTTTGAAGCAGTAACAGTGAAATCCGTAAAGCTGCTCCTCGGTGAGAGCTCCAGAGACTTCTGAGTTTCATTTTCTTATAAAATTACAGAGTCATTAGGTTATATTCATGCACAAATAGCTACAGGAACAGGGCCATGTTATCTATTAACTATTAATGTTAGACAAAAAGACTGTAAGTATATCTTTCTGCTTCTCTTTCTCTTAACTTTTTTCCTTATTGTATCAAAAACTTCATCTCCAAGGCAGACTTCTCCATTTTAAAGATTAACTACTGTTTTAGCTAGAGGTAGCATACCTGCTTCTCCAAACGTGTTCTGTGAAACAGAGTGAAGGTAACAAGTGCATTGTGGAAAACCCAGGAAACATTTTTTATACCTCATTTACAACATTCAAATCCATAATTTTTCATCACATGAAATTTTAGGCAAAATCAGCTTGTTGTCATTAACACAGGAAAGAATACCTCCTGGCTAGAGCACATCTGAATAATCAAACCTCAGAACTATAAAAAAGCTGCAAAATCTATGTTCTGCTTACTCAGACTCTAAGTAACATCTCAGAAGTATCCCAATCGTTCTCTGTTTCAGATGTAGTAGAGGCAAGGATAGGTTTTATTAGGAATTCTCCATTTCCTCACTGCTCTCTGTGACTAATTATTCTCATATGTAGAACTAATGAATTATTTGCTTGGAATTTAATCCTTGTCTTAAGAGCCTCTGCAAACTGGCATAATTTTACAAGTTAATTCACCAGTTCCTCACTATTAGACAGACTGTTCATACAAACATGTTTCAGTTCAGAAGTGTTTGTATTCTGCCTGTTCTTGCTGTTTATCTTTTGTGTAATTTGCAACATATTCCTATTACTATATACTACTTGGGTGACTGAGCTTCTTCTGAGGCAGAGGGTAAATAAGATGAAGTCACAAAGAGCTATTAGTTTTGTTTTAATGCCTTTGCGTGAATATAGGTGCAGCTAAATATGTGAACAATGGGACACTGAATGAATGTTTGCAAGTGTGTTTGGAAGTATATCACAAAGTATAAGTAAAAGGCATGCACAAAACCACAAGGCATGGTACAGAAATAATTCCCTCTCAGATTTCATTACAGAAGGAATTTTTAGTCCATGTACTACAGAACCTAAATGTCCATCAGACATGGACAAGCTCAGTCTGTGGCAGAGCTATAAATCTGTCATCATTTTTAAAAAAATTCAGCTTCCATATTCTTTTCCCTTATTTTCCTCAGCAGTGAATTTCAAAGGATGATTACTTGCTGCACTAATAATTGTTTCCACTGATATCTCTGTATAAAAAAAAAAAAAAAGCCAACCTTTACAAAAGCATCAGCTTACTTCCTCTCTCTGAAATAGCATAAGATAAAGCAAAAGAATCTTTCCATAGCAAAAATTGCAGTAGGAACTCGAGTTTGATTCATTCAGCCAAACAAATTTCTCATAGCGCCAGAATAGCTCAGTCCCTGGATTCAGTAAATTCAGCCTTGCAACGGACCCTTCTCAGTGGTGCCCGGTGACAGGACAAGGGGCGATGGACACAAGCTGGAACACAGGAAATTCCATCTCAACATCAGGGGAAACTTCTTCACGTTGAGGGTGCCAGAGCACTGGAACAGGCTGACCAGAGAGGTTGTGGAGTCTCCTTCTCTGGAGGTATTCAAAACCCACCTGGGTGCGTTCCTGTCCACGCTGCTCTGGGTGAACCTGCTTTGGAAACTCTGAGAAATCTTCAGCGTCAGCTTTTCAGTCAAGATGAGATGCTTTTTTGGGAGACAATTTCCTTTGCAGTCATGTACTTGCTGACATAGGCAGCAAGAGGGATTTGGTGATATTCCTTTGACTGAATTAAAACAGGGGGGAGATGAGGGGCTTGTGGTGGTTTTTCTCTGTCCTTAAAATCTCTGACAATGAAAATTGAACTAGCTTTTATACGAATTGCAACTTTTCTGTTATTCTTGTGTTTGAACCTCAGCTTTGATAGGGACAATTAGTCAGATCGCATCTTTAAAAGAAAATATTTCATCCAGGTATAAATTTAGTATTTTACATTATAAAGTTTGTATTTTTTTCTTGCTGTCAAAGCAATTCTGTCTTGATGGTACAATTGGCCTATATTTTCTGATGCATTCAAATGAAAAAATGCACTCAAATATGCCCAGAAAGCACAGAATTTGCATAAAACCCAGTTTTTCTTACTTATTTTTTCTTTCACTTGAAAAGTACATTTGCAGTGCAGGGTAATTCACTTCTTTCAGTGCCTGCATTAATGTGGTCAATATGATCAATGAATATTTTTTCACTTTAGACACAAAAAATATTTGTTTGTGTTTTTTCTCATCTCTTTCGATAAATATGCAATATGAAGGCTGAAAAAAGAGGTTATTAGTTTTATAGCTTCTTAAAAGGAAAGTGTATTTGTGAGAGAAAACTTTAAAACCTAACTTAGTTGAAAAAAAAACAGTACCTATCAAACAATGATTTCCAAATACTAATTTAGGCACACTAGTGATGTGCAGAGTTTTTAACAAACTGTGGGAATTTCTATAGTCTTGTGCTCTTGACTGGTAAATTTGATTAAGTTTCAAGTATGTTATATAAAGCTATTGCTATTATAATTCTTCCATTGGGTTTTTAATAAAAAATGGCATCTGCAAGAATGTGCCTGAGAGGAAAGGAGGTTCATAGGAGCTACATCTGTCACCTATCATGTGTGTAAATCTAAACTATACTGAGGATAAGACAATTTGGATCTTCAAGAGGAATAGGAGGATGCTGGAGAGTAGAAGGGTTGTACACAAATGTGGTAACCTGGGTTTTACTAATAGTTGTGGTCTTAAAAGTACTGAAAAATATTAGCGCTGATTATGTATTACATAGCTTACCCTAGCCATGTGATTTCCTTGCTGTGTCCTTGATTTTTGCCTGCCGTGTTAATTTTGTAAATGAATGTTGTACTATATTTAGCTGGGACCTTCAGTAAGATCTTTCAAGTTCTCTAATCTATTTACTTTCCTACGATCTTATCTACGGGAAACCTTAATTGACACAGCTGTATGAATGACTTGACAAAGTGGTAGCTAAACCACAGTCCACAGGTTGCCTTGGACTTAATTCTCACAGTACTCTACTCTGTGACCAAAACAGCCAGTGATGTGCCTTGCAAAAGCAAAGTTACTGCAAATGCTATGTATCTTGGCTAGATTTTTAGGATAATGATTCCTTCCACTAATAACTGTATCTGGTATCTTAATTGGCACTAAAAGATGCGCTTATTTGCTGTGTAATTGACTTGTTTGTTTTCCCTGCTGTCATCGATTTGTTTTAGAGAGGGGGAAGCGACTAGTCTTTGAATTAATTTGTGTCTCCCCTACGTCTGAAAAGTCATGGTTTTAGGAACTACACCCACTATCTGCATATTTCCTCAAAATAGAGACCAAAAGTAGAGATAACTGGAAATACCATAGTAAGGTCAAATGCGGTGTAATAGTGTTTCTCTAAATGGTTCAAATTAGGCAGCTATGTACCTAAGTGACATCATCAAAAAGCAAAGAACACGGCCTGTTTCTTGAAATGTTCTTAAAATTTGCCTTGTGCTAATGAAAACACTTATTGTGTTTGATCCAAATTTTGGGAGATTATTAATTTTTAGCAGATCTGGTTGTTCCAGGGCTGTATTCACATCAGGGCTTAAAGATAATCAATAGGAACAACAGCATCATAAAGTGGCTTATTTTTTAGTTATTTTTTATGAACAATGTTTTTATAATGGAGTACTGTCCCTGCTTCTAATAAATAACACTCATTTCCCATCCCATGCCTGTAACACATGACAGAGCATCACTGTCAAGGGCTGCTGTAATACCCAGCTAGTCAACAGAGCAGAGTAGTTGGCGAACGAAGAGCATTTGTCTGAATGACATATTTCTGAATGAGAATTGCTTTGTCTTGCAGAGAGTTTGGCCGCTGGAAAGTGAACAATCTTGCCGTCGAACGAAGAAATTTCCTCGGCTCCCCGCTGCCGCTTGCCCCTGAATTCTTCCGTAACATAAGGCTACTCGGACGCCGCCCAACCCTTCAACAGATCACAGAAAACCTTATCAAGAAATATGGGACCCATTTCCTGCTATCAGCTACCTTGGGAGGTAGGGTTAATGCTTGAAAATATTGTGCGTGAGTTTGGCATGACTGGAATGCAGGTATTGCTCCCAACTGATTTCTCTATAAAACTGGGGTGGTCCCTTCAAAGAGGAGCTGGGCTGAGCAGCTCTCCCTGGGCTGGGCTTTAAAGCATGGCAGCAGGTTTCGTCTACAAGCCTCGTGGCTCTTTCTTCTACTGATGCTAAACTTTGCTTGATTAATTCCGTGCAAACAATTTAGTGAGAAAAAGGTAAGAAACCCGGTTGCTAAGAATGAGGTATTTTTCCTAAGTGCCTGAAGTGTGCGCTCCTGGTCTTTTGGAGATGTTTCTCTGCACTAAGAGAGTGACATTTTTTTTCTGTAGGAGGCCCTTATAACTATTTATATAATAACATATTACACAAGTATCTGGGCCCATTACAGTACTGCAGAGACGAAGCAAGAAAAATAGTAACAATTATTTCCAAAAAAATCTTTTCAGCGAGGAGACTTTTAAATTTCTTTGACTGCTGGGAAGCCTCTGTATTGTCACTCTACCTTTTTTAGCATTAGTCTCCAGTTAACCAGAGGGACTAAAAGTTTCAAAATGAGATGATAAGTCTTTGCTGTGTAATTCCTATTAACTTAATGGAATCTGCATCTCTAAATCCCTGCGGACTAATTTGGAAAGGGTATCCTGATGTATAATTGGGATCCAGTCACCAAACAGATTGAAGAAATCTAGTGAAGAGACCTAATGTTCAAGAGAGAGCTTAAATTGTTCCGAATGAAAGATAATTAGTGACTGCAATTACCCATCTAGGCATTGCAAAGTGAACTGACATTTTAGAAATGTAGTTTTATCCCTTGGTGGGTAATTATATTAAAGATAATTCTGGTGATTGAGTATCCTTCCAGCAGGACAGTCTTGTCAAAATCCTTTATTCACCTGAGGAATGGTTCTCTTTAACACATTTCATAACGGAATTCTAACCATATATTACTGAAATGACAGCCTTCCTATTCTGTTCTGGCTGATATCTGAGATCTATAACAAGTGAAATGGCTCACAGTAGCTCCATTTTGGAAAAGACCATTCTAGAAACAAGGTGAATTTCTGTTTTACTTTAGTTGTTTAAAATAATAAAGAACTAATTCCTATCATTATTTTGGGAACTAGTGCTTCCACAGCAAATCCATCACCATTAGAATTTTAAGAACAAATTACATATGTTGACCAGCAATTTTGAATAAAATTCCAGGGTATCTTTTGATTACTTAGTATATTTTTTTCCGTACAAAAAATATACTTTTTATGAATCATCATATGTTTTCTTGTGTACATCGCACATCTGCACAGTAAACTTCACTGCAGAAGAGAAAGAATATGTTTCTTAATTTATAAAGCATAGGAATAAAAGATTTGGCTGCAACGTATATCCTGGTGCAAGAGTTATTCAGTGATAGAAATTATTTTTTAGGTTTATTAGCTATTTGCTAATTATTAACTAACATAACTTTCAGTGCTGACAGCCATATGATGAAATTAAATTTCAAGTTGAAATTGGACCTAACAACTTGGGGAAAACAAGCACGGCTCTCTTTAAAAGTACAAAGCACCTCTATCACACTGATCACAAAAGAGCTTGACACCTTCTAGGAAGCATGGACCTAAGTAAAAACTAAAACTGAATGTTCTTTTGAAGACATTTGAAAACTGTAGCTTAAACATTCAATATTCTCCACAAAGCTTCAGGATTTGCTGCAAGGAAACTGGGGCAGGGTGCCCTTTTGTCATTCCTCTTCAGACCATCTCAGAAAGGCCCTATAATGAAGTAACTGCCACATACTTAACAAAAAATTTCCGCTCATAGAGAGACAGTGTTGACTTCTGGTCTCTGCCAACGCTTAATGAAGTCAAAGAGAGCTTTGGTATGAACTTTGATGGGTTTTGATTTAGGTCCCTAGCCTCAATTTTTAGACGTGATTTCAGGCACACCTGCTACCTTCCTTTATCATCGTATGGATGTTAAGTACTCTGAAAAATTAGTTCAATTAAAATAATTACAGGGAATTAGTAATTTCTAAGAATGCTTTCATGAGGTAGCTAATAATCCTATACTTCCCTGTATGCGTTAGTTTTCATTTTTGGGCTAGATTGAATGGGGATTCCCAGA
Organism: Limnodromus scolopaceus; assembly: GCA_028565335.1. Lineage (NCBI taxonomy): Eukaryota > Metazoa > Chordata > Aves > Charadriiformes > Scolopacidae > Limnodromus > Limnodromus scolopaceus. The sequence goes on from JAOXNO010000004.1 coordinate 5,247,914, forward strand.
GATGCTTGTCCACACTTTATTAACATGTGATTAGATTTTTTTCTTTCAGTAATGTACTCGTACTTTCCCTTTAATTACAAATTGTTTTATTCTGAAAGCTTTGTCACATAGGTAGCTCCCTAAAAGCAGAAGACCAAACTGAGTGTGTGTAGTACTTTTATTTAATGAACCCCCAGTTATCTGTATTAATGGACATAAAGGAAAGCTTGGCAAACGAGTGATCCTGTGGTAAGATTTGTGTGTGTTTGTGAATCATTTGGCTTTCATGAATATTCCTTTTTGACCATAAAGGGAACCCTTGTACATGGTTGTTTTTGATATGTTCCCAAGTCTTTATTCACAAACGCATAAATACACTCCTCAAGGGCATTTTGAAATGACAATTTATGGAAGTTCTATTTTTCTTGCTGCCACAAGATAATGTGGAAAATGACATTTCTCACTGCTTCTATGTCTTATGGAAGTTTTATCTCCTTGTGACATAAGCCAAATGCCCATACTGGGCAGCTTCAAGCTGCATGATAGGACTGTACGTAATCCAGTGTTGCAGAGCAAACGCTGGATTGAGCAGTGGGTTCACAGGTGAGTTTATCTTCCTGTGCACAGGAGTAACTTCTGCTCCTGCATTGACTCTCTGCAGTGTCAAATCTGCAGAGAAAGGAGATCTGTGGCTGCTTATTTTTTTAAAGTCTTGTGCCCACACAGGGATGTTGTGTGGGGCTGGGCTGCCGCTAGGAAGCGAGGAGGTTTCCTCTGCTCCTCCAGAACAACACATACCCTGTTTGCGTCAGTGAAATTGCACATCTCTGCAGCCCAGCGAACACCGAGTGGAACAGCTTCAGGGGAAGGACAAGAAAGGGTTCACAGAAAGGAACTCCAGGCTTAAAGATGAGAGAAGACTCTACTGGACAAGTCCCTGAGTATCACAATTAATTAGAGTTGCTTTGAGCAGGGGATTGGACTGGATGACTGCCAGAAGTCCCTTCCAGACTAATTTACTTTCTGACTCCATGAAATGTATTTCTAAATTCTTTATCAGCTTTCAACTAGCAATTCCGAAAAGTAGATTCTCTTTTGAATGAGAGACAATACACAGTATTACCTTTTCTCCCTTCATTCTGCATTTATACTTTTCTCTTTTGCTTGCATACAGCATCATGCAATGAAGGTCCAGCTTGTTGAATATACAAGAGCATTACCTGCTGTACACTTTAATGGCTTACAAAAAGTAGTGTGCAGTAGTGAGCTCGAGAACTGGAAGTTATTGTGAAGCCTAGGGCACTAGTGTGGAATAAGTGTAGCAGGATGAAAATATCAGTGGGTCCCACTTCAAAAGGCATTCATTTTAATGCTGTTCCTACACTTAGATGTAAAGGCTGCTCAGCAAACCCATAGATCTGGTGATGAGGAAATTACAGATAACTAACACACTGGCAATGAAAAGATAGACCCTTGTTCTAGGCATTTGTGTGTCGTGAGTCTGATTTAGGTGCTTTGCAAGATGAAGGTAGTGGACTTTGCAAATGAGTCCTCCTTGCATCTGGAAACATGGTAGCTGTTCTGAATAAACAAATTTTCAGGAGCTTGCCAAGGCTTCTTACAAAACTCGAACATTTCCAGGCTAAATGGTAATATCAAATGTTCAATTTATTTTTGCAGTTACTGTATGTCATAATTGCTCATAATTACCAGACCATTAATACATTCACCTCTCTGCGTCAGAAAATCTCCCTTAGTAATGTTGAAGGCTTTGGGAATCGGGTTGAGACAGGGCTCTGAGCAACTTGATCTAGTTGAAGAAGTCCCTAGTCATCGCAGGGGGGGGTTGGACTAGATGACCTTTAAAGGTCCCTTCCAACCCAAACTATTCTATGATTCTCTGATTCTATGTTTTACACTAACTGCTGATATGACCTTTGTTTTGTATAACACTTCTTTCAAGGTAAGATACAAACTATTGGCAAATAAAGGAGGGAAAGTGCAGTCCTAAATGACAGATGTGAGAAAGAAACTTGAAAATTCAGTATCAGAATTCCAAATTCCCTGCCATGTATGTAAATTTTCCAGCATCTAGTAAATTTTTTAATATCATGAATGCTAAGGGGAAGAAAAAAAAAATGCAAAACCACATTCTTTCTTTTCTCCGTCTGTCTACTCAATGAAGACAAATTTCACATCCTAAACCAGATGTTATGTATGGAATTAAAATGAACTGTTATTCACTCAAACCACAGAAATGGTACCACATCTGGCCTATCGTTAATTTATATGCTATTTGAACCTATGCGCTTTCATCAGCGTCTGCTTGAGTGCGGGAAAATGACTTCGTAAAACCCTAATGGTACATTCTGTGGTCCATACATGAGTAGATTTTCCACTAGCGCTAAACTATTTTTTATAACAATGGCATAACTTTTTTCTTTTTAATTTTTACTATAATGAGCTACAGCTATTGTAGCTGAGGTATTCCGTTTAATCAGAAACTTCTGAGGAGTTTGTAGGCCAAAGACCATTATGCCGTTGTAAGACACATATACGTGTATGAAGTCAGAGCTCTAAAGAGATAACTGTGGACGATGCTGACATATATCTGCCTTTGAGGGGTACACTTTTATTACTGTTTTCTCACTTTCTGACGTGAAGTGATGGGAACTGCTTGGATCGCTGCTTTTTCCTACCACTAGCCAGTCTACAGATGAAAATATGAAACATCAAGTCTTATGATCCTATCATCGTTACAAAGATGTGGGTACAGGAAAAGAATATCTCAATAATTGAGGCAGAAAATAGCACTGTTTAAATCATATGAATATGTATTATTATGTATAACAAAATATATTTACTCCTTCAATAGACGGCTATATTTAGTTACACTTGTTACAGCATTATGCCAATTCTACCACGGCAATGATGGTGATTTGCATTTTTTATCTAAATAACTCCTGAAGATATTCTTAAGACGCACACAAAATTAAATTCTAATTTCTGAATTAGAGAATCATAAAAGGGTTTTGTTTGGAAGGAACCTTAAGGGTCCCTTTTTATTTTGACACCTACCTGATTGCACCCAGCATTAGCACAGTGCCTGAGAATACCCATAACGAACTAGGACCTGCTTGTTTGAGATGCCACACAAACACAGCAGCGCAGCGATTTCCGAGGAGAAAGAACTTCCTTCACGTTTACACCAAAGGCTCCATCACTCCAGCTGAATGCCTTCACTTAACCTTGGGAGATGTGATCTGATGTGATCCGAGTCAAAGTAAGCATTCAAATTCATTTCAACTCGGTTGCGGAGCACGAAAAACAAAACGTATCTGTCAGGGAGTGGGGACGGAGACTGCAGGGCTGGGGGTGCTGGGTTATCCTGCCTGCCAAAACGCACCCACCAGCAACTGCCACAGCAAGCAGGACGAGGAAAATAGGATGATGTGATAGCTGTGAGGAGGTTCAAAGGTTATTTTTCCTGACATTTTCTAATCAAAACAAAACAATGCAACACACAACACCGTCCTTTTTCATGCTGTTTTTTTTAAATGGGATTTTTTTATTCCGGTTCTGCTCCCCACCTTCTGGAGAACAAACATTTTTGATGGGAGAAAAATATATAAACTCGGTTTTAATAATAAAACTTAACAGAATTCTGCTGAAATAAAACCAGTCCCATCATCTCTACTAATAAATAATATAGATCAACCAAAAGAGTTTATACCAGAGCAAGGTGGGGTGCTGTGCACAAATGAAACATTTGTGTTTCAACCTCAAATTTCTTTTTCTATACTTCCCAGAGATTTCCTGCAACGTTCAGATCTTGTTGTCTTTTACCTTAAAATTAATTATAAGGTATTTTTAGCGGAAAGCTGGTTGAGCTTGCAGAAGTCACTTTAATCTAAATATATTAGCTAGGACTTCTGGAATAGGGGAAAAACCAGAGAGAAATCTCCTAGTGAAATTTTGCACCTTATTTGCTGGCCTGAACCGACACAGCATTTACCCCTTGAGCTCTGATGTTGTCTGCTCTGATACGACCATGTCTTTCTGGCTCCACAAACAGCTGTACAAAGCTCAGCCCCCCTGGCTCAAATCTCAGCCCACTGCGGTGCTTTTCATTTCAGAAACATCTTTCATATGTTCATAGCTGGACTCGCAAGGCAGGTTTCGAAAAGGCAAGTGTTATTGCACAGGTACAGCTGAACACCCGTGGTGCTGGAACCTAGACGGAGTTTTGATGTGGTGTGGTGTGAATAAAAGCCCACCTGGCCAGAGAATTGGCACAACCTTCCGTCGGGGGACACAAATCTGCATTAATGCAACGTCCTCGTGCCTGCCCTGCCGAGCAACCCTGGTCTGCTTTGCGGGAGGGTTTGGCAGCGGTTAAATAAAACGTGAACCTGTGTCTGCTTATCACAGCAGAAAGATTTAGGCAACTGGATGGGAAAATCCTATTACTTGCAGAGGCAGCTTTAATTCCTCGTTCTTTGGAGTTCAGGCAACTAATCCCCGCCTTGATGACTGCATGCACACAAAAAATGACCCATTATAAAACCGTAGGAGGAGAAGGATAAATATAGTGGTGAAAAATGAGGTAGGCTCCAGCTGGAATGGCCAGAAGTCCTGGGCAGCAGCTGTCCCTTCCAGGATAAAATGAACATATTGGACAATCCCGGCAATTAGATAAGAGGCTCCTGGATACCGGCAGTTTTGCCTATGTAAGGTCTGAAGGGCCTGATTGTCCCCTGAATTTGTGAGAGATTGGAAAACACTGTAAGGTACATTGAACGCACTCCTCTCTCCAAACACAAATTAATTTTGCAAGCTGAGGTAGCTGTGTGTCAAATTTGTCACCAGATGTGGTCTCCCTCACTGCGGTGTGCTTCCTTCATTTAGCATTGCTCATCACCAAGATTATCTCCCTTTAAAGATGATGTCATGTTTTCATCCTCTACAGCTATGTTTTTTGGCCTGTAAACCCATCCAAAGCTGGCATCCCATCCTCTGAACGGGCAAAATGCCACTGTAGCAGATGGGTGAGCAATGAAACTAGCACAAGTGGCAAGTCAGACTGTATCACAGTAGCTTCTCTTCCAGGAACAAGGAAACCCCATTCAGTGGAGTTGTTCAACACCTAAAATACAGGTATAATGATATTATTCATTGGGTCTTGAGAGTAATGTTGGAGAACGCAAGTTATAAAACACAGGCTCAGAAAGTGAGAAAAGTGTTTTTGTAGTTGCTTCAGACATAAGTGGCACAGAAGAAAATACTAAGCCAATAAATCACTCTTCTAATTGATTTTCTGAAGTAAAGAGTTTTGCCTAAACACATTACTAAATGAATGAATTCTTGCTTAGCCTGAAACACAGGCAAAACATATCCATGAAATAAACAATAAACATGGAAAATTCCTTAGAACTAAAGAATATCAGTGGATCTGGTCTGGAATGGTTCTTAAGAACTTGCTCAGTCAAACAAATGAGATGTTGTTTTGGATACATTTTCAATAATCCTACAGAAATTAAAATTTCTAAATTCAAGAGTATTTCTCCATGTCTTTTTAAAGAGAAAGGAAGTGAGAAAACCACAACATAAGATGATGGAGCTTCTCTTTGCTTTCAGAAAAGCGCCTCTACTTGGAAAGTTTGGAAAGTGTTATTTATGTTTCCCTTTTTTTAAAGAAACTGATTGGCATTCTTTTTTTTTTTTTTTCAAAGGAAACAAAAAAAAGGAAAAGTCGGAAATATTATTCTGTTTTCATTTTCTTTTATTCTAACATTAAATACTAAAAAATGAGTTTATTAAGCAACCTTGGAAATAAACACATTTTATACACAATTTAAATTGAATGTCTACAGAATGTCTCTGTGATGTTGGTAAATAGGAGTTAGTATAGCAGAATTATCCCCACTGTCATTGCATTCTAGGCATAAATTTGTCCTGTTTTATAGTTGTTATTCATACAAGGCACCAAAACAAATAATATATACTTACAATAATGTCCGTTGTCTACGTGCTTAGGGGCTGAAGTGTCTGCATCTGCCACCAGAGAAGGATATCTAAACGTTAGGCTAGGGAAAACTTCAGCTTGCCACCTTATTTCTGGCAAAATGAGACTTGCAGATGACGTCACTGATGAATGCTGTGGTTTCTGTTTCCCTGCTCAGGAGAGGAGTCACTCACAATTTTTGTGGACAAACGGAAGCTGAGCAAGAGGTCAGAAGGAAGCGATCCCAGCACAAACAGCTCTGCGGTGACTCTGGAGACCCTGCACCAGCTCGCAGCCTCCTACTTCATTGACAGGGACAGCACACTGCGCAGGCTCCACCACATCCAGATTGCCTCCACTGCCATAAAGGTAGGGTCAGTCCCCTAGGACCAACTTGCAGATGTGGTTCCAGGTTCACCAGCTGCTTCTCAGGAGAAATTTGTTTCGATTAGTGAAAAAAAAGATTTGTTAGAAAAACAGTATTTGTTGTTCTTAACTTTTTTTGCCTGAATCGAAGCATTAAATTGATAATGGAGGTTGTAGTGTAGAAGAGGGTCTAACACACTAAAGATATTACTCTTGATGACGGATACATAATTTGAATTATACAGATGGCCCTTATAGAAGTGTTTGGTCATTGAGACAATCTCCTCTACATGTGTGCTCAGCAACTGCATTTATAGGCAGATTATCTCTGTGTACAGATGCATAAAGTTCCCTCATACTTCTTTTGTTTTTTCTTTTTTTTTTTCTCAAACTTGGTTTATTGTACGGCTGTGTTCTTTTTTCTTTCACTGACCTTTGGAACAATTTGGAGCTCTTGGTTACTTGGAGCAGTTTTTTGGAGGCACATGTTATTTTCTGATAGGAGCTTCTTTTAGTACAGTTTGTCAGTCAAAGCATCCCGCATGCTGTAAGTCACTCATAGCCCCGGAGGATGCTTGGCAATGATCAGCACCTCAGCAGGCAACATATACAAACAACATACACAAAGCAGCAACAGTTATTTTCAGCAGTTCTCTAGCCTTATGTTGTTTATTTCAAATGACATCTCTCAGTCCATTTCCAGCACGGAAGAGCAAATAAAATTTTAACTTGCCGTTGAATATGCATTAATTATGAAGTTTTTAATGCAAGATGTGGTTTAAAATCCATTCTGCTCATTGGATCGTTCCACTGGTCACTGAGGTCTTCATTAAAGACCATCTGATGCCAATCTGCAGTTTCCATCTACCTTAGCTGTTACTCAACTAACTATAAATTTACCTCCTTGGGAGCGCCAGGGCCTTTGCAGTGGCGAGGATACAAATGCAATTTGTGGCTTGGCAGGACCTTTTCACTTAGGTTGCTGGTATACAGAGGATATTCCTCTCGTTTCATCCATCATGGGCTGCTGATCCCAGCTCAGAGCTGGTCATCCGCAGGTGCAGGATAACATTTGGCTGTAACACAGCTGAAAATGCAGCAGAACGAGCACAGAGTGTGATCTCCTTTGAGGGCTGCCCCTTCGACCAAACAGTCTTGCTGCAGACAATCGTAACACCCATCCTAATAGCAGGAGAC